>SJYX01020054.1:251532-422629 GCA_006410675.1 Oreotragus oreotragus
CCCTCTCCCTCTCCCTCTCCTTCTCCCTCAGAGTCCATAAGTCCGCTCTACACATCTGTATCTCTTTTGCTGTCTTGCATACAGGGTCCTCATTACCATCTTTCTAAATTCCATATATATGTGTTAGTATACTGTATTGGTGTTTTTCTTTCTGGCTTACTTCACTCTGTATAATTGGTTCCAGTTTCATCCATCTTATCAGAACTGATTCAAATGTATTCTTTTCAATGGCTGAGTAATACTCCATTGTGACCAAAATCAAGTAGTTTTCTCCCCTACCATCCCATCTTTTTTTAAACAGTTTTTTTAAATAGAGTAGGTCATTTCAGCTTTCTTCTCAACAAACTCCTCCCCTTCCTTCCACCTTTATACCAGGCAGCCCCAATACAGCAGTATCTCTGGGGAATGGCAAAGCCCACCAAAACCTGAAACCAACACCAAGTAGCTCACAATGATGATTTTCTTTCCTATCATACAGCAAGTGAAAGTGAAAGTCGCTCAGTTGTGTCCAACTCTTTGTGACCCCATGGACTATAGAGTCCATGGAATTCTCCAGCCAAGAATACTGGAGTGGTATTCCCTTCTCCAGGAGATCTTCCCAACCCAGGGATCTAACCCAGGTCTCCCGCATTGCAGGCAGATCCTTTACCAACTGAGCTATCAGGGATGCCCATCACACAGAGTAAAGCTGGTACGAACATGCTCATTTGCACATATGGGTGCACAAAATCACAGAGCGGCAAGGGACTTTAGAGGCTGTATAGCTTCAACTTAGAACCACAAAGGAATTCTCTACAACCTCATGACCAACGGCTTCAGAGCACTGATTCAAAGGATCCAGCAATGAGACACTCAAGCCACACAAGGAGCAATTCCTCATGGAGAGCTTTAGCTACAGCTCACAGCCAACTGGAAACTGTCTCCCACTGCCACTGGCTGCAGTCAGTCAGTCTTCTCCTGTTTGGTTAGAGCATAAATTGCCCTCACCCCTTTCCCCTACATATGGGGAGTTATCCTGAATTCCTTTTGGCACGCCATTCCGTTCCATCTACGCTCTCTGAAAGTCACATGGAGAGGACGGCGATAAACTTTAAGGGGAATCCCTTTAGGAACCTTCAGGCCACACGTTTACCTCAGGATTAAGTACTTGACAGAGACCTGAATGTTACAATCGTAATGAAGCTCTTCTCAGCCTTCCACCATCTATGCTACTTGAATTAAACTTATCTAGCAGGCCACTATTTCTTCATTCTCTGGGAGGGGGGCTGCACTTGGAGCTGCAGAGATGTGACAGGGAATGACAGTCAGAGGACGCCTAGGGTTCACATGTGGGGCATCTGAACCCTACTTATTATCACCTTCAAGGGAGGGCTTCCTTTAGGCCAGGGAGTTGGGGAAAACATCATTCAACTTACAAGAAATCTTTCAGAGTAGTATAACTTCGTCTGGATAATTCATAGTCAGCAACACAGTGGAAAGAGAAAAGTGCTATAACTTTTTTAAGCAAATTATCAATTTAAAAGGTACATTTCCAAAAATCAAATCACTATCATTGCTTTGTAATAAGGAAATCTGAAAACTGTAATATGGCAGTCTTTGGTTTTCTTCCCACAAAGCTCATACCTGTTTCCAAATGGATATTCCAGTTTCCTGTTATAACTCTTTTGGTCAACAAGTTTTTGTGGGGGCTTCCCTGGTGGCTCAGTGGTAAAGAATCCACCTGCCAAAGCGGGAGACACAGGTTTGATCCCTGATCCGGGAAGATTCCACATACCTCGAAGAAAGCCCGAGCGCCACAACTACGGAGCCCATGCTCCAGAGCCTGGGAGCCGTAACTACTGAGCCCACGCGCCTAGTCTGTGCTCTGCAACGAGAAGCCCCCACAATGAGAAGCCTGGGCACCATAATCAAGAGTAGCCCCCGCTCGCCGCAACCAGAGAAAGCCCGCGCAAGACAAAGGCCCTGCACAGGCAAAAAAAGATTTAAGGTTTTTTTTGAAAACCACAAAGTAAAGATACATAGCATATGTGATCATATTTTTTAAATTTTTAATGCATTTTCCAGTGAGAAAAAAATAATCACACAAAAAAGTGAACATCGAAGACAATTTCAGAAATAATAATAAGAGCAGCCCTGCCTTTTTATATATCAGTGAACTGACAATAATTAGAAGATAATGCATGGCACAGGCATACATCGAGACAAAATAGAAAAAAAAAACAAAAACAAAAAACGGATTATAAGAGAGTCTAGAAAGCTTCCAAATATATTCTGTATATTTAGTGCAAAGGATCTGTTTTCCACCTATCACATATATATGTGTACCAAAGAAACTAGCTGTCACTACAGAAAGATAGTTTTCATAAACTATTTATAAAGTCAATCTCTCTCAGTTTACCACTCCTTTATTTCTCCTTATCCACCAAGTCAGCACTTTAGTCCCTCTGCAAAAGTGATCCTGAAGAACTTCTCCCACCACAGGCAAAGCCAAGACAACTGAGGATCCAAATGAGTTATATTAGTTAGTATTTCAACAGTTTGAAAGTCTACAATTTGACAGATGCTTCAGAAGAGATTAATTTAACTATCAAAGAAGAGGCCCTTAGCAAAACTGATGAAGCTTGAAAACAGTTTTGCAAAACCAACTTTTCTTTACTCATGTAGTTGTGTTAAGTCAGAGGTACAGCGAACCCTGATACTGTACAATTATGCTAGGAGAAAAACCCCACACATTATTCAATTTCATTATGTCAAATATTTACTACTCTCATAAAATATTTTAAAAAGAAAACTATAAAATATTGCGACTTCCAAAACAATTCAAGAGACGTGCGAGGACACAAATAGACACATTAATGTCTTATAAAGTACACTTCATTGATGTGGTATCATCAGGATTAAGGTGCTTCTTGAATGTTCACTTTCTAAGTAATTCTAGATTATCTTTCAAGTATCCAAACTCCTTTTCAAAATTCTAACTTTTTTTTTTTTTTTTTTAAAGTATTTCTACATGGTATAGGTCTTACCTCCCCACCCTAGTCAGCTGACCATTTAGGGTGTTACCAAGTGAAAGGGACGGCACTTCCTGGACAGACAACTGCAGGTGGCGGGATTTTTAAAGTGAGCTCTAATTTTTTTCTCTACTATCAGCTATCACAATGACTCCTCTCTCCTACAGCTATTCTTTTTCATCGAAAATGCATTCCCCTCAGGTCAGTTGCACCTCTAATCTGACTTGCTTTGTGGCAACTATTTAATACTCAGAGGCCTATTTAGGGTTGCCCCTCCTCACTTTGAGACTGGGATGGATACAAGAAAATTACACAGGGGACAGTAGGTATAATACTGAGCCACTATGTAGGAGGTTCCATCAAGCCTACTTCAGGGATGCGTAGTCATGAATCTGGCCTCGCCTATTTGAGAAAACTTGGGAATTCTACCAACTCACTTTCTCCAAGTCCTAAATCATACCAGAGCTCCCACAGGAGAAGCAAGGAGAATATCCCTCCCTCAAATATTATTAGAGATGTCCCCATAAGACATTCTCCCCCACTCCCTCCACCCCACCCCACAATGGTCTTATCCCTTAGGTACTGGGTGACTTGAAACAAAGCAATGTTCTTGAGAACGGATTTTGCCTTTCTGGAATTCTGACAATCCCAGATAACAAGCTGCCTCAGGACTGTAGATGCGAAAATCTCCTACTGGGATAGTCAGCTGTTCTATATGACAGAACTGAGGATACAAAAGGGGGTAATCCTGCGCTCTATGGTAAACCATGGATAATTAACTGTTATTTTCAAATAACTAAAATTGAAGAAATTATGCAAATCTTTTTAAATAAATATATTTGACTTTATAAAATATAATCTGTCAAAGACAGCTAATCCCATTAACAGCAAACCTCACGGG
The DNA here is from genome assembly GCA_006410675.1 of Oreotragus oreotragus. Classification (NCBI taxonomy): domain Eukaryota; kingdom Metazoa; phylum Chordata; class Mammalia; order Artiodactyla; family Bovidae; genus Oreotragus; species Oreotragus oreotragus. Next base: position 255,445 of record SJYX01020054.1, read on the forward strand.
CAATCAAACTGTCTGGTCATCATGCCATCACAGAGCCCAATATAACTTTTGTATTCACATCCTCAATCTGCAGGAACGAAAGAAGAAGCATAAACCAAAGCATAGCACTCTGTGTGTGTGTGCGCTAAGCTGCTTCAGTCGCGTCTGACTCTTTGTGACCCCAAGGACTGCAGCCCACCAAGCTCTTCTGTCCGTGGGATTCTCCAGGCAAGAATATTGGAGTGGGTTGCGATGGCCTCCTTCAGGGAATCTTCCCAACCCAGGTATCGAACCTGCATGTCTTACGTTTCCTGCATTGGCAGATGGGTTCTTTACCACTAGCTCTACCTGGGAAGCCCACAGTGAGGTACAGGCCTTGGTGAAACNCCGTGGGATTCTCCAGGCAAGAATATTGGAGTGGGTTGCGATGGCCTCCTTCAGGGAATCTTCCCAACCCAGGTATCGAACCTGCATGTCTTACGTTTCCTGCATTGGCAGATGGGTTCTTTACCACTAGCTCTACCTGGGAAGCCCACAGTGAGGTACAGGCCTTGGTGAAACACTGATTTGGATCAGGTTCTGTCCACTTAAAAGCTGTGTGATCTGAGCTTGCTGTTTAACCTTTCTGAGACTTGCTCTATTTTGAGCAAAATGTGGCTAGAAATACCTCCTAGGGTTGTTTGGGGGATTAAAATGAAATAACATATGTAAAGCACCTGGCACACAGTAAAAGTGCTCATTAAATTTTATTTCCCTTTCCTTCTCTTTCCAGCTGGAGAAAAAAAGGGGAGGGGTGCTGGATACATTCCCTTCATCCGTAACACTTTTTTCCCTCCACAGCTACTGGAATCTTTGGGGGAAGGTGGAGTCTCACTCTTGAAGTAGCTTGGAAAATAAGCATGAAAGAATCTTACTTTCATACACAGAGAACTAGAGAATTTTAGGGGAGAGACTTCTTTCAAGTAACCATAGATACTTCAGAAATATTATAATGCAATGATTCTTAAAACACAGTCCAGGGATACCCACAAGTACCCGAGAGGCTTTCAGGGGAGTCCACAACACCAAAACTTCTTCATTTTTGCACTTGACCTTACTGTAGGTCAATGGTTTATAAGACAACATAAAAATCCTTAAGGGGCAAATTTATCACATATGAACACCCGAACTGCCTGCATTAATTTCACATTAATGAGCATTAACATTTCTAGAAAGTAAATACTAAATTCTTCATTGATACTCTAAAAATATCTTTCCCTGAAAGCTAATTTTCTGTATCTAAGTCAATATTTTAGTTGCATTTTATTTTTTAATTTTTTTTTTTAGTTGCATTTTAAAGGGGACAAAGAGAGGCCCCTGATATCACAGATTGGAGAGACAACTGGTTTAAAATACAAAAATAATTTCTAAAGGTTGGCCATTTTGTGCATATATGTGTATGCTCTCGGTTAACTGAACAGTGGTTACAGACTGAAAGTGTTAGAAAACATGTAAGCTAAAATAAACTGGTAGACATGAAATAAATATATATTAAAAACTGCTGCTTTCAGGGCACATTCTTTTCAGAAAAATATGCACTCTGTGCATGAGGTACTCAAGTAACAAATTCTTTGTTGAAAAAGAATTTAACAGAAGCACTGGTGTACTACTTACACAAATACATCTTTCACCCTTTTCCTAAATAAAAAGAACCCCCAGGGAAATTAAAGGCAGAAACCAAAGCAAGTTAATGTTATGGCTGAAAGGATGGCAAGGGTTGTACAAGGTTTCTTTTAAGTTTTTAAAGCTAAATCTAAAAATGCAAGTGTTAACATTTAACACTCACATAACAAAGTATTCCTTGGTTAACTAAAACCCAGTGCATTGGCTAAATGTATAGTAAATAATACCTGATTATGTGCCCCTAGTAAAATATATGAGTTAATCATTGCCCCCACAAAACCCAATTTTTACTTTCCTAACTCTGAGAACTACTGCACACAATCCAACATGCCATGCTGCAATTATCAATTTTAGAAACAAAAAGTTTCAATTCACATGAAGCATAATTTCCAGATCACAATTTAGACACATTAAGGGCCCAAAACCAACTTGTCTAAAATATGATATCCTTTCTTAACTACATAATTTTCTCAAAGGGAAATCCTAAATTAAAGAGACTGCATCCTGTGAGCTGGCTAATTAAATCCTCTAGCCTTAATTTCTAATACTAAAGCTTAAACAGCTTATGGAAAGACATTAGGAGATTTTGCCGGCAATTGCTAATGAAGTGATTTCCGTCTTTCAGGAAAAAAAAATATTTTTTAAAGGAAAAGCTTTATTTTGAAGTCCATGTTAAAAATGCATGGTTGGAATAGAATCGCTCCTACACTTCATTAATATTTGAGAGAAAGACAATGGCAAATTAACACAAAGACCAGACTGTAAACCACAGCACACCATATAAACAACATAAAAATTTACGGAGCATGCACTAGATGGGCCCAATCAAGAGTTCCCAGAGGCATTCTGCTCAATATCGGTTTTGTTTTCTCATTAACACAGAGTCTTGCAACACTTCATACAAGGATCCATATGATCAGAATAACTGTGTTAGATATGAATGGCATTACACAGTTATTTAATATTTTTCCTGAAAAAAAGACACTTATCCACTAATTTAGCCATCTGTAATGAACACTCCATGTCACCCCCAATCTTGAAGTACACAAAGGTCCCACATTACCATCAAGTGATAATTCTGTATTTTAATATTGAGGGAACCAACCACTGCCCAGCCCCACATTCTGGGTGGGCAAGCAGGGGAGGGGGTGATAAACGAATTAGGTAGAATTTGAGTTGTATGTACAACTATAAAGCCACAAAGTACTTAGGAATTTAAATCATCTGCCCCAAGTTTTAAATTCTACTTTCTCTAATACAAGCGAAGCAGCTCCAGACTTGCAGCTTTCTTAAAGGCCAGATGATCCAGGCCCCATCAGTAGAGCCACCAACGCTGCCCCTACAACTCAGTGCCCCCCGCCTCTTCCTCCTCCTCCCGTGGCCTCTCACCTGGGTCCCCCACCTCTAAAGTGCACATGAAGTTTGTGAGAGTCCTTTGGTGTCCAAACACCTACTCCAGGCACTTTTACACAGTTTTGTCTTACTTCCCCCTAAAGAGGGGAAGGGACAGAAGATCCTTTTGCCTGTTTGTTTCCTGTTGTATTTTACAGCAAACAACGTTTAGAAATGCTTGGCTACTTGCTTTAGGAGCTGAGGTGAAGCACAGACTCTGGAGATGAACTGTTTAACAGAGCCAAGAGTAAGGAGAAAAGTGTGCTCAGGCCCCAGAAGGGAGAACGCAGGCCTCTGTAGTCAAATTCCTCTACCCACAACCTAGAACTCTGGCTTGACCTTTCGACTTTAAATTAAAGCCTGTTTCTAAGAGTTCACCTCTCTCTCATACTGAATTAAGCCGGAAGAAGCAGAGGTCCGTGACATCATCTGAGGCAGCAGAGTTCTGCAGCACCCTTGTCACAGAGGACTGTCCTGGACAAAACACTCAAGAGGCATCTCTTAGATGAAAGAAAGCACAAACTCTCTTACACTCTTGGTAGATGCAACATATAATCTGGTGGGTCTCAAACTGGCATGTGCATCAGAGTCACCTACTAGACTTATAACACAGATGCTGGGCTCCACCCTTCATCCCAGGTGGTGCTGAAGCTGCTCATCCAGGGATCGCTGACCTAAGATGATTACAATTCAGCCTAAACAAGACTTTCTTAGTAAAAATATATTTAAGTAAACACAGTAAACAGAATAGTAATATATAATTTGTGATTTAAAAATATATACAATATCTAGCCTATCATGTAACCTAAATGTTTCTAATTCCAAATGTGATTTATTAAACTGGCCTGAGCATTACCCAAAAAATAAATAAATAAATGAAATAAATTTTCTTTTAAAAATGTATCAGTATCATAATTGTTAACATTTATAGTTACATCATCCTGTTTGAACTAAAACCTTCATTAAAAATCTAAATAAAAATATAAAAAATTTTAAATGGTCAATCAGAGAGTATTTACTTTTACAAAGAGATTGTTTTACAATGTCCCATGGTATTCTTCGTAATTGAAGGGTCTTTGTGTATTCAAAACAATCCAATTAATGGGAAAAAATTTTTGGCTATTTAAGTAACACATTTTTTGCCTAAGGCAAAATGTACCCTGTGTGAGAAAGCCAGAGGCAATAGAATATGCAGGATAACATAGGCAGAATTTTAGGGTTTGAACTTTCTAAAATAAGATGTTCTATTAAATAACCTTAGGCAAGTAACAGTCTTGATTTTCTCATCTACGTTACTGCTTAGTTGCTTAGTCATGTCTGACTCCACAACCCGATGGACTGTAGACCACCAAGCTCCTCTCTGTCCATGGTATTTCCCAGGCAAGATAATGAAGTGGGTTGTCATTTCCTCCTCCAGGGGATCTTCTCGACCCAGGGATCAAACCCATGTCTCCTGCACTGCAGGTGAATTCTTTATCCCCGAGCCACCAGGGAAGCCCTTTCTCACCTTTAAAAAGGGATTCATGATAACTATCTTGCAGGACTGCTACAATGTGTATAAACTACCACAAGGATTCTTTCTATGGAATAGCTATTATCATTATTGTAATAGAAATGTCACATGCTCATGCATGCACCTGCTGTTGGAAATGTCAAGCTCTCAAGAGCATGCTAGCATTTCTATTACAATAATGGACAAGGTTTGCTGTTGTTGCAGTAATTCTACTCACACATTCATACTTCCAAATTAATAGAACTGCTATGACTTCTAAAAATTTGTTGCTATTTTATACAGCGCAATCTTAAAATGTGATTTGACGCCAAACGGAAGAAAAAAGCAGGGGACTGAAAAGACTTAATTTTGTCTCAAATAACTTCCAGTTACCCTAAGTAACAGTAATGTTTCACTCCTCATTTTGATGAGCTCTCTACTAAAACATTTTTTTATCCCTAATGTTTACCTTCCATGTCAAGGTAAGTAAATTATTTTTACAGCTCAAGTCCATCTTTTCACTTAGTTGGAGACTAAAAACTGGATGCAATAATAAGCAACTTGCAGTTCTTGTTGTGGAAGAAAAAGGGACCACAGCACAGCTTTTGGTCTTGGTAATTTATGGCCTGACAAGCAAAGTGAAGTCAGAGCTCCTGCTCTCCACAAAGAATCCCGAGGAACACCAGCCCTACCCGGGCGGTAAGTATTGTTACCTTCCTGTCCAGAGAGATTCAGCTGAAAAAAATCCTCTCTGTTCCATGTGTATGTCTTTAATAACAGCAAAACATATGCACACAACTATATATAAAATAGGGGCTTCCCTGGTGGCTCAGATGGCAAAGAATCTGCTTGTAATGCAGGAGACCTGGGTTGGGAAGATCCTCTGGAGAAGGGAATGGCTACCCATTCCAGTATTCTTGCTGGAGAATTCCATGAACAGAGGAGGGCTGTCCCTGGCAGGCTACGGCCCATGGGGTTGCAGAGTCACAGAGAACTGAGTGACTAGGCCTGTGTGCACTCACACACAGCCAACAAGGACCTACGATATGGCACAGGGAACTACATCGTTTGTAACAACCTATAAGGGAAAGAATCTGAAAAAGAACAGATACATAGATATATATATATATGTGTGTGTGTGTGTGTGTATATATATTCCTGAGTCACTATGTTGTATATCTGAAACTAACACAATATTGTAAATCAACTACACTTTCAATAAAAAATTATTACCAAAAAATATAAACAAACAAACATGTTTTTAATAAGGAAAAAAGAGAATGGCAAGGTAGATGTACATTTTTTTTTAGAGATACATTTTTTTTCTTAAATACACAGTGATAAAAGAGAAGCAGAGAGACTTTGGTTCAAAATGTGGCTGAAACATTAACATTAAGACATTGCCACCCATGCCTCAGAGCAGTGTGATTACAGATGATTTTTTTTTTATTTAACTTGTTTTTGTTGACACAGAGATAGTGTTTTTCTAAGATTTCTACAACAAACACAAATTACTTATAAGAAAAAAAAGTGTTTTAGCTAAAATTGGAAAAATGCTCAAAGTCCTCTTGAGTAAAGAATTGGCTACATAAATGATGTCCAGCACACATTCTGGGAGCCTGGCAATGACCATATACCAAGTTCAAACACTGAGGGTCATTAATGCCATCAGTGCAGCTCTGCCTACTGACTGGCCCAGCCTACTTCATAACAGGACACTCCCAGGCTCTCCTTAACCGGTGGATGCTTGTCTCCCTTTCAGGTCAGCCACACTTCAGAGAAGATGGAGTATGCACTCAAGTAAGACAAGGAGAAAGAGGCTGGGCTCCTGGTCCTACTTTCAGCCATTATCCAGTGTTAGCCTCATGCACAAGTTACTTAATAACATCTACTTCTTGTTCCCTCTTCTTTCCTCATGTATTAAATAAAGGAAATAGATTACATTAGATGATTTCTAAAAACTGTGTATAGAGAGGCAGCAGTAATGGAGAGCTACCCAAGACAAGAGAAAGGATGGTAGTTACCAAAGGCACTCACACAAGGCCTCTGACCTGCCTTGACTGCTATAGAATTGAAGCAATGGTCACCTCAAAGGAAGGACTTGGAAGCTATGGCTCAGGGAAGGGGAGAGAAAAACAATAGACACTGCTATAGGTGGTGCTGCTGCTGCTGCTGCTAAGTCACTTCCGTCGTGTCCGACTCTGTGTGACCCCATAGACGGCAGCCCACCAGGCTTCCCCCATCCCTGGGATTCTCCAGGCAAGAATACTGGAGTGGGTTGCCATTTCCTTCTCCAATGCATGAAAGAGAAAAGTGAAAGTGAAGTCGCTCAGTCTGTCCGACTGTTAGCGACCCCATGGACTGCAGCCATAGATGTGTATAAGAGACAGCCCTGGGATTCTCCAGGCAAGAATACTGGAGTGGGTTGCCATTTCCTTCTCCAATGCATGAAAGAGAAAAGTGAAAGTGAAGTCGCTCAGTCTGTCCGACTGTTAGCGACCCCATGGACTGCAGCCCACCAGGCTACTCCGTCCATTGGATTTTCCAGGCAAGAGTACTGGGGTGGGGTGCCATTGCCTTCCCTGACTATAGGTGCAGTCACATACATGTCATTGGCATGTGGGGAGAATTTCAGTTCTGAAATTCAATATAAAAGTAAATATTTAATTTTTATCTACATAATCTTCAGCCATCCATCTATAACTGAGATGCTTACATATTTTGTTGTTTTTTTAATATCTAAAATCTAAACCTCATCTTTAAAAGTCTCATACTGCATAAATATAGGTGAAGTATATAGAACGTATAAACTACCAAGAAATATATAACATAAAAGAAAGCTCATTAAAAATGAAATGAAAAGACTGGATCATATTATCGGCTCTGCCTTCACCACCTAAATATTAGCATTCTTTCCTTTAATATCCATTAAATATTCTCATTAAATATTATGAGATACTAAATATTATGAACAACCACTTTCATAATCTTTTAACTTGGTAACAGGTAATATACACGTCTCTATGGGGAGCATCCATGAATAACACAAGGATTTCAGTTTTGAGAAGTCACTGGATTACTGGGCAACTAACAGCTAAGAAGTCGTATCAGAGGTGGGTTCCAGAAAGAGAACCAGTACAAACCTTTATTTCCCAAATTGTGTTCTATGCAAGTCTGGATTAAGTTACATCCAGGGCCACCCATCTGGAAGTTCCAGATACATATCAGAATGATAACAGCTCTAAGAACTCATCTAGTAAATAGTACTTCTGTTGAACTTTATTTACTAAAACTTTGAAGAATAACGGTAGCAAAAAGTCTAGAATAGCTATAGGAAATGAAAAAGAAAACATACTGTTCAAGATAAGCAGTAGGGTTGGTAAACAGAATGAAAAGTTCAACTGAGAGTTTAGAAGTCATTAAGCAAAACTGATAAATTGTTAAGCTTGTTGGAACTTCTCTCCAGGAATTTAAGTCCACCTGGACATACATGACTTAAAAGCTGGAGATGTCTCATCATCAATATCCCCCATCTAACATTAAATAACCAATCACTTATTGAAAAAAATACATTTGATAATCCAGAGTGCCATATTTTCTTTACCCACAATAGTCAGGTAAAGTACTTACAATATTTTATCTTCAAATACTGAAAATATGACTGGCAAAGCTCACATATCTCTTTAACAGAAGACTTGAGAGTGTCTAACATGCAAATTTTGCATTAGAGTTTATTTCATAGTACAGAGAAGCAGTACATGATGTCCTAAGAAAGAAGGACTGCTAAGATTCTGGTAATACTTGTAAGTACCTAGGACAGTGCCTGGCATGTGACACATGCTCAATATTTACTGAGTGAATAAATGAATGAATGAATGAAAAAGTAAAAATTTTATGTAGTAGAGAGGTTAAATAAAATCTGAATACTCTACCAAACTGCTCTAGCATGAATTTGAAGCTACAAGATAGAAAAGTCTGAAAACAAATGATCTACATACCTGACCCAGGATGTTTAAGAGGGCTTCCCAGGTGGTGCTATTGTAAAAAATCAACCTGCCAATGTAGGAGACCCAAGAGATATGGGTTAAATCCCTGAGTGGAGAAGATCCCCTGGAGAAGAAAATGGCTACCCACTCCAGTAATTATGCCTGGAAAATGGCATAGACAGAGGAGCCTGATGGGCTACTGAGTGCACACACACACACACACACGTTTAAGTAGTATTAACTAAATTTTTATTGCAGGTAACAATAAAGTGTGATATTTTTCAAAATCTCACGAAAGTACCACTAATAATAGGTAAGTGTATTTTATACACACACACACACACAATTACATACACTACCGTAAGTGGCAATTTGTTTTATTTCTTCAGAAAGCAAAGCAATATAAATGAACAGGCTTATTCTATTTTAGCTTAGGAGAGCATTTCTATTGGATGTAGTGATGGTAACATTACAGAAAGAATCAGAAAAACGCAAGTATTAGTCTAGTATTCTAACCAAAATTTTCCTTTCAATATTAAGTAACTATTAAAGTTATTTATGAACAATGATGATCTAATGTTACCAAACTTAAGGATTTAGAAAAATATTTTGAATAAAATAGACAACTCCTATATCAATTTTGAGGAGAAGGCAATGGCAACCCACTCCAGTACTCTTGCCTGGAAAATCCCATGGATGGAGGAGCCTGGTGGGCTGCAGTCCATGGGGTCGCAAAGAGTTGGACACGACTAAGCAACTTTACTTTCACTTTTCACTTTCATGCATTGGAGAAGGAAATGGCAACCCACTCCAGTGTTCTTGCCTGGAGAATCTCAGGGATGGTGGAGCCTGGTCGACTGCTGTCTATGGGGTCACACAGAGTCGGACACGACTGAAGTGATTTAGCAGCAGCATACCAATTTTGAGGCTATTGTTTATTTTAAACTAGAAATACAAACCCAAATGACTTAAAATATGAAAGAATGCTAATTAAGTAGCAATTACAGTGCTACTTAATATACAGTGGCTTAGCATGTGTTGCAGAATAATGTGGCCAAGGATTGTCAATATAATAGGATGAGAACTGACCTGGGAGAGAGACTTGTGTTTTAATCCTAGCTCTGCTACTAATTAACTGTTTGACCTTCAGTCTTGGGCTTCATTTTCATATCGGCAAAAGGAGGCTAAAGGACTAATCAGCACTCCCTTACCTTCTTTTTTTGTTTTTTTGCGGGGTAGGAGGAGGTAGGTAGGCAGAGATCCCCTGGCGATCTGAAAAAAAAAGCTCCCCCTAAATACGCACAAAATTATGCAGAATATTTCACAGTTCAGCATCTCTTATCTATTCACTTATTTAGGTTAAGGGCATCCTTGTAGATCCCTTGATCCCTCCACACTCGAAAACTTCAGATTCTAAACAAGTCAAAAGGAACCAAAATATATACACTCACATTTAAATACATGATGAAACCTAGAGTATTTTTTTTTCTTCTGCTTATAATGAACTTTCAAGGGCTTTTTAAAAAAGAATACTTAATGTTTTAGGGGTCTTCCCTGGTGGTCCAGTGGTTAAGATTCCACACTTTCAATGTAGGGGGTGCAGGTTTGATCCCTGGGCAGGGAACTAAGATCCCACATGCTGTGCAGCATGGGCCAAAAAAAAAGAATTTAATGTATTTAAAAGGTATATTCAGTTTACTTCTAAGATGCTTAAAGGCACCTGCAATGCCTATGCAAGTACTCACTTATTTGGTAGCAACATACTTATCCAATTCAAGAGACTTTATTATCCATTCTTAGAAACAGAGGACTTAAAGCCCACATAATAATGAGCATGAAATGATGAAACAAGAATAATTCGAGAACAAGTTTATAATGGGCATTAAACAAAAACGGAATGATGATAAATAACTGGCATCATGTTGATGAGTCGACGACTAATTACTATATTTCATCATAATACCTATATATTAAACACAGATAAAAATATAATAATTCAATGACATAAAAGACCAGTCAAAAAGATGTATAGTCAACTTCTTTAATCAATCAAAATCATTATGTTTATAAAAAGCTATTTTAGTTGCCTAAAACATAAAATATTAGTCAAGGAAACACAGTTTAAAGCAAAAACAAAACACCTGAGAAGCGAACTATGTGGCTATTTTTCAGGCTTTGGAATTTTGAAGAAAAAAGCATATGGACACACATAATAAATCACGTACAGCTTAACAAACATTTTGTATTGTTCATACTAATTTCTTCGGCTGTGAAATTGAACCCTGCTACCTGAAATCGTAATAAATTTGCCTCTTTTACTTAGAAGGATAGTCAAGAAATTGGAAATGGCCTCATTTCTAATAGAAAGTTGTTTCCCTGCTTCAGAAACCTATAAACGTTAGGACTGTAAAATACGGTAGAGAGAAGAGAAAAGACAAGATGAACGACAGCTACCACGGTATCTTTTACCTGGTCTAACTGGCCTTTCTCTTTCATTTCTCGCTCTCCCTTCGCTCCTTCAAATTCCTTCCACACTTTCCACCTTGATTAAACACATTTGTGTTAACACCTTGCCTCACTTTTCCTTTTCACTCCTCTATCAAAATTACCTTTAAATATATATGCACAGCAGGAGAAAATTCATTAGAAAGACAAAGGAAATCTTTTTCTGTGGAAGCTATATTCTCCAGGAACTCCAAACTCTACCCAGACCATTTATTAACTAACTACCAGGGACATCTCAGCTATTCTGAGCCAAGAATACAGTTTCTTCTTTTGGGGACAACTTAACAGGTCTACTAAAAACACATGTCTAAGTTTCTAAGTTTAAAAAAAAAAATACCAAAGTTCAACATTTTATTAAACAAGAGGGTAAAAACATCTAGGCAAGCCAAAGAAATAACAGCCTTAAAATAATTTCTAAAAAAACTAAGGAATTCCACTTCTTTCTCTATGATGATTCTTCCTCAAACATTTGGGTTTTGTTTTTTTCTAAATAAATATAGGAAAATTAGTGTTACACGTTCTTTTTGAGAAGGCCTCTGATACATCAAATCTTTCTGCAGAGCTGAATTCTCCTGGTATAACAATGACAGCCATACTAATGATATAATTTTTAAGGGAGAAAATCAGAAGTGAAAGGTTGATACCCTAAGGGAACACTAAGCTGGCATAATCAGATTAAATGAGGATCCGATTTCATGATCATGACTTTACTAAAACAGTAGAGCTGTATGCTCAAAAAATTTGCCACTTAATAATTCTTAAGAACAAAAGGTTAAGACCGAAAAACCAAGAGATTTATTCTTGGAAGGAGCACGTTCATTCTAACAGATTCATGAAAATAATTCAAAAACATATCAACACTTTAACTTCCTAAACAGTATTCAAAAAACCTAATTTAACACTTGCTTGTGATGACTCAAGGTTATCATGATGAACATTTGCTGTATTATGTCCTTCCAGCAATGCTGTCAACAGCATTACTCGGCCAGGTTATTGGTCTTTTAGCTGAGGAGCTCCTGCACTGCTCTCAGGGTCAAGTACCAGTCTGTTCTTTATCCCCCACCTTTCTTGCAGAAGTCAAATGCCCCCTTTTCAAGCTGACGTTCTGCTTAATAGCTGGATCCCCTCTAGTTATTCTAAAATGTTGGCTTACATCTTTTAGGACTTTGGAAACTAGACAACCATCGTTTTTAGAGCTGTATAAAAATAAGACTAAATGATATCTAAGCACAGGTCTGAGGTTTTCTTCTATTGAGTTGGGGTAGATACTGGTGGATTTAGCTTGGCAGTTTCAGTGGTTCTTCTGTTCTCAATTATATCCCAAGCAGAACGTAATAATTAGAGAAAACAAACTTTTTAAGTTTTGTGGCCTGAACTTGAAAACGTAAAGTTTAAAATTACTTCTACTAGAAATATGTGATGTGGTAACATGTTTGATTAATTGCTACTGATTAGATAACCAATATTAACAAGAAAGAGTTAACTTTTCTACCTGTCACCATATGTATCTCCGTTTTCTCTCAGACATTAAAAAAATAATTTTAGCATAAACACATCCAATGTAAGAAGTCTAACATAAGAAGGCTCTGTTTTCTCAAGAACATTATTTTAAAAAACAAGATGTGCCCAGGTCTTCCTTTCTAAATACCATTCTCCAATAAGAGAAACCAAAGCTTCTTGGAAAAATGGCTGATTCTAGGGCCAAGATGAAGAAAATACTGATGCCAGAAAGGAAGTGTTTTCAAAAAAAAAATTGAGGGAACCGTCCCATCCTGAAGAGTCCCCTTGGCCAGGATGCAATTATTTGAGCAGCAAAGTAACATTAGTACTGGATTATAACTCTAGAATAAAATAAATATCTGAGTCCATACGGATACAAACTATTGAATGAATGAATAAATAAATACATGGAGAAGGGACACATTTTCCTTACAGAAGAATTTCAATTAAAAAATGTAGAGAGGATGAGAAAAATGAAAATCATCTTTAGAACACCACAGTAATATTTGTTGCAGGCCAAGATACACTGATGAATGATAAAATTAGCAGGCAAAGCTTTAAAGAGAAACAGAATATTTGCACAGCCTCAAAGAATTTCCCCTCTAGATATGGAACGTAAAGTCTTTGATGCTCATCATTCCAGTAGATGGAGCTTAATTCTCCTCCCCTATGAGTGTGGATTGGACTTTAGCAACCCCTATCTAATGAAAAGTAAAAGATAGAAGTTTTATAGAAATCTGTCACTTAAGCAGGTGAACATGGTTAGCATAACCAACAGTAAGTCAAGTTGATATTAAGGTACCTTCTGAAATGAAGCAATGAGAATGTTGAACATTACTGCTTCTGTGTATTCTAGCAAAATAATGCACAACCTCAATCTAATCATGAGAAGAGTGTATCAGTTCAGTTCAGTCGTTCAGTTGTATCTGACTCTTTGCGACCCCATGAACCACAGCACGCCAGGCCTCCCTGTCCATCATCAACTCCCAGAGTTTATCCAAACTCATGTCCACTGAGTTGGTGATGCCATCCAGCCATCTCATCCTCTATCATCCCCTTCTCCTCCTGCCTTCAATCTTTCTCCAACACCACAATTCAAAAGCATCAATTCTTCTGCGCTCAGCTTTCTTTATAGTCCAACTCTCGCATCCATACATGACTGATGGAAAAACCACAGCCTTGACTAGATGGACCTTTGTTGACAAAGTAATGTCTCTGCTATTTAATATGATGTCTAGGTTGCTTATTGGAGAAGGCAATGGCACCCCACTCCAGTACTCTTGCCTGGAAAATCCCATGGATGGAGGAGCCTGGTAGGTTGCAGGCTATGGGGGTCGCGAAGAGTCGGACACAACTAAGCCACTTCACTTTCACTTTTCTCTTTCATGCCTTGGAAAAGGAAATGGCAACCCACTCCAGTGTTCTTGCCTGGGGAATCCCAGGGACAGGGGAGCCTGGTGGGCTGCCATCTATGGGGTCACACAGAGTCGGACACGACTGAAGCGACTTAGTAGCAGCAGCAGCAGGTTGCTCATAACTTTCCTTCCAAGGAGTAAGCGTCTTTTAATTTCATGGATGCAATCACCATCTGCAGTGATTTTGGAGCCCAAAAAAATAAAATCTGACACTGTTTCCACTGTTTCCCCGTCTATTTCCCATGATGTGATAGAACTGGATGCCATGATCTTCATTTTCTGAATGCTGAGCTTTAAGCCGACTTTTTCACTCTCCTCTTTCACTTTCATCAAGAGGCTCTTTAGTTTTTCTTCATTTTCTGCCTAAGGGTGGTGTCATCAGCATATCTGAGGTTACTGATATTTATCCCAGCAATCTTGATTCCAGCTTGTGCTTCCTCCAGCCCAGCGTTTCTCATGACGTACTCTGCCTAGAAGTTAAATAAGCAGGCTGACAATATACAGCCTTGACGTACTCCTTTTCCTATTTGGAACCAGTCTGTTATTCCATGTCCAGTTCTAACTGTTGCTTCCTGACCTGCATATAGGTTTCTTAAGAGACAAATCAGGTGGTCTGGTATTCCCATCTCTTTCAGAATTTTCCACAGTTCATTGTGATCCACACAGTCAAAGGTTTTGGCATAGTCAATAAAGCAGAAATATGTTTTTCTGGAAGTCTCTTGCTTTTTCGCTGATCCAGCGTTATGTTGGCGATTTGATCTCTGGTTCCTCTGCCTTTTCTAAAACCAGCTTGAACATCACGGTTCACGTATTGCTGAAGCCTGTATCAAGACAATTCAAATTAAGGCCCTGGAGAAGGGAATGGCAACCTACTCCAGTATTCTTGCCTGGAGAATTCCATGGACAAAGAGGCCTGGTTGGCTACAGTCCATGGGGTCGCAGAGGGGCAGCCATGACTGAGCACCTAACACACACACACACACACACACACACACACACACACTACAAAAATACCTGCCCAGTATTCTTCAAAAGTGTCAGGGTCGTAAGAAATAAAGACCACTACACTACACTGTCACAAATTAGAAGAGCTAGGAAACGTAATGACTAAATACAATAGAGTATCCTGGATGGGATGCTCAAAAAGGACAGTAGGAGAAACACCAGGGAAATCTGAATAAAGCCTGCAGCTAATAGTACTGCACCAATGGTTAATTTCTTAGTTCTGATAAAAGTACCAAGGTTGTGTAACATGTTAACATTAGGTGAGGCTGCGTCAAGGGTTGATGAAATTCTGTACATCTTTCAATTCTTCTGTAAATCTGAAATTATTTCAAAATAAAAAGCTGTTTAAAAAACACTATGGTATGGTTACTTAGGGCTTCCCTGGTGACTCAGAAGGTAAAGAATATGCCTGCAATGCAGAAGACCTGGGTTCCATCCCTGGGTGGGGAAGACTGCCTCGAGGAGGGCATGGCAACACAGTCCAGTGTTCCTACCTGCAGAACCCTCTGGACAGAGGAGCCTGGCGGGCAGCAGTCCATGGGGTCACAAAAAGTCAGACATGACTGAGCAACTAAGCACAACACATGGTTACTTAGTACGGTTACTTAGATCTTAGCAAACAGATCACAAATACCTAAACCACAAAGACCCTTTCAGCTGCTTTAAGGTAAATTTCTAAAGTTCCAATTTAAAGTTTAAGAGGGGGAGGGGGGTTCAGGATGGGGAACACATGTACACCCGCGGCGGATTCATGTCAATGTATGGCAAAACCAATACAATATTGTAAAGTAATTAGCCTCCAATTAAAATAAGTAACTTTATATTAAAAAATAAAATAAAAAATAAAGATTAAGAGGATCTCTCATAGCAAAAGAAAGGATAGGAGGATTTTAGAGAAATACCAGGAGACATACAAAATAAATCAACTTCATAAGAATTCAGCAGCTTTGTAATATAAAACTGGAGAAGGCAATGGCACCCCACTCCAGTACTCTTGCCTGGAAAATCCCATGGATGGAGGAGCCTGGTAGGCTGCAGTCCATGGGGTCACTAAGAGTCGGACACGACTGAACGACTTCACTTTCATTTTTCACTTTCATGCATTGGAGAAGGAAATGGCAACCCACTCCAGTATTCTTCCCTGGAGAATCCCAGGGATGGGGGAGCCTGGTGGGCTGCTGTCTATGGGGTCGCACAGAGTCGGACATGACTAAAGCGACCTAGCAGCAGCAGCAGCAGTAATATAAAACAGGCAACCCAAATATCTATGAGCAGCAGACGTTAAGTTGTGACATATTCATACGGTAGAAGACTTAGAGCTGTGAAAATCCATCACACCTGGTTTCTTTTTTCATGTACAAGTGACACATAAAATTGCATCAGTTTCAGTGTACAACATAATTTTTCGATATTTGTATACACTGAGAAATGATCACAAGTCTATTTCATAACACGTATCACCATACATAGCTCCCATTTTCTTTCTTGTGATGAGAACTCTTAACATCCACTCTCCCAGCAACTGTCAAATGTGCAATACAGCATTGGTAACCACAGTTATCATGCTGTATACTACATCCCAATGACTCGATTATTTTTAGAAGTTTGTAGTTTTTAATCACTGTTTCAGCAACCACCAATCTGTTGTCTGTATCTATGAACTTGGTTTCTGTTTTATTTACCACATACAAGTGAGATCATATAGTATCTGTCTCTCTGACTTACTTCACTTAGCATAAATGCCTTCAAGGTCCATCATGTTGGTGCGGACAAAAAGATTTCATTCTATTTTGTGGCTGAATAATATTCTGTTATATACCACGTTTTCTTAATCCATTCATCCATTGATGGACACTTACTTAGGTCATTTCCGTATCCTGGCTGTTGTAGACAATGCTGCAAAGAACACAGGACTATGCAAGTCTTTTAAAGTTAGTATTTTTGTTTTATTTGGATAAATATCCAGAAATGGACTTGCTGAATCATATGGCAGTTCTATTTTTAATTTTTTGATGAATCTCCACATTTTTTTTGCATAGTTGCTGTAGCAATTCCCATCAACAATGCATAAAGGTCTCCATTTCTCCACATCTTTACCAATATTTGTTATTTCTTGTCTTTTTGATAACTACTATATGAGGTGTGAGGTGGCCCTGTGGTTCTGATTTACATTTCCCTAATGACACTGAGCATCTTCTCATGTGCCTGTTGGTCATCTATATGTCTTATCTGGAAAAAACTCTATTCAGATTTTCTGCCTCCTTTTCATTAACCTTTTTATTTTATAATTAAGTACAGCCAATTAACAATGTTGTCGTAGTTTCAGGTGGACAGTAAAGTGACTTAGCCATACATGTTTCTGCTCTTCATTTTAAAATTGGTTTACTTGGGTTTTTTTTTTTTTCTATTGAGATGAATGAGTTATTTCTATATTGTGCATACTAATCCCTTATCAGCAAAGTGATCTGCAAATATTCTCTCCCATTCAGGAGCCTGCTTTTTCATTTTGCTGATAATTTCTTTGCTTTGCAGAAGATTTTCAGTTAATGCTGTCTTACTTGTTTAGTTTTGCTTTTCTTGCTGTTGCTTTTCGAGTCAGATCAAAAACAAACAAACAAACAAACCATTGCCAAGACTGATGTCAAGGAACTAACGACATGAATGTATGAATGAATGGTCCAGTTTCATTCTTTCACATGTGGCTGTCCAGTTGTTCTAACACCAATTATTACAGAGATGTTCTTTCCTCATTACATATTCTTGATTCCTTTGTTAGAAGTTAATTGACCATACATGCATAAATTTATTTCTGGGCTCTCTATGCTGTTCCATTGATCTGTCTGTATATTCTTGTGCCAGTATCATACTGTATTGATTACTACAGCTTTGTAATATAGTTAAAACCAGGGACCATGATAGCTACAGCTTTTACTTCTCAAGGCTGCTTTGGCTGTTTCCTTTCTTTAGCGTCTCACTGCGCTGGGCCTTGTGTCGCTATGCCTCGCCTCTCTCCAGTCGTGGCCAGCAGGGCTCCTCTGTGGCTGAGGTGCACAGGAGGTCTCACTGCGGTGGCCTCTCGCACTGCACAGCGTGGGCTCTAGGGCCTGCAGCCTTTGGTAGTCATGGCACGTGGGCTTAACTGCCTCATGGCATGTGGAATCTTCCTGAACCAGAGACCAAACCCACATCCCCTGTGGCAGGCAGACTTAACCACTGGACCACCAGGGAAGTCCTGGCTATTTGTTTTTTTGTGGTTCCACACAAATCTTGAAATTGTAATCATATCTGCTTTTGGGGGGGGTGGGGAGCGGGTGTTGTGTGGTTTTCTTTTTCTGTTTTTTGTTTTGGCTATGCTGCACAGCATGTGGGATCTTAGTTTCCCGACCAGGAGTCAAACTTGAGTCCTCTGCATTCAAAGTGCAGAGTCTTAACCACTGGATCATCAAGGAAGTCCTATCGATAACACCTGATAACACCTGTC
This sequence comes from Oreotragus oreotragus, assembly GCA_006410675.1. Classification (NCBI taxonomy): domain Eukaryota; kingdom Metazoa; phylum Chordata; class Mammalia; order Artiodactyla; family Bovidae; genus Oreotragus; species Oreotragus oreotragus. The sequence goes on from SJYX01020054.1 coordinate 273,862, forward strand.
TTAATGAATCTCAAATACAACACTTTAAAGAGGAAACAATGAAAAAAAAACAACAACAAGTTACGGCATATAAAGAAGGAGGCAGAATATTTAATGGGAAGAATTTTTTTAAGGCAAGGAAATGTTTAATACAAAACTCAAGGTGCTTGATAATTCCTTCTGGTGGTGGGAAGAAAGAAATGAAATGAAGGTGTCTGGAAAGGGCATACAAACTGTTCCAAAGGTCCCAGTAATGTTATATTTTTAAGTTAGATAGTAGGTACACAAGCATTCCTTGTATTTTTTGCTTTGCAACTCACAAATGTATGGTAAGTATTCTTTTATATTTATTACATATTTAATTTATAAAAAGTGTGAGGAGGAAGTTTACCCTTTAACAGATACCATGTCCTGCCAACTGAACACAATTTATTAGGTGCTGAAATCTTTTCAATTTCTATAAAATTCCAAACTTCATCTTTTCTGAATTTAAAAAATAGCCATTTTTAAAAACACTGAGAAAGTATGACACTCTTTCAGGGACTACAATGTAAAATAAAGCAAGTTTAGCTAATGAAGTCCAATGTTACTCTGGGATGTCTACCTCCTTCCATTTAAAAGGAAAGAATCTTCCTCTACTGCCATCATAGGATAAAGTATTATCCTTTAACAAACAAGAAACTTTTGTATGATGGGAAGATAATAAGGAGAAATCACTTGAACTGTTACTATACAACTCTGAACACTTGTCATCCTTTAGGCAAGATCTAAGTTAACTCAGGACTCTGATTAAAATGTCTTCAGATTTTGAAGTATTTTATGCATCTCATTTTTAAAAACCTACAAATTATTAAAATAAAGGCCTTCAAAATAAATTTGGAGTTAAATAATAAGTTTTTTTAAAAAAAGATTCCTGGACTGTCAGAGATCAGTTATCACATTTGGGTATAAAATACAGTATAAAATCAAGATAAAGGTACTAGATTTAATTTTGTGAATTATATCTGTGGTAAATAATAATAAAAACAGCAGGTCTACTCTAAATACAGAACACTAAAGTGGCCCTAAGCACAATACCCCCACTTAAATACAGTGCTTGTCTCAAGGGAGGAAATTGGGCAAAATCCATCATTATGACAAGACTGAGCATAAGACATCAGAAGTATACTTATAAGGAGCTAACTTTGGTCGTTATTAAAGGATTTTTTAAATGTAACTTAACTCTAAGTTTACTATATCTTTACTCAATAAGAAATACTTGATTCCATATGAAAATAATCTTTTACCTAACGCTACTTTCCAGTCAAGTTCTAATTTCAAAGACAGAAAACAAAAATCCCCAAACACCCAGATGGTAAAAAAAAAAAAAAGTAACCAACATAAAGCTGAAAAACTGCATTTCCTTTCATAGGAGGATTTTATTGCAATGTGAAATTTTGCTATTGAAAAACTATAAAGTTGAAAAATTAAGATCACTGGAGAAATTAAAATAAAAACAAGTTATAGGAAATTTCATTACTTCCTACAGGTCTCCTGATATATGAATAAAAAACTTTAAATAATGTATTTAATAGGATTATCACTCAAAGCAAAATTTGGATTTAAAAAATAACCACCTAGTTAGTCTGTCCATCTAAATTACTCTGACATTTGTACCTCGATTTCCTGAATCTAACTAAAACATTCCTGCCATGATGCCAGATTCCTAGTCAGGCTTTTTGAAAGGACTAAAGTAGCTTAAGTTTCCCCAGCTGAACAAGGGCCAAAACTCAAACTACTGCCTCTTCTGTGCAGCGGTAAGCAGTTAACACTCAGGATAAATCACTCCTGAATTAAAGCAGTCTTCACGGATCACAATGACAACGGCCACACTAGCCAGTCAGTCTTCAGGAATCAGGACATACTTTTAAAGGTAACAGGAGCTTCAAACTATAGTCCCTGGAAACAGACTTCTTGGAACCACATTATCTTTAGCTAAATAACCCTCAATTGAACAAGGTAAACTACAGATACCCCTAAAAAATAAACTTGACTACTTAAGTGTTTCCAAAATAACCAAAGGCAAATGTTCCTGAGGTTCCTTCTCCCTGCTCTCGTTTATTTCTCCCTCAAGTGCAGGCTTTTCCCAAGCTCCAAGCTTCACCTTCATGAATCATTTGTTTAGTTCATGGGTAAGGGCAGTATTTTCTTTGTTTACTATTTACTACTTTGGAGTCCTGTAAATATCTAACAAGAATAATAATAAACTGATCGTGAAGATCAAGCATTCATAGTTCACAGAAGTATAACCATTAGGGCACCAAGAAGTGAAAAAAATCTTCAACAGTGACCTATACCTGTCAGAGGGCTTTATTAACCCACTTAAAGGATATGTTAAAGCACAAGCTGGAATCAACACTGCCAGGAGAAATATCAATAACCTCAGATATGCAGATGACACCACCCTTATGGCACAAAGTGAAGAGGAACTAAAGAGCCTCGTGATGAAACTGAAAGAGGAGAGTGAAAAAGTTGGCTTAAAGCTCAACATTCAGAAAACGAAGATCATGGCATCCGGTCCCATCACTTCATGGCAAATAGATGGGGAAACAGTGGAAACAGTGGCTGACTTTATGGGGGGCTGCAAAATTACTACAGATGGTGACTGCAGCCATGAAATTAAAAGACACTTACTCCTTGGAAGGAAAGTTATTACCAACTTAGACAGCATATTAAAAAGCAGAGACATTACTTTGCCAACAAAGGTCTGTCTAGTCAAAGCTATGGTTTTTCCAGTAGTCGTGTATGGATGTGAGAGATGGACTATAAAGAAAGCTGAGCACCAAAGAATTGATGCTTTTGAACTGTGGTGTTGGAGAAGATTCTAGAGAGTCCCTTGGACTGCAAGAAGATCCAACCAGTCCATTCTAAACGAGAGCAGTCCTGGGTGTTCATTGGAAGGACTGATGTTGAAGCTGAAACTCCAGTACTTTGGCCACCTGATGCGAAGAGCTGACTTATTTGAAAAGACCCTGATGCTGGGAAAGACTGAAGGCGGGAGGAGAAGGGGACTGGATGGCATCACTGACTCAATGAACATGAGTTTGAGTAAACTCTGGGAGTTGGTGATGGACAGGGAGGCCTGGTGTGCAGCAGTCCATGGTGTTGCCAAGAGTTAGACACAACTGGGCGACTGAACTGAACCGAGCTGAAAGGATATGTGCTAATGTGGCAATTCAGTAGAGTGCATACTTTTTAGCGGCCCTTATTTAATTTGTCAAAAAAAATTTTTTTTTAATCACACAAATAAGTCACTTAAAACAAGAGTATATGAGTCTTGGGGATGTCTTTCCATTTTGTCCCACCTCATCCCCTTCCCAGAAGAATGGGTGGGCTGATGGAATAAAATCAAACTATAGCCATCCATTTTCACTGCTTTCAGCAATACCCATTTCACACTTGGGGCAAAGAAGAATTTGAACAAATCACGATTTCCCCCTCACCTTTCGGCTACTACCAGATTGTTAGGAGGGGAAAGGTGAGTAAATAGACATGAAAGGAGCAGAAAGAAAGAAGGGAGAGAAAGAAGTGGTTAAGGATGTTAGAAGACAGGAGGCTTTTGAGTTGTTACTAGGTTCAGAATTTCTAGGAAGCAATAGGAGTTTATTAATTTGGAACACAAAATGTTTCTAAAAAATAAACTGTTCTTTCATTTCATTGAAGCCCTTAGCAGAATCAGTCCAAACTGCTCAGCACCCCAGCCCAACTCTGGGCTGGTTAAGCTGGCAGTGAGGTGAAGTCAGCCTTCTTTTCTGGTTACTGCCTGAGTCACACCTGGACATCAATCAGGGGACAGGTGTTTCACTCAGACTGCCTTCCCACCTGCTTCACACTGTCACTGCCCTAAAATGTCCACACTGACAGAGAGAGGAAGAGCATGAAAAGGATGGAGTGGGTCCCCCACCAGGTCTGTACAGTCAGCATCACCATCTGTCCCAGCTATGCTGGGAATGTGACTCTTGGAATTATGACAACACACTCTCATGCAAACTATCACCACCACTATACTTCTATAAAAAAACTGCTAAGGACTTTTGGAGTGCAGACTGGCATAATTTAACGAGAGGAGAGTTATGAGATGGTATAAATGGACTTATTCAAACCTAGGCTACTAAAAACAATCAAACAAGAAAGTAAATATTAAACCTCTAGAGAATTAATAAGTTAAAAAATCATCTTGGGTGAACCAAAATGAGAAACCAATGTGACTGAAAAGCAACAGTGGGCATAATACCAATATAGGTACTGGTGCCATTTTCTAATTTACTGATCTACTATATTAGGAGGGAGCTAAGACTTTATAAAACAACATTCTTAGATATAAGTGCTAAAGAGAAATTTTACAGGATGAACAAAGAGATTCAAAGGGGGAATGAAGATGTTCTGATTACAAAGACTAACCGCCAGGCTCCTCTGTCCATGGAATTCTCCAGGCAAGAATACTGGAGTGGGTTGCCATTTCCTTCTCCGCAAAGACTTCCAGGGTGACAGCGTTGCCATTTTTATGAGGCTTCCCAACATATTCCGCTAGTCGGTGGCATTTTAAGTAAATAACCATGCCCTCTTCCAGGGGATCTTCCCGACCCAGGGATCAAACCCACGACTCTCACCGTATCCAGGCTTGGCCGGCAGGAAGCCCCAAACTACGCCTGTTACTCTCTGTTCCTCCTTGCACAGTGGTTTTCTCAGACTTCTTCAAAATATCGAGTTAAGGTCAGTTTCGGGCAACTTCCACTTCCAACTACATATGGCCTTATTCTTTCTCGATTCCCAAACACACTTACTTTCTGCTTCCTCATGACAAACCTGCTCACCACACTCTCATACACCTCTTGGTTCAACGCCGCTGTTCTGTCTACTGTCCCCAAGAACGTCAGATCGGAGCCAGGGGACTCTGTGAGACACTCCATGAACACAGTTTTCGCAGAAGCTACCAACACCTCTACCGTCTCTCCTCCTCCAAACAGAAGCTTTTTGTTTTTTGTTTGTTCACATATACTATCTCATTTACTACAGAATCATGGAATTTACTAAAATAAACACTAAGTTCTGTAACCATTTAAATGAAGTCATATTACCATTAAACAAACTAGTTATGGAGCAGAGAATGAAACAGGAATGAATGAGAAAGGAAACTATTTTTTAACCTTTTATTGAAGCATAATTAATTTACAGTGTTGTGTTAGTTTCAGGTGGACAGCAAAGTGATTCAGTTTTACCTAACTATATATCCTAAGGAAACTAGTTTAACAGGCCTATGTTCATTTGTAAAGAACATGATACTATCATGTGGGTTTTTTACTGAGGTATAGTTGATTTACAATTTTATACAAGTATAGTCATCCATAGTTTGTACTTCCTAATTCCCAATCAGTCCATCCTAAAGGAGATCAGTCCTGAGTGTTCATTGGAAGGACTGATGTTGAAGCTGCAACTCCATTGGAAGGACTGATGTTAAAGCTGAAACGCCAATACTTTGGCCATCTGATGCAAAGAGCTGACTCATTTGAAAAGACCCTGATGCTGGGAAATATTAACGGTGGGAGAAGGGGACGATAGAGGATGAGATGGTTGGATGGCATCACCGACTCAATGAACATGAGTTTGGTTAGGTTCCAGGAGTTGGTGGTGGACAGTGAGGCCTGGCAAGCTGCAGTCCATGGGGTTGCAAAGAATCGGACATGACTGAGCGACTGAACTGAACTGAATCCCCAACTCCATCCTGCCCCTCCCCCTTCAGAATACAATACTTCAAAAAAGTAATTTCTGTTCCATGACCTTATATGATCACACACACACACAAAGACTGGTAGCAATTAATAGCCAAGCATGATTAGAAACTTTTACATTTGAAAGTTTTACAACTCAGTAAAATACATATTATTTCTGCCCTTGTTATAGATAAGGAAAAGGAAACTAAGAGTTGATGTTGATGATGCGCACAATGTTGACGTGCTAAGTGGCGATTCATCTGACTGCCACACCATGGTGCCTCCGATCTAGCTTAATCAGATAAACTTTAAACCATAACCACAGTAAATATGAGAAGACTGATGTGTGACATATATTCAAATCCTGGCAGACAGAAACTATGAACAAGCCTGGGCCAAGGCAGTCAGAGAACCTTATCCTAAGGTATCCCAATCTCCTCACCCAGCCCCAGGATATGGATAGGCTGTGCTGTACATTCCCAGATGAGTCGTTTACCCAATTAGGCCTTGCTGCTAAGTCGCTTCAGTTGTGTCAGACTCTGTGCAACCCCATGGACTGCAGCCTACCAGGCTCCTCCGTCCATGGGATTTTCTAGGCAAGAGTACTGGAGTGGGGTGCCATTGCCTTCTCCACAATTAGGCCTTAGTTACCCACATATAAAATGTGGGAGGAAGACTAGATAATTTTAAGGTTATGACCACCACTATTTTTATTCCTTTCTGAAAGGAATATTCATTGTAGAGATTAATTTTTCTTTTTTACAAGTATATGAAACATATGGAGGAGGGTTGGCAATAACTACCCCATAAAAGCAAGGGCTGAGTTTAAGCAAGGACTAAGCTTTTCTCTTTATTTGGGCTTCCCAGGTGGCTCAGTGGTAAATAATCAGCCTGCAATGCAGGAGACACGGGTTTGATTCCTGGGTCAGGAAGACCTCCTGCAGAAGGAAATGGCAACCCACTCCAGCATTCTTGCCTGGAACATCCCAGGGACACAGGAGCCTGGTGGGCTACAGTCCATAGGGTCACAAAGAGTTGGACACGACTCAGTGACTGAGCACACCTATATAAGCTTTTCTTATATTCTCCTGAACACAGATGACTTGCATTTAAGCATTTAATAAGTAGCTCTGGACGATGAAAGATGGACTGACTAGTCTACCCGTGAAACGATCTTACATCCAAGAAGTGTTTTCAAGGTAAGTCTGCCTAATTACTAAAGACTGACTGAAAGGGAAAAAATATTAGGAGTATGTCGATGTTAGTGATCAAAAAATGAAACAGGAAAAGCAAACCATTTCAAATTTGGGATCACAGACTAAACTGCCACAAAATTTTAACTTTTACATATAATATAATCTCATGTAGAGTATCCATAATCTAAATTAATGACATAAACCCTTTAGCTCACGTGATTTCCTCTGCGAAACATGCCTCTCCTCTCTCTAGAAATCCTAGTCACCTGTATGATCTATTTCAAATCCATTCATCCTTGCAGTGAAAGGCCACCACTACCTAGAACCTTACCACTCAACATACACACACAAAAGTATCTGTCATCTCTCTTGTGCACTAAAGTACTTTCTGCAGATTGTTATTATAGCCCCTTATCACATATAACACTATGCTGGATTGTTTATACGCCCGTCTGTCTTTGTGGACTGTAAGCTGCTTTATTCATCTTTGTGTCCTCAGTACCTACCAGGACCAGGCACATGGCTGGCATGCATTAGAGAGTCACTGAACTGAATACAACAGAAAATTTCCCATTCACTCAACATAGCTTTGGGTCTGAACATCCCAATCACTCATGCTCCAACATGTTTTGCTGCACTAGATGCCAAAAGCAAACTCCAAGCACTCTGTAAATTCAGTTCTCAGAGAAGCCTAAGGGGAAAAGATATTTTAAAAAGCAGTTTTAAAAAAACCTTCCTATTTCTTATGGATTTGGAGGCTAAGAAAAAGTAACCTGTATGTCCCCTATCTCTAAAGTAATGCTCTGTTAATTGTTCTAATATTCATGACATTTTTTCTCCTGCCTGGGAAGATAAGAGAGATTGATTATGTGAAATATCCACTACTTCCAGTTATCTCCTCTCCTGCTAGGTCAAAAGTTACTGCTTTCTCCCTATCCACATCCCTTGCCCTCGCAACCAATGACACCTAAAAAACTGCCATTTTCCTATTTCACACAAAATCTAAAAAGAAATCTGGGGCTCATGCCAAAGAATTGTCAATTTTTCAAAAATTACCCTACCAAATTAGTCATCTTTCTTCTTTCCCACTAGGGAAGAGATTAAAATAGAATTACACTTCAAAATGTGAGCTCAAACTTTAAAGTCACTAAACTTCTCTTACCTTTAATATAATCTAGCTTCCACCACCCCTTTTCTTCCTAGCATTAATCAAAACGGTGGCATGCTTTATAGTCTCTAGGATTTTCCTCATGTTCCCCAATTCATTCAAGACTTTTCCAGTTACCCGAGTAAATACTAAGTCATGATTTGGCATTTCAAGCATATTCCTGCAATTCAGGTTAGACTGAAAGGTCTTCTGAACTACATGTTAGCTACATATAACTATCCTCCACATAACCACACTCTCATGAGAAAACCAAATCCTGTAATATTTGACTTTTTTAAAGTCAGCAATGCCAAAAATCCTTCAAGTCTTTACACATTGGAGCAAATCATTTAGAAATAATAGTTTAGCCTTATCTAGTAAAGTTGAAGCTACATATACTCTATGACCCAACAATTTCACTGTTCAGTTCAGTTGCTCAGTCGTGTTTGACTCTTTGCGACACCATGAAGTGCAGCACAGCAGGCCTCCCTGTCCATCACCAACTGCCAGAGTCCACCCAAACTCATGCCCATTGTGTCGGTGACGTCATCCAACCATCTCATCCTCTGTCGCCCCCTTCTCCTCCTGCCCTCAATTTTCCCCAGCATCAGGTTCTTTTCAAATGAGTCAGCTCTTCGCATGAGGTGGCCAAAGTATTGGAGTTTCAGCTTCAACATCAGTCCCTCCAATGAACACCCAGGACTGATCTCCTTTAGAATGGACTGGTTGGATCTACTTGCAGTCCAAGAGACTCTCAAGAGTCTTCTCCAACACCACAATTCAAAAGCATCAATTCTTCAGCGCTCAGCCTTCTTTATAGTCCAACTCTCACATCCATACATGACCACTGGAAAAACAATAGCTTTGACTAGACAGACCTTTGTTGACAAAGTAATGTCTCTGCTTTTGAATATGCTGTCTAGGTTGGTTGTAACTTTCCTTCCAAGTAAGCGTCTTTTAATTTCATGTCTGCAATCTCCATCTGCAGTGATTTTGGAGCCCCCAAAAATAAAGTCAGCCACTGTTTCCACTGTTTCTCCATCTATTTGCCATGAAGCGATGGACCGGATGCCATGATCTCAGTTTTCTAAATGTTGAGCTTTAAGCCAACTTTTTCACTCTCCTCTTTCACTTTCATCAAGAGGCTCTTTAGTTCTTCTTTGCTTTCTGCCATAAGGGTGGTGTCATCTGACGTTATTGATATTTCTCCTGGCAATCTTGATTCCAGCTCATGCTTCCTCCAGCCCAGCATTTCTCATGATGTACTCTGCATATAAGTTAAATAAGCAAGGTGACAATATACAGCCTTGACCTATTTGGAACTTGGAACCAGTCTATTGTTCACTGTTAGGCAAATATAAACTAAAGAAGTACATGAGCATATGTACCAAGATGCATAATCAAGAACACTCTTAGTATTATTGTTAATAATACCCCAAAACTGGTAGCAATCCAAATGTCCATCAATAATAGAAAGACTAAACACAGTATGGTACAGATACAAAACAGTTTACTACACAGCAATGAGAATGCTACAATCATACAGATGAATCACATAATGTTGAATAAAAGAAGCAAGCACAAAGAATACATAAAGTAGAATTCCTTAACACTCTGTCCAACTGTAAGCATATGCTTTATACACTGTTCAGCATGTATTTTATACTTCACAATTTTAAAAAAGCAGCCTTTTAGCTTCAAAACTCTAGCCTCCACATATAAACACCTTATTCTTATTTTAGTTATAGCATTTATAAGTCTGTCTTTCCACCAGACTATAAACCATTTGAAGGTAAAGACTGATTTTATTCATTTCGGGGCTCCCAGAACATCATGATACACAGCAGATGCTCAACAAATACTGACAGGATGGATGGATGGAAAATTATGAAAACAAGAAAGTCTCAAACGACAAAGAAGTCTCCATGAGGCAGAAGAGTAAAAGTCACTTCCCTTTTTCTGTATGCATGCAAAGACTAGCTTTAAAAGTCAGCTCCATATTTCAGTGAGTTAAAATACGTTCTTAAATGCCTATTTTCTAACAAATGGCTCCATTGGACACAGATAGTTTTATCAAAAGTGCAAGCTATTTTTAAGCTTAGTTTGTAGCCAGATTCTGGTTTTCCTCTTTTGCAGTACAGCTGCCAGACTCCTGGTTGCCTAACTATATTAATAATTCCTTAATTTAAACACAAAAACACATGCACAATCCTCTTTATGAATTTACCCCCAAGAGTTCTAAAATGTTTCTCCATTAAAAAGCACATCTCAGCATATCCTGCTGTTCACAGAGCTGGAATGCTTTTCTCCTCCCAGTTCTCCAGTCAAGTCTCCTATGGACCATAGGACTGAAATTAGCTATTCATTACATGTGAAGGAGCGCTGGCTGGAGCGGAGCCCTGCAGAGACAGACTACTACTTTACATGTCAATTTCAGAACTAAAGCATCTGCTACCTTACTAATATGTATATTTAATGTCTCTGAATAATGTGTAGAATTATATGCTGTTCATTGCCTGTTTGTTCTGATATTACATACTCTTCAACAGCATTATTCTAAATTATTCTCTGAAAAATGTGGGACTTTTTATTAGGTCTCTTCCCTACTGTTGTCTATAACACAGGGTCCAGATGAACACCATACAGAATACTGACACAGCATTTCTCATGATGTACTCTGCATATAAGTTAAATAAGCAAGGTGACAATATACAGCCTTGACCTATTTGGAACTTGGAACCAGTCTATTGTTCACTGTTAGGCAAATATAAACTAAAGAAGTACATGAGCATATGTACCAAGATGCATAATCAAGAACACTCTTAGTATTATTGTTAATAATACCCCAAAACTGGTAGCAATCCAAATGTCCATCAATAATAGAAAGACTAAACACAGTATGGTACAGATACAAAACAGTTTACTACACAGCAATGAGAATGCTACAATCATACAGATGAATCACATAATGTTGAATAAAAGAAGCAAGCACAAAGAATACATAAAGTAGAATTCCTTAACACTCTGTCCAACTGTAAGCATATGCTTTATACACTGTTCAGCATGTATTTTATACTTCACAATTTTAAAAAAGCAGCCTTTTAGCTTCAAAACTCTAGCCTCCACATATAAACACCTTATTCTTATTTTAGTTATAGCATTTATAAGTCTGTCTTTCCACCAGACTATAAACCATTTGAAGGTAAAGACTGATTTTATTCATTTCGGGGCTCCCAGAACATCATGATACACAGCAGATGCTCAACAAATACTGACAGGATGGATGGATGGAAAATTATGAAAACAAGAAAGTCTCAAACGACAAAGAAGTCTCCATGAGGCAGAAGAGTAAAAGTCACTTCCCTTTTTCTGTATGCATGCAAAGACTAGCTTTAAAAGTCAGCTCCATATTTCAGTGAGTTAAAATACGTTCTTAAATGCCTATTTTCTAACAAATGGCTCCATTGGACACAGATAGTTTTATCAAAAGTGCAAGCTATTTTTAAGCTTAGTTTGTAGCCAGATTCTGGTTTTCCTCTTTTGCAGTACAGCTGCCAGACTCCTGGTTGCCTAACTATATTAATAATTCCTTAATTTAAACACAAAAACACATGCACAATCCTCTTTATGAATTTACCCCCAAGAGTTCTAAAATGTTTCTCCATTAAAAAGCACATCTCAGCATATCCTGCTGTTCACAGAGCTGGAATGCTTTTCTCCTCCCAGTTCTCCAGTCAAGTCTCCTATGGACCATAGGACTGAAATTAGCTATTCATTACATGTGAAGGAGCGCTGGCTGGAGCGGAGCCCTGCAGAGACAGACTACTACTTTACATGTCAATTTCAGAACTAAAGCATCTGCTACCTTACTAATATGTATATTTAATGTCTCTGAATAATGTGTAGAATTATATGCTGTTCATTGCCTGTTTGTTCTGATATTACATACTCTTCAACAGCATTATTCTAAATTATTCTCTGAAAAATGTGGGACTTTTTATTAGGTCTCTTCCCTACTGTTGTCTATAACACAGGGTCCAGATGAACACCATACAGAATACTGACGACAAAAAAAAAAAAAAAAAAAAAGAATCACAGTAAGGTAACAAAATATGACAAGTTTCTTGTCAAAAAAAAAAAAAATCAGAGTAAGGTAACAAAATATGATAAGGCTGACAATTACCAATAATTTACTTAGTCTCCTAGGTGCTGACTCCTTGATGCAGTTNCAAAAAAAAAAAAAAGAATCACAGTAAGGTAACAAAATATGACAAGTTTCTTGTCAAAAAAAAAAAAAATCAGAGTAAGGTAACAAAATATGATAAGGCTGACAATTACCAATAATTTACTTAGTCTCCTAGGTGCTGACTCCTTGATGCAGTTTTATATACAGGCTGTGAGGTTGGGGTGAGGGAGTGTTAAATTATCGACAGCTATTGGTAAATCCAGGATATTAGAATTGTTCTTCGGGACTATCGGTATACTTAGTTAAAAGTCATATTTCTTCTCTCTCATCAGCAATTAATTCTGTGTTAAAGACACAACTTTGTAAATTGTGGTGATGCATGTCATTGAATAAACCTCTGAATGGGTTTGGGGTGGGGGAAAACTTGAAGCTATACATTTCTCATACCACACATTACAATTGCTTTTGTTCATTAACCTTCGTACTCAGCAGGAAGCTTAGAATGTTCAATATTTAAGAACCACAGTGAATGGCAGTATTATACTAATCAAGCCTAAGTTTTACTGCTGCTGCTGCTGCTAAGTCACTTCAGTCATGTCCAACTCTGTGCGACCCCACTGACTGTAGCCCACCAGGCTCCCCAGTCCCTGGGATTCTCCAGGCAAGAACACTGGAGTGGGTTGCCATTTCCTTACTAGATGTACAATAATGAACTACCACATGTATTAGCAGAACTACAAGTATCACACTGGCACAATAATCTGGATTGCTTTATACCATTAGTACTGCTGTGACTAATGACTTGCTCAGACTAATAAAGATTTTCTAGCTTTATAAATCATTCACATTTGTTGGTAAATACTCCTTTTAGTAACCAAAGGTGACTAGTGGATTTCACTTTTGTATGTAGTTGGATGCTAGATATAAGCTTGCGAGTGTGATGTAGATACAGTGGCCGTGTGAGGAGCCCACAGTAAATGACAGGCATTATAACTTGGCCTTTACTCACAAGTCCAAATCATGAAACCTAAAAAGTGTTAATAAACTTTAAAGGATTATCTATTTTTCTCTCAGATGCATAAGTTTAGATTCCAATACTCCAAGAAAACAAATTTACAAGTGTTTGTATGTGACGAGCCACCCCACACTATCTTTTACCAGCTCTCAAGCATGCTCCAGAGAACTAATGTTACCTATTTGTTCTAGCACAATGCCTAAAGCACAATGCCTAATACCTAAAGGTGATGATTCAACAAATATTTGTTGTGAATACAAGTACACATAAAAGCTAGAAATAGTAATCTGAGAAAGTCAGTCAGTCAGTCAGTTCAGTCGCTCAGTCGAGTCCAACTCTTTGCGACCCCATGAATCGCAGCACGCCAGGCCTCCCTGTCCATCACTAACTCCCGGAGTTCACTCAGACTCAGGTCCACCGAGTTAAAATGCCATCCACCTATCTCATCCTCTGTCGTCCCTTTCTCCTCCTGCCCTCAATCCCTCCCAGCATCAGAGTCTTTTCCAATGAGTCAACTCTTCGCATGAGGTGGCTAAAGTACTGGAGTTTCAACTTTAGCATCATTCCTTTCAAAGAAATCCCAGGGCTGATCTCCTTCAGAATTTACTGGTTGGATCTCCTTGCAGTCCAAGGGCCTCTCAAGAGTCTTCTCCAACACCACAGTTCAAAAGCATCAATTCTTTGGCGCTCAGCTTTCTTCACAGTCCAACTCTCACATCCATACATGACCACAGGAAAACCATAGCCTTGACTAGATGGACCTTAGTCGGCAAAGTAATGTCTCTGCTTTTGAATATACTATCCAGGTTGGTCATAACTTTTCTTCCAAGAAGTAAGCGTCTTCTAATTTCAGGGCTGCAGTCACCATCTGCAGTGATTTTGGAGCCCAAAAAATTAAAGTCTGACACCGTTTCCACTGCTTCCCCATCTATTTCCCATGAAGTGATGGGACCGGATGCCATGATCTTAGTTTTCTGAATGTTGAGCTTTAAGCCAACTTTTTCATTCTCCTCTTTCACTTTCATCAAGAGGCTTTTTAGTTCCTCTTCACTTTCTGCCATAAGGGTGGTGTCATCTGCATATCTGAGGTTATTGATATTTATCCCGGCAATCTTGATTCCAGCTTGTGCTTCTTCCAGCCCAGCAATTCTCATGATGTACTCTGCATAGAAGTTAAATAAGCAGGGTGACAGTATACAGCCTTGATGTACTCCTTTTCCTATCTGGAACCAGTCTGTTGTTCCATGTCCAGTTCTAACTGTTGCTTCCTGACCTGCATACAAATTTCTCTAGAGGCAGGTCAGGTGGTCTGGTACTCCCATCTCTTTCAGAATTAGAAATAGTAGAAACTATTAAATACAAACCCACTGAAGTAGACAGAACCTATCACAAGACCAAAATAAAGTTGGCAGTGACCAGGGCTTCTGTGAACTAGTTAGCTCACAGTCTAATATCAGAATCTGAAATTACAGTAACTTTATATATTCAATAAATAGTATAACACCTACCTAGCAAAGATCTTAAATAACCATAACAATACCATACATACATGTAGGAGAAAAAAACTAAAACTGGAGGAAATATTCTCCAATACTACCAACCTGTTTATTTTAAGATAAAATAAGACTGCTACTACTACTTGTTTATATAAAACACAGGTCAGCTGATGTTCAAATTGGCACTAACACCTTATTTGTTGATAAAGTGACTCAAATTTTTTAATATAATAATCAGTTGCTCATCTTATATACACATGCCGAACTGCAGACCAGAAAAAAAATTTTAACTGACGATATCCCATCTTTAATCAGTATTTCAAAACACAAAATTAAGTTCTTTGTCACTGAAAATAACCACCAAAGCAACAACCTTACAAAATATAATAAATCAGTTTATTTAATCAACAATGATTTTAAAATGTAATCCTTAACAGTTGTTTAAAATTTGCATAACTAAGTTTGCAATAGTTACCCTGTTAAAGCAAAAGCACATCTGTTTATGAGTAAGTAAATATCGTCTGACAGCAATTTGGAACATCTATCAGAAGGAATCGACTGCAAGCTTAATAAGCGTTACTTGTATTCCACATAATACTCTATTTGTTCTTTCTAGCCACTGCAGTAATAAAATATACTCAAACTCATTTAGTGTGCACTAAATCCAATGTACCTAGGCAAAACACTTAAAATTTCACTTGGATGGTTCCCAGCCCATACAGTCCAACTTTTTAAAGTATTACTACCATCTGGTTACTAGTCTGTGTTTACCAAAACAGTAGCTATGCACACATTTCTGTAGCAGCTGTGGTCAAAAACTTTAAATCAATCCATTTGGCTAAATGAAAACTCTTCAAGGAAAACAACAAATACAGTATTTTGAATATATATACTTAAACTTCATTACTGGTTTTAATAACACTCCCCAAGGACAAAAGCAGTAAAAATGTAAATGGCATTTAAGACACTAAATTATTTATATTTCCAATCATTTATCATATGAAAGAAGGTCCATGGAAGTCAAGTGAAGCACCCAGGGGTAAACAAGTTGGACTCTGTCTGGAACACAGGTATCCCTTGGTTTTCAACACAAGAATCTTTTCAAGCAATTATTCCAAGCAAATCCCAAGGCCCTAAAAACAGAATATTATCAAGGGACTATACCATTTAATAAATGCCAGTTAAAATTATTTTAATCATTTTCAAAAAATATAACTGGTCATTATAAATTAGGAAACTTGACATATTCGTTTCAGAACTGTGGTAAGAACTTAAAGCACCCTGTGAAATTTATAAGAATTTTAATTTTACAAACTCTTTTTTTTTTCACATCCTCCTTCAACCTCTCCCATTAAAACCTATGTCTACAAACCAATCATATTACCCTGGTCAAGAGACTAAGCTATTACTTTATATCCAAGATAACATCTTAGCGCCTACACACATCCTTATGTTCCCCTTTCTATTAAAATGTAACTATTAATATATGCCACACTGCATGCTTTCCTATAAACAGAAAGCCTTTCCTAATTAGAACTATCAAACTTCCAAATGATCCTTTTCCCCCTATCAAACCTAATTCCCAATATAAATTAATATAGAAATCGCCTCTGCATTGCTTAGAGGAGGAAAAAAGGCAATAAGCCAAATGTACTCTATATAAGTCTTTTGTTGTTATGGTAGTAGCAATCTCTTTAAATAATACTTAAGACAAACAAATTTTCAGGACATAAACAGTGACTATTTTANTCAAACCTAATTCCCAATATAAATTAATATAGAAATCGCCTCTGCATTGCTTAGAGGAGGAAAAAAGGCAATAAGCCAAATGTACTCTATATAAGTCTTTTGTTGTTATGGTAGTAGCAATCTCTTTAAATAATACTTAAGACAAACAAATTTTCAGGACATAAACAGTGACTATTTTAAGCTTTATTTGGGTTAATGAGTCACTACCTTGCTTTGACAAAAATGAATTGTTTCCTTCTTTCTTCCTTTTTCATGATAGCTAAGAAGAAAAAACAAACTAACAATTCCCCAAAACAAAGCATATATTCTGCTCTTTTACATGAAATATTTAACTCTCAAGGGGAAGAAGTGGACATTAAATTATTTGGGGGTAAGGTTATAGAAGGATGGTTTATAGTATTTATAGGCAGACTTTTTCTGTGTTCCTGGCTTCCCAATTCCTAGTCTTTTATTTTAGAACATAAGAACCCAACCGAAACTTAAAACTTTCATCTACTTCTTTACATATCCAGGAAAAGAAGAGTTGGTGTCAGAGGACAGTATCTAGAAAAAACTAGAACTAGGCAATGTTAATATCATCATTACTGAGAGACACACAATAGGGTTTTTACACTCTTACATCCATCATTCATAGGTGCCTCTCAAACATCCTCATTATAGAGTTGGTAATGGAGTAGGACAAGCAATATTATTCCCATCTGACAAACTCATGGACACAGCAGGCAGGGCCCCTCCTGGGCAGGGCCCAAGGCTAGTAAGCCAGCTGTGAAGCGGTAAAGCTGTGAGAAAACCCAAATCCTCTGACGCCAAGACCAGCAATCATTCCAAAACACTGCCTCAGTTCACTTCACTAGTTTCAACTCATCTGCAACAGAAGTAATATGAAGCTATGTACAACACCTCACCCAGCTCATCTGTTCCTTGGTCTTCCTCCTTCTCTTTCCTCCAACACTCTATGAACTCGCCGGATCAGCTCTGAGCCCCGGTATGGCCCTGAAGAGCCAGGAGAGCGCTACACACTCTTGGCAACTCTGCAAGCTTGAAGCCGACAGTTTATTCTGCACAGGTGCTTGTGATTTCACTTAACCACTTGCGTGTACACAATTCTTCCTAAATTCAAACCTAGCACAGGCTGACGTTTAATTTAATGTTTCAGAGAAGAGGGAAGCAAAATTGTTTTGAAATTCTCTGTGAAAAACAGCCTGTTGTATTAGAACAAACAGCAGCTTGTTCCTATCATTCCTTTGTTTGACAAGTCTGGGCTGGCTAGAAAGGTCATTTATGCCTCAAAGCATCAAATTAACATTTGAAGACATGAATTTTAAAAATGGCTATTATCTTCTGTTATGTGAATGGCTAATGTAGTTCAGAAAAACAGAAAGGAGAAAAAAACCATTACAGTCTTAGCCTACTCCCCCTAAAAGACTAAAAAGCAAGAACAAAAACAGAAACAGGAAACACAAAACTTTCCTTAAAAAGCCAGATAATTAATATTATGTCCACGTCAATACATGCAGACTATGTCTTAATTAAGCTTCATTCTTTAACAGAATTAAGAAGGCAGTTAAAACAGTCAAACTTTCAAATAATAAGAAAGAAAAATCACTAATTATCATAAGATGGCTTTTTGGAAAACCATAAGGTCCTTCCCTCTCATCCAGAACCCTTCCGTCCAAACACCAGCAATGACTATATAGACTACGTGAAAGTGAAAGCTGCTTAGTCGTGCGACCTCATGAACTGTATGTACGTCTGCCAGGCTCCTCTGTCCATGGAATTCTTCAGGCAAGAATACTGGAGTGCATAGCCATTCCCTTCTCCAGGGGATTGTCCCGAACGAGGGATCAAACCTGGTCCTCTGCATTGCAGGCAGATTCTTTATTATGTGAGCCACCAGGGAAGCCCATACAGACTAAAATGTGTTAGCAGCTCAGTCGTGTTCGACTCTGAGACCCCATGGACTATAACCTGTGGGCTTCTCTGTCCATGGGATTCTCCAGGCAAGAACACTGGAATGGATTGCCATTCCCTTCTCCAGAAGATCTTCCCAACCCAGAGATCGAACCCAGGTCCCCTGCACTGCAGGCAGATTCTTTATCATTTGAGCTACAGGGTCAAAGGGTCATACAGACTAAGCTCCCAATTTATTTACTATCTTGGTTCTAGCATAACATCTCTTTTCCTAGGTTCCTATATTATTTTTCCAAAGCAAGTCTCTGTTACTATACATTTGGAATACAAGATTATCACTACTAACGACAATCTTCAACTATGTAAATATTCATTCAAGATCAGAAAATATACCAGATTCAGTGGGAAAACTGAAGGATGTGAAGCCTGAAATTCCCTGTACAGCCTTACAAGTGATTCATTTTCATTACACCTTGTTTTCTACAGATGTATAGTGGGAATACCACAAACCAGCTTCCATAATATTATGAGAAAAATAATATTTAAAATATGCATTTAATTATGTTGTTGCTTAGTTGCTCTGTCCTGTTAGATTCTTTGCAATCCCATGAACTGCAGCATGCCATGCTTCCCTGTCCTTCACCATCTCCTGGAGCTTGCTCACTCATGTCCACTGAGTCAGTGAATCTATCTAAATAATCATCTCATCCTCTGCCACCCCCTTTCTCCTTTTCCCCTCAATCTTTCCCAGCATCAGGGCCTTTTCCAATGAGCTGGCTCTTTGCATCAGGTGGCCAAAGTATTGGAGCTTCAGCATCAGTCCTTCAATGAATATTTAGGGTTGATTTCCTTTAGTACTGACTGGTTTGATCTTCTTGCAGTCCAAGGATTCTCAAGAATCTTCTCCAGCATCACAATTCGAAAGCATCAATGTTCTGATGCTCAGCCTTCTTTATGGTCCAACTCTCAGGACCCGTACATGACCACTGGAAAAACCATAGCTTTGACTATACAGACCCTTCTTGGCAAAGTGATGTCATCTGCTCTTCAATACACTGTCTAGGTTTGTCATAGCTTTTCTTCCAAGGAGCAAGCGTCTTTTAATTTCATGGCTGCAGTCACTAACCACAGTAGTTTTGGAGCCCAAGAAAATAAAATCTGTTACTGTTTCCATGGAGCTGGATGCCATGATCTAAGTTTTTTGAATGTTGCATTTTAAGCCATCTTTTTGACTCTCTTACCCTCATCAAGAGGCTCTTTAGTTCCTCTTCACTTTCTGCCATTAGAGTGGTATCATCTGCATATCTGAGGTTGCTGATATTTCTCCATCAAGATTCCAGCTTATGATTTGTCCAGCATGGCATTTGACATGATGTACTCTGCATACAAGCTAAATAAGCAGGGTGACAATATACAGCCTTGACGTACTGCTTTCTCAATTTTGAACCAGTCCATTCGTTCCCTGTCTGGTTCTAAATGCTGTTTTCTGACCTGCATACAGGTTTCTCAGGAGACAGGTAAGGTGGTCTGGTAGTCCCATCTCTTTAAGAATTTTCCCATGTCTTGTGATCCACACAGTAAAGGATTTAGCATAGTCAATGAAGTAGCAGAAGGTGTTTTTCTGGAATTCCCATAGATCTCTATGATCTAATGAACAATGGCAATGTGATCTCTGGTTCCTCTGCCTTTTCTAAATTCAGCCTGTACATCTGTAAGTTTTTGGTTCACATACTGTTGGAACCCAGCTTAAAGGATTTTGAGCATTATCTTGCTAGCATGTGAAATGAGTACAATTGTACAGTAGTTTGAACATTCCTTGGCACTGACCTTCTTTGGGATCAGAATGAAAACTGACCTTGTTGAGTCTTTATGGCCACTGCTAAATTTTCCAAATTTGCTGGCACACTGAGTGCAGCCCTTTAACAGCATCATCTTTTAGGATATGAAATAGCTCAGCTGGAATTCCATCACTTCTACTAGCTTTAAGCTTCTAAGCCCCATTTAACTTTAAACTCCAGGATGTCTGGCTTTAGGTGAGTAACCACACCATCATGGTTATCTGGGTCATTAAGACCTTTTTTGTACAGTTCTTCTGTGTATTTTTGCCACCTCTTCTTATTCTCTCCTGCTTTTGTTTGGTCCTTACCGTTTCTGTCCTTTATCGTGCCCATCCTTGAATGAAATGTTCCCTTGATACCTCCGATTTTCTTGAAAAGACCTATAGTCTCTTCACATCTTTATAGATCTCTGATGTATACTGTTAATTAATCCTGTCAGTGTACACATTTCCAATTAAAATTAGCTGATTAGTTGATTTTTAGCTTTTGAAACCTAAAATGTTGAAATAACTTTCAATTAAAAGAGCAAGACAACTATGCCATTTGATCAAGACAAAAAGTACATCATTAATCCCTCCGTAACAAACCCTACCCCCTTGCATGAACAGAACTTCATGTGAATGAAGCAGGCATTCTTAAAGGTCTCAGAATCTGAACTTCAAATTGCAGCAACACTTGACTATCCCTCTCACTTACAAACAGGGGTTGTTTTTAACTGATGTTTCTCAGTTGTCTCAAAACATGAGTGATAAAGATGTAACAAACTCAAGAAACGAAAGTAACTTTTTCTTTAAATTTGAGAATTAATTTTATCATGGTAGCAAGGGGCCTGTTATTAAGTCATTCACAATCTTGCCTCTTCTCCTCATGACCACCAGTAACACAGTCAGCCAAATGAGAAGCACAGGCCACAATCTTTGAAAAGCACAAAGCTACCCAGAAAACAAA
This sequence comes from Oreotragus oreotragus, assembly GCA_006410675.1. Lineage (NCBI taxonomy): Eukaryota > Metazoa > Chordata > Mammalia > Artiodactyla > Bovidae > Oreotragus > Oreotragus oreotragus. Next base: position 295,077 of record SJYX01020054.1, read on the forward strand.
TAGGTGAAGACCATTACTAAGAGCAGATCAGAAAGAAAGATTTTTTTAAAAATCAGAAAACCTACAACCCAGAGCAACAGAGGTTACAACAGTATGAAGTATCTAATGAAATTGAACAATGTTCTCCATCCCTTCAAAGGTTAGTATTTCTGGTATCTCTGTAATTTTGAAAAACAAAATAGCCCTAATGTCTTTAAATGGAGAAGGCAATGGCACCCCACTCCACTACTCTTGCCTGGAAAATCCCATGGAGGGAGGAGCCTGGTGGGCTGCAGTCCATGGGGTCGCTGAGGGTCGGACACGACTGAGCGACTTCACTTTCACTTTTCACTTTCATGCACTGGAGAAGGAAATGGCAACCCACTCCAGTGTTCTTGCCTGGAGAATCCCAGGGACAGGGAGCCTGGTGGGCTGCTGTCTATGGGGTCGCACAGAGTTGGACACAACTGAAGTGACTTAGCAGCAGCAGCACCAATGTCTTTAAAAACTCAGGAAGATGACTAAAGTTCTAATTTCAGTTAGGAGAATCAAACCAGGCCAAGAGCTTTAGTTCACAGTAGCACTTGTGGTTGTCTTATTCTTTTTGCAAAAAAAGAAAAAGGTGTGACATTTTTAATACTTGACTCAGAACAAATGTCTTTTTTAATCTCCTTGCAGAAATTAGAAGTTCTATGTAAATTAAGGCTCCCTTAGATATTGCCCTAACCCTCTCCATTGATAACGTTAAAATCTAACAGGCTCATATTTAACCTTCCAAGGGCAGTGTCAACATACAAAGGAACTAATAAGGAAGCCACCTTCAGTAGCTGGAAAAGGAACTCTCAATATGGCTAGGTGATGTGTGTGTTAGTCACCTAGTCATGTCCAGCTGTTTGCGACCCCATGAACTATATAGCCCACCAGCCTCCCCAGTCCATGGGATTCTCCAGGCAAGAATACTGGAGTGGGCTGCCATTCCCTTTTTCAGGGATCTTCCCAACCTAGGGATCAAACCTGGGTCTCCTGCATTGCAGGCAGATTCCTTACCATCTGAGCCTTGGCTAGGTGGTATGAACAATAAAAAGTCATTTTTATGAACCAAGTCAGAAAGAATCATTGAAATATTTTAACAATAATTTTATAAAAAGCTGTTTGATTATTATTAGAAAGAAACATATACATTAGAATGCAAACATCAGACTTTAAAAAACAGTAAAAATATTTTGTAACCCTTCCAAGTAAAGATTAATTCAAGCATTTATCATCAATAGATGCCAAGTCTACTAGAATATTTTCATGGCCTTAAAGTGCCTCCCCATAGATTGCTTACTAGTCTCAGGAGGAAAATTACTAATAAATATAACGAAGTAACTGGAGAACACTTTGACCAAGTCATGGTCAAAATTAAAATTACCAATGAGGGGCAGATAGGTAACTTCAGATTTGACATCTCTAGGACCCATTACTTGTGTAGTATTCTGGCAGGGAATATAACCTGAATATAATCAGGAGAAAACATCAGAAAAACACTAAAATAAGGTATGTTCCATAAGAAAAGGGGGGACTGTAGTCTCTAACACTGACAATTATCACAAAAGATAAAATTCTTGTAAACATTACAAATTAAAGGAGGCTCCAACCAGTCCATTCTAAAGGAGATCAGTCCTGGGTGTTCTTTGGAAGGAATGATGCTAAAGCTCAAACTCCAGTACTTTGGCCACCTCATGCGAAGAGTTGACTCATTGGAAAAGACTCTGATGCTGGGAGGGATTGGGGGCAGGAGGAGAAGGGGACGACTGAGGATGAGAGGGCTGGATGGCATCAGTGACTCGATGGACCTGAGTTTGAGTGAACTCCGGGAGATGGTGATGGACAGAGAGGCCTGGTGTGCTGCGATTCATGGGGTCGCAAAGAGTCGGACATGACTGAGTGACTGAACTGAACTGAAAGAGACAAGAGAATTAAATACAACACCTGACCTAGATGAATCCCATTACTAAGGGGGAAAAAAATCCTGTAAAGAATATTATTGAATCAATTTAGAAAACTGGAATATAGACAGTAAATTAAAGTTCCTATCAACATTAAGGCTATATTGTCTCGTGTGTGTGTGTGTGTGTGTGTGTGTGTGTGTGTGTGTGTTGTCTCGTGTGTGTGTGTGTGTTGTCTCGTGTGTGTGTGTGTGTGNGAGTGAACTCTGGGAGATGGTGATGGACAGAGAGGCCTGGCGTGCTGCGATTCATGGGGTCGCAAAGAGTCGGACATGACTGAGTGACTGAACTGAACTGAAAGAGACAAGAGAATTAAATACAACATCTGACCTAGATGAATCCCATTACTAAGGCTATATTGTCTTGTGTGTGTGTGTGTGTGTGTGTGTCCCAGAGAATATCCCCATGAAATCCACTCTCATATGGTTCAGAAAAAAAATATTGTGTGTTAGGGGGAGAGGAGGCAGGCAGTGGGAGAGACAGAGATAGAATGGAAGGGAAGGAGGGAAAAGGATGAAGGGAGAGAGGGAGAGAAAGCATTAAAATGATAAAGCAAACTGGCTAAACTGTTAACAAATGAATAGAGGCAAAAGTTTACAGATATTTTTTGATTATCATTATTTGCACAATTTTCCTGTAAGTTTGAAACATAAAATTAAAAAAAATATTTTTATATGAAAAGTTTATATGCATCACTCCAGTATTCTGCCATTTAATTTGGTAAATGGAGTGTTTGTATTAATATTTAAAAACAAGACTTCATATTATCATCTAACAACTTTACAAATTACACAGTGGCCTGAAGGGCCTCACTGTGTCAAAGAAAAGGGGTGCCTGTATCAAAAAAGGTTTTACCAGCAGCCTCCACATTTCCACAGCTAAATGTAAAAAAGCAAATCTATAAGGCCTAAATATATAAACAAACAAGAAAGAAAGAAGCGCTATTCTGCTCACATCATCTCCCTGTTAAAAACCCCCAGTTATCTACTCATCTCCTACTGGACAGAACGCCCTACCAAGCTCAACTCTTCAAGATCTGGGGAAGCTTACCTCTTTGGATTTACCATCTGCTGCCATCACACCCCCATACACACACACCCTCAACATGCCAGTCCTGCTGACTGTCAGAAGCCCTGTGCCTTGGCACCTGCTGTCCCTCTGCCTGCAAGTGCTTCTCAGAGGGCCTTGTCTTTTCAGCGAGCCCCTTCTCTGGCTTCCTGATTAAGCTCAAATGCCACTGCCACTCTCCCAACAAAAGTCAATCTTACTTTGCTCCCCCAAATTTGTGTCCCTACTCCTGGATTGTATGAGGATTTCTCTCCTTCCCTGAGTTTCTCCACAACTAGAACATGAGGTCTCTCAGAGAAGGGAAGGCAGGGTTATCCAAGCACGGTGCTCCATAAACACTGACTAGAGACTAAATTAACTTCTCTCAACTAGGACAGGTTTAACATTAAACAAGAGCTAACACTCGGAATGCTTATTTACCAGATACTGTAAGAAAAAGTGCTTTACAAATGTCAATGTACTCCTCACAACAATCCTAAGAGGAAGGCTGAACCTCTGTGGATATATCAATGATACAATGTATACTGTTAAACGGACAGTATATTCTTCTTTCTCAGTGGTAAAGCAATGGTGCATCTTATGATCAATGGTTTTAGTTTTGATGAAATATGGTACTATTCCCAGACATCCCCTCATACTTACAGATGAGGAAACGGAGTCACCAATGAGAATTTAATTAACTTGCTGAAAAGTTGCTCAGAACAGTCAAGTTTCAATCCCAGGCAAACGGACACCAGAATCTACACTCTTATCTACTTCTCCCCGGTCAGGGTGATTCTGTAGCATGGATGGGCTATTGGCATCAAGGCTAGGACAAATCTAAAAGTGAAGCTTGCTCTTTGAGGGTACCAGGATGCTGGAAGTGGCTAGGATGAAGCTCAAGATTAGAGGCAGCCCATTAAAATGGATCTTGAAGAGCCTGGGGAAAGAGCCAAGAATCCTTGTCAGCATCTATTCTCTCTAGGGGAGGCCTGGGTCTGAGTCCAGTTCTCTCTCTATCCCCAACTCAGGAGAGAGTCTCCACATCCTTATTTTCTGAAGGATGATGTTCCCAATGAATATAATCATAATTCTCTCTGTAACTACCAAAATGACCTAATCAAGCCCTCTGCTTTATAGCTTAATCCCTGTAACATCATCTCTGGTAAGTAGTTATCTAGCCTCAGCTCAAACACTTAAGCAGTTCCTTTTATTTTTAGAAAGATGGAAAAAGATACTCCTAATATTAAAGTTCATCTCCTAATTTCCACCCACCCCTCCAGTCCTACATCTGCCCTCAGAACCTGCACTGCAAATTTTAACTCCTCTTCTTCATGACAGTTCTTGTCTTCATTTGAAAACTATAGTCTTGAGATAGCAATTCATAGGCACCCTGCCTGCTTCAAAAACTTGCCATCGCAGGAAGTAACGGAGGCAGAAACAGCTAGCACTCGTGAAAACATAAGCATAGTGCTAAGAAAACACAGAGAACGGCAGCTCCTTTGTGGAGGACAGAGGATGGCAGGGAGGGAAGGAGTAAAAGTCCACAGAGCAGGTAGCTTTTGAGGGGTAAAATGCCGTCGGCCAGTGTCAAAATTCAGTATTACCCAGAGAGATAATTTTTTTATAAAAACAAAAAGCTGAACTTTTAAACACATGAAATGTTTCTGGTTTCTAACATTCTTGCTTTCATTTTATGATCCTGGGCAGAAGGCTCACTGGCTTGTACAGTTTGTGCAGAGCCGAATGCATAGAGAACCATTCTACTGACAGAGGAATGCAGGGTGGGAATAAACAAAGTGAGACGCACCATCTGTGTGGTGCCATCTGATTCGAAGCAGTATCTCTTGCTGAAGATTTTACATGTATTCTTCACTAACAATAGGGTGCCTCAAGTACTTCATTTCTATTCACTGAGGTAAGAAATCAGTACAACTGCAGTCTCTGTAGCTGCTTTTCAATCATCAGAGGCCAAGTTATTCTGCTCTAATACACATCTCCCCACATATTACCCACCCCACTCCCCCAGCAGCCTCTTTTTCACTGCAACTTATTTGACCCACTGTTACAACATGGATAGTGCCTAATGCCACAATTCTTTGTAAGACCAGGAAAAAAAAAATTGTATTTCATAAAGTAGAAGAAGCTGCCTTTTAAAGAATATTTAAGAACTTATGTATAAGGGATCTTTCTTTCAATCTGATGTTAAGTAAGTCACTTACTGGTCCAGGAATAAACAAAATGTTTACAACATTGTAGGAACTTTTAGATATACAGGCTATAAGAAGCTGAGATACCAGTATAATTCCGTAGGTCTTTAGCATTGTTTTATAACTTAATCCTGTATTGTCATTAGATAATTTGGTGATCTCTAAAACACATGTTGGCTTCCTTGTACGGACCAGTTCTCTCTCAGTCAGTTCTGTGTGATTCCTTCTGAGCAAGGATAACAGAAAGGTTACTATTGTAAATTAACACTACCACTACACATAGTCCCTACGGACCATAAAAATATTTATGTAGACTTTACAGTCACACAGAACTTGCCAATTCATTTGACGCTCACAACAGTCTTGTGAGATACGATCTTCATTTCACAAATGAAGAAAGTAAAGTTCAAAGACATCAAAATGAAGTAGCCTGCGACTCTACAGCCAGTAAGCAGCAGGGTTTGCTTGGGTCTCAATTCATATCCTACGATTGCAATTTCTAGAATCTTTCTATTAATGAAACCATGACTACCTCAGCTGCACACCTAACTCTAGCCCAGATTAACTCACTGTCTGTTCCATGTTCTCTTCTGTAATGAACCCAACCCGAGAGCAGTGGCTATATATCACAGGGGCTTTCAGACAGGCTTGTGTAAGTGGATGCAGAATGACACCCTAGACCAGTGCTGAACCTTCTACAATAACGGAAATGTTCTACATGTGAGCTGTTTAATATAGTAGCCACTAGCTACATGCAGTTAAAGAGCACTTGAAATGCATAACTGAGAAACTGAACTTTTAATGTAATTAATTTAAATAGCTATGTGTGGCTAATGGCAACCTTAAAGGGGAGCACAGTTTGATCCTGGCAACTGAGCTTACTTAGTGTTTAACGTTGTAGCCTTAAGCACAAATGGAAAAGAATATCAACTAAATTGTGAGCCCAGAGGACAGCACTAGTTTATGGGAACTAGAACGGATCTGACACCATCAAAAGTGACACAACCAAAAGGTAACCGCAGAATAACCCTTCCATCTGTGTAAACTCTCTGGTCAGTCAGATCTAATGAATGACTAATATAAGTCCAGGCCTACCAACAGTATAAACTACGCACGGCAAAGAACTCAACATTACTCTATAGGTCACAGTGGCTTTCCTGGGGAAAAAAAAGAGTTCATGACTGCACATGAAAATGATTCCAACTAAATCATAAATAGGAGAAGATGGATATGAAAAGCAAGGCATCTGAGTACATCAGGCATTATTTCTCTAATTATAACACTTTATTCATTTACCGAAGAACTCAAAGGAACATCTCAAAGGCCATATCCTTGCCTCTGTCCTTAAAGTATCATATCCATACCACTTCTTTCTGAAACTGTCTTCCCTCAACTTTCAGCTAGCTAGGCACTAGAAGATTTCATTTAAATAAAAGTGGTAAGACTTGTTGGGCATCATCAAATCCTTCTTTGTGTTAAAATTATCAAGACTTTCAAAACCCCTAGACAGGTTTTATAAGTCCCATGAACAACAGCAACTGTCATTTCTTTTTCTTTCAGCTCTACCTTGCTGGGCTGATAACAGAACTGAACTGCAAGTCAAGAGCCTAGGGTCTGGTTCTGACTTTTTGACCAGTAGATGTTTAGTTCTACACAAACCACTTGATTTCCTACTGCCTCAGCTGCCTCACTTGTAAACTGATGGCATAATTAGATCAACCATTAAAGTAATTTCCAGCTGTAAAACTCCACCATTCTGCGATATCCTCAATGGTCTTCAGTTGGGTTCAAGGTCTTTCTTAGAGCCTATTAAGAAAGTCACATATTTGGCTTATGTAGCAGAAACTGTGATATGCACAATCTACTTCAAAAATTCACAGATCAATAATTCACCCATTTCCAAAATTCTGAGTATACCAAATCTTTACTTATAGAAAAAGATTCATTTCTAGTATTTCAAAACACAAACCATTCCTAACTGTGCAAATAAAAAAGTACACTCAAGAAGTAAAGATCTAATTAGTTCTACTACTAACAACCTGGAGCATTAGGAAAACGCACACACTAACATGGACCTTTTGGATTAGTTTTTGATTTTCACTGATTTCTCTCCAACTGTACTCACTCAAACTGAAGTCACAATTTTCTCAGAGAGTCTTTCCAGCTCGTGTTCTACAGTTCTGAACCTGTCTCCTCTAGCAGTACCTGGAAAAGATGTTCGTAAGAAAAGAACAAATTGCTTTTCTAACTATGTGAAGGCTTCATTGGGAATTGGATTTATTTATGCCCCAAAAGTTCACTTTTGAAACTGAACTTCAGTAATTTTAGGTGGTATTTATTTGGCACAATTGAGTAATCTTAGTTTAATATCTAAACCCGTTCAATGTAGATAATTTCTACTAAGGCAGGACTCTCTAGCAGAAATAAGCAGTGAACTTCTTGTGAACTGAGTCCTGTTCATTTCTACAACTGTGTTCCAACATAATTTCACTTACTCCACAGGCTCATGCTAACAAAGGTAAGCAGGAGCTTCTTTGGCTCTTTGGCTCCTCCTGCCCATCCTTGTCATTCATTCTCTTCACATGTATTCACGTCCCTCAGCTTCTGTTCTTTCACATGGGCTTTGTGTTTTTCTAGTCTCCATAATTTATTTTTCACAGTTCATCATTTCAATTCATTCTGTCTTGTGATCTAAGAGTGGAAGCAGGCAAGGTAGCAGGCTAGTGCTAGAGGGCTATGTGAAGCCAAAGGAGATAAAGGAGTAAAGATAAACTAAATCACCCTCACAGAGATGGAAGTACATACAGGGATTCAGTCTCACTGGCATGAGGTCCTAACCAGCTAGCTAAAAGGCCTACCTGCTGGTCATTCAGCACTTTGAGAGAAAGGAATCAGAGGAATACAAGCTCTGACATATCTACCATTAGCCAGGAGGAAGGTGAAAAGTGGCATGATAATCAGAGGTTGAGGCGCCAAAATAACCAAAATTCTCATTAAACTTTTCAAGAAGTCTCAGAATTTCTCGGCTGGGGGCTGAGGGAGTGGGGTGGGAGAGATGAGGAAGCTACACGAAGAGAGGTTTCACTAGCAGGGAAATTTCAAGGGTAACCAGGACTGCCTCAGCTTAAGAAGGCCTCCATAAGACGTCAACAGGTAGAAGAGCGAGGCTGTGAGAATCAAGCCTTTCTGCTTCCTCTCCCTCTGTTCCTTCTCAGCGTTTGGACTCACTGAGCGACACAGGAAGGCTTTTTGTTCTGCAAGCTCACGTGCAGACAGCTTACTTCTACCTGCCCTTTTTGTCCCCACTGATTCCTAGGATCTGCATTCTTCTCTACCCAGCCCACATCTAAGAAGGTTAGACATAGATTATGATCTGTGCTTTTGGTTTTACAGCAAAATCAGACTGCTGGTATTCCAAGCCCAGATAAGCTTATCTTGAATAACTTAAGCTTCTATTACCTGTCATTGGTAAATTTTTTATGAAGGTTTTTATCCTTAAAGTTCCCAGTTGTTTAAAACAAATCAAAACAAGGAAAGTAAAGAGAAAGGAAGAAAGAAAAACAAAAAAAAGTTCTAAAGAGATAACTACTCCTTCCGAGGTAGAAAGCAGCATATACTGCTTTCTTGACACACACACACACCTGCAGATACAGCTTAATTGACTTGAGCTCATCCAGCAACATATACTGAAAGATGGCTTTTGGGTGAGTAATGAAGCTGTCTTCTAACTGTGACCTTTGTGAGTTGTAGAGAAATGGGGCCCAGAACCTTTATGATGCCAATTCTAGTTCTCACCTCATATTCAACCCAATACACAAACATACGCTTACCTGGGAATCAGTAAGTATTTCTATCTTAAGTATTCCTGTGCCACTCATTAAAAAGAGAGCATGGGCTTTGGAGCCAGTCAAACCTGGGTTCAAGTCCCAGCTTTGGAATTTGTTAGCAGTTCTATATCCCTTAAGCAAGAAATGACCTGCCAACAACCCAGTTTTCTCATCTATAAAGTGAAAAATCATCCACTTTACAACCTTCTATCTAATACATAAATACTAAGACTGGAACAATGTCCTAATTTTTAACACTATTCCAGAAACAAACCTGGACACTGTTTTTAATTTTCTTAAACTAATCAGATGGCAAATCTCTACACTTTCTATTTTCTATTTCCATTTTATTATTCTGTTGTACTATGTCATTTCCTTTGAATCACCCAAAATCCCTTAGTGAAAAATAATATAAAAATAAGCAAAAAAATACTTCAAGACCAATTAATCACAAGAGGTACTGAGTGCTCACTCCTCTGAAACACCTGATTTACCTCCCAATCATATTTAATAAGCATAGCAGAGTTCCTTCATGCTGAGTCCTTCAGTTGGGGGTCTGTTGCATTTTTTAACTACTACAGGACATTTCCTTTTCCACAGAGGAAACAAATAATGCAGTATGACTTAATCAGACATTCAACAAGTAGAAGTCAAAATCCTGTATCTTCACATTTGAAAAGCATAACTAACTCTATAGCACAAAGAAAAAAAGGATTTCAACCACTCTGCCTATCTGACCTCTCTGTTTGAACAGTTCATGCAAATTTGACTCTTTCCCTCTCCTCACCCACCCCATCCAATCCCATCATTAAATGCTGCTCAAGTGTCCCCTGCTCTCCACCTCCACTGCCCCCACTAATCCAAGCTAACACTACCAGAGCTGCAGAAACGATGCACGCTCCTGGAAACCGTGCTTCCACCCCTGCCCTTACCAACCTACTCTCCACCCAGCAACTGGTGGGTGGCCCACCACTACACTCAGCATAACAGCCAGTTCTAGAAACACCTTACAGGATCCTGAGCTGCCCATTTCTCCTACTCCATCAGGCGTCACTCTCCCCTCCTGTTCCTCTAGGTTCATCACTCACGCAGGGCTCCTTTCAATTCCCTTCAATTCCCTTTATATATATTCAGGTTCTTCTGCCCTCGGGAACTTCCTTCAGCCGCACTTGATTATCTCCAATTTCCATCAGACTGCAAGCTGATGCTAATTTCTACTAGACTGTGAGAGAACTGTTTTTTCCAGCAATATGTACCCAGTACCTGAAATAAAGTTTGGCACACAGTATGTATTCAAAGGATATCTGAGAAAAGAATAAATGAATGGGAACAGAAAATAAATTTTAATGTCAAACCCCTTCAATGAGAAGTCATATGAGAAGCCAGCGTCAGTAAGAAGAAATTCACAATAAACCATTTTAAATTTAATATTCAAGATGGATACTCCTAAGAAAACAGATTCTTCAGCAATGCTCTTAGAAACCAAAACAGAGATTAACAGAAGAGTTCTGAAAACTGAGCACAATGTGCCTCTTTTCTTGTTCTGACAATCTGTTTTCACTGCTGAACTTATTCTCTTCAATTCTATCTCAGAAGAAGCCAAGATGTAGCCCATAAAAGGAATATGCAAATAGTTAAAACACTAACCACAGCTAAGAGACAAATGTGCTGCCAACTACTCCAGATAACATAAACAATAAATGCCTTCACATTACTAATTCCTGACAGGCAAGGAAACAGGAGGGGAAAATTCTAAATTCAAGCTCTGAAACATCAGTTCAGTCCCTCAGTTGTGTCTGACTCATTGTGATCCCATGGACTGCAGCACACCAGGCTTCCTTGTCCATCACCAACTCCCAGAGCTTACTCAAACTCATGTCTGTTGAGTCAGTGATGCCATCCAACCATCTATCGTCCCCCTCTCCTCCCGCCTTCAATCTTTCTCAGCATCAGGGTCTTTTCCAGTGAGTCGGTTCTTCCCATCAGGTGGCCAAAGTATTGAGTTTTAGCTTCAGCATCAGTCTTTCCAGTGAATATTCAGGACTGACTTCCTTTAGAATGGACAGCCTGGATCTCCCTGCAGTGCAAGGGATTCTTCTAGAGTCTTCTCCAACACCCAGTTCAAAAGCATCAATTCTTCGGAGCTCAGCTTTCCTTATAGTCCAAGTCTCACATCCAGACGTGACTATTGGAAAAAACCATGGCTTTGACTAGATGGACCTTTGCTGGTAATGTCTCTGCTTTTTCACATGCTGCCTAGGTTTTTCATAGTTTTTCTTCCAAGAAGCAAGCATCTTCGTGTCTGCAGTCACCATCTGCAGTGATTTTGGAGTTCAAAAATTAGTGTCTCACTGTTTCCCTTTTACCCCATCTATTTGCCATGAAGTAATGAGACCGGATGCCATGATCTTAGTTTTCTGAATGTTGAGCTTTAAGCCAGCTTTTTCACTCTCCTCTTGCACTTTCATCAAAAGGCTCTTTCTTTTAGTTCCTCACTTTCTGCCATAAGGGTGGTGTCATCTGCATATCTGAAGTTATTGATATTTCTCCCAGCAATCTTGATTCCAGCTTGTGCTTCATCCAGCCCGTCATTTTGCATGATGTCCTCTGCACATAAATTACATACTGAAACATACTGAAACCATTATATTCTGCCTGAGCCATCAGCACTCAAAGGATCAAATCAAGGATGCTGCTTTTCTCCAGCTCCACTCCAAATAAAGATGCTAGATCTAATGTACAACAATTGAAATTCTGACTGCCCAATAGCTCTATTTCTGCATACTGAGGCAGCTCAACTACCTCCTGTGAGGTCTTCTCCTTTTAATCCTCAAGTTTCAAGTGGAAGGGCCCCAGCCTCAATCCCTTTGAGACTCAATCCCCAGCCTCAATTCCAGTTCACTGGAAATGGGAATAAGGCATCTACATGTTTTGCCCAAATTTTCAGACCATCTACTAGAAATTAAATGTTGACTGAGGGTAAGCTACAAGGCTAATAAACATCCTTTTTTTTTTTTTCCATGTGAGCTAGAATTAAATCAACTCGGTGTGGGTTATATTAGTTACTCACAGTTTTCTTATATTCCCTGCTATAATGTCTTTTACTTGAATAACATAATGATTACAAATGCAAGTGTATTTGTAGATAAAACTTTTTTAAACATGGGTTAACTAGACAAAAGTAATTTTAAAGGGTTCTTAAAAAGACAAGGTTGAAGCTTTCTGAAATATATCATAATATTTGGGCAGCAAAAACATTGTTGTTTTGGGTAAACACTTCCAATTAAGAAGCTCCTTCTTCACTAACATCAAGATTGCTAAGCAAAAATTTTTGCCATGTTCCCATTCTTTATAAGCTAAAATGTTCTCACCTCAGTTGAGATTAAAAGAGTTTAAAAAGCAGACGATTCATTAAGTCATACTTTCCTTCTACATAGTCCAAATACAGACTCAAATAACAAGACCTAAGCATTTACTCTGTATTTGAAGAGGTTTTATCTTATAAGACAACTATTTTTGCAAAAACAAGGAAAGGAAACTCTATTTTAAATCCATACTCAAATCACTTATAGCTTTACTCCCAGAGCACAACGGAGAGCCCACGAGGACTTCACATCAGTGGTGCTGGGTTGCTTTACACAGCAGGTAGGTGAAAAAGACCAGTGAGTACACCGGGTGGTATTTTCTTCTGCCTGCGTTACCCCTCCCAGGGAGCCCAATCACACTGTATCATTACTCAGAATATTTTCATGTTTTGTGGGAGAACTAATTAAAAGCATTTCTCCCTGGAGAAACCAAAATACGTGAGGTCAAAAGTGAGTGGACAGTCATATAACTGCTGACTAAGCAGGAATTCATAACCTCTTTCCTAATTCAATGTTTAATATACTAAATATTCTTATTGGATAGTTCATATGTTAAATGAAATAACCTTAATATCTGGATCCAATATAACAGAATAACTCATAGTTGTTTATACTTTTATTACTATTCTGCATGAAATGTATTATCACCAAAGATATCAAAGTAGAAAATTCAAGTTCTTAAAGTCTAGCCTAATGCTTTAAAAAGAAAATACATCAATTATGATGTTTTCTGTTAGTCTCTCAGTCATGTCCGACTCTTTGCGACCCCATGACTGTAGCCTGCCAGGCTCCTCTGTCCATGGGATTCTCCAGGCAAGAACACTGGAGTGGGCTGCCATTCCCTTACTATTTATAAACTTGGAACACTCTTAAACTCTATCGGATTGACAATTTAGGCCTGAATCTGTCATCTTTTGCCAAAGAATGTCCTGATTTTTTTGTTGCTTTGTTTCTTCCTGTAGGTTGACTTCACCTTAGCTGGGCTGCTACACACAGGTGTAATTTCAGTGACTGACTCCAGAAGGTGAGTGCTACCATATGTCTAAAAAAATGATCAACATCAGGCAGAAACTTTTCAAGAAGATGGAAAAATAAGCAGAAGGCTTCCTTTCATGAAAGACTAAAACCTCCTCTATTGAAAGTCATAATAGCATATTCTTATGAATTTGAGGTCCCTGAAACAGCTACTCAAATCCAGTCAATTAACTATAACAAATAACTTCAGTAGTCACACCAAATAGTCTTCCTTTATTCGCCTGGCAAAGTAAAAACGTTTTCCGAGAAGCTTAACGGCGTTTTTTAGACCCTTGTTTATAAACTTGCATTGCACTCCATGTTCACCACCCACATCCCTCATGCCCCACAGATTCCCCTCCACACACACACACACAAAGCTAATAAGCTTGCATTTCTGACTATGACTCACATCAATTAAGAACCAGAAGATTAACAAAACTCTTGGATATGACTAAGCAAAATGATCAAATTAATAAATAGTTAAGAAAAACACAAATTTTAAAAAATAAAAGACACCACATGAAAAGAGGAGATCAGAGAGGGAAGGCAACTTTAAATCCTTGTAAGACGTCGGGGGCGGGCGGCGGGGGAAAGCCCACATTTTTCTTTAAGGACTGAAGAATCAGCAGCAATAACTCAAACCTATCATGCCCATAGGTGGTTTTAAGAGACTTGTATTCAATACAACTGGCAGTTTTCCATATAATATTTCTTCTTTTTGACTATCTGTTTTACAGAATTCCACTTGAGAGTTTTTACAATTTATTTCTTACCAAATCTGAAATAAAATAAACTTTTAGGTTATGACAAATCAAGAACCTCATATTCAGCAAAAATCATCTCTCTGGCCCCTTCTCTACTAAAAAAATCACCATTTGTTTACTTTTCTTTCCGAAACAAAAGCAAAGGCCCATGAAATTTGACAGTCTGATATATGTTATAAATATTTTATTTCATGCTTATGCTTAATTACTATTTAAACTGAAGCAATACAGAACCCTGACGATGGGAAATGGAAACTCTTTCACCTTACAAGGAAAAGTCTGTCACCAGAATTTAATAATATTCATTAAGGAGCCGCACACTTTCGCTCGGCCTCTGCTGTGTCAGTCACACACACGCCGCCCCGCCCCCTGCGCTGTCAGTCACGTGCAAGCCCCGCCCCTAGGCTGTCTGTCCCGGCGCTGGCCCGCGGCTGAACTGGCGGCGCTGACGTCAGCTGGCGACCGCGGCCGCATTCCTGAACAGTTCAGACAAACCCACTGGTGGGAAGCTTCGAAAGCCCTCAGCTGTAGTGAAGAAAGCAAAGGCTTGGCTGGCAGCCAGACTCCTGAGCTCAGCATTTTGTAATGCACTTCCTTTTTACTTAACAGCTTGCATAATGCCTTTAACCCTTCCTTTACCTGCGGCACACCTTTAACCCCTTCTCCTCCTGGTCGAAATTCAAAGCGAACTCGGAAACTTGCTCTCCCACTGGATTTTAATGTATTCTGTCCCAAATCACAACTGACTGATTTTTTATATTGCTGAAGAGGCAATTTAATTAAACATGCGCGCTCTGAACAGTTTACTTTTCACCGCTTAGAGCAATGTTATTTTTCAAGCAAGAAAACAAAATCATTTTATTAAAACAATATATTTAAATGTTCAATTTTTGTCAAGATCCTTCCTTCATAATTTGTCTCTTAGAATTTATTTTTTCAAGAGATGATACTTTCAAGAATCCAAACAAAATGAACAAACTGGTATTTGCAGTGACAAAACTCTCCCTTCCAACCCTGTGATCCCCTGCCATCCAGGCCCATAAAAACAAATGTGATTTATTATCCTGGTATTTTTACACAGGAATAGTTTCGTTACATATAAAGAAATACGAATATATTCTATTTTTTCCCCTTTTTAACTAAATGGTAAACCCAACAGCTTTCTCCGTTGCTTCTTTTTTAGAACTGCAAGGAATTCCACCACAATTTACAGTATTTATGGATACCAGTACCCTGTATATAAGCATTTAGACAATTTACAATTTTTCTACTATTAGAAATACAGGTATATGTTTAGAAAAACAGTCTTGTGTCTATGATGAGTTTGAAGCAACTTTTATATATTAAAGAAATTAGCCCTTTGTCTGTGATGAGTCACAAAAACGTTTTTTCCAGCTAGGTGAATTTGGTGGTTTGTCATACAGGAATTTAGGGATTTTATGTAGCTGAATGGCTATAAATCTATTCTTTCAGGGCTCCTGGTTGTTGTATCAGATATAGACTGTCATTCCCCCATGTAGTTTATAAAAGAATTATCCTATGGTTTCTAATACTGTATGTTTTGTTTTACATTGCAATATTTGGAGTTTGTACTTTGTTTTTTCTTAGATGGATATCCACTAGCCCCAATATCTATCTTTCCTCAGTGTTTTGAAATGTTACCCTTATGCTTTTGAGCTGTGGTGTTGTAGAAGACTCGAGAGAATCCCTTGGACTGCAAGGAGATAGAACCAGTCCATCCTAAAGGCAATCAGTCCTGAATATTCATTGGAAGGACTGACGCTCAAGTTGAAACTCCAATACTTTGGCCACCTGATGCGAAGAACTGACTCACTGGAAAAGACCCTGATGCTGGGAAAAGACTGAAGGCAGGAGGAGAAGGGGACGATAGATGGTTGGATGGTATCACTGATTCAGCAGACATGAGTTTGAGTANAAACTCCAATACTTTGGCCACCTGATGCGAAGAACTGACTCACTGGAAAAGACCCTGATGCTGGGAAAAGACTGAAGGCAGGAGGAGAAGGGGACGATAGATGGTTGGATGGTATCACTGATTCAGCAGACATGAGTTTGAGTACGTTCTGGGAGTTGGTGATGGACAGGGAAGCCTGGAGTGCTATAGTATATGGGGTCAAAGAGTCTGACATGACTGAGTGGCTGAACTGACTGACCCTTATATATTATATTTACTAATTACTTTAGTAAGGTTCACAGTATTTTTATGCAGTCTTTATCATCAGTAATCATTTTTAAATCTAAAAAAGTAAGGTATGTTTTATATAGACAACAAGATCCAGTTTCAATAAATACATTTCAGATTCGAGTTTTATTTATTTTTAAACCAAACTAAATCCTTTTCCAGGATTCTGGGATAAATTAAAGCATAACATTATTACGCTACATGTAAAGACTTATACTGAAATTCTATCTAATGTTATTTCAAGTAACTGACATTTTGAAAATAAATATCCATTCAGAAACATCACTCTTGACTAATTATGGCAAGTACTTTTACTCTTCATAAAGACATCAAATAATAACCAGAAAGATTTAAAACGTTGAAAACATTGTTAAAACAAAATCCTGACACTGACTGTAGACAATTTTGATTTTTTTTAACTGTTCATGCAGTTGTTTTATTATTTCACTTTATTCTGACCTTGTGGCACAGCATGCAGGATCTTCCCCAACCAGCAATGAAACCCGCACCTCCTGCAGTGGAAGCATGGAGTCTTAACCACTGAACCGCCAGGGAAGTCCAACTTTGAGTTTTAATGTTCCCTTCGAAGAACACTTTAAAGAAAAATGAGTAACAAATGAGGATGAACTAGTCCTTCGGTTTGTGCCCTTCTTGCCATATCTGTTAATGATTATTATACCATGGATCTATGACATTTCTATATTCTATATTTATATAATCATATTGATAATTCTTTATTGCTTAGTAAACATATTATTAAGAGCACACATGGTCTGAACTTTAAGGAGATGTTAGAAGACAGTAATATGCAATAATCATCAATTGCTGAAAACGCAGCAGAATCCACTATTTTGAAAAGAACTGGGCATGTTGGGCATGTGCTTCTCTAAAGGGACAGCAAGATGACAGATGGTAGAGACCTGCAGACCTAAATGTTCAAAGTACCAGTATGTTAATGGAGGAAGAGAGGGCAGGAGGCAGGGGGTAGTGAGGAGGCGGAAAATAAAGGTGAGGAGGCGGAAAATAAAGATCTGCCAAAGCAGGGAGAAGCCCCCAGTCCTGACACAATGATCCTAATGCAGGCTGCATCAGGCTGCCCTCTACATGATGAAGCCATCATTTATTCCACAGTTGTCACAGGTTCATCCTCTCAGGACAGGTCTGCCACTGAGTCACAAGATCACAAATCGTGTATCAAGAAAAAGTTTTGAAAAGGTATTTTCCCTGTGTGGTATAGACATACTGCACACAATATACAGTTTTTAAAGTTCTGAAATCTAACTCAAGTAAAAGATTTTATATAGCCTTCTAAGATGTGGTGCTACAATTATATTTATGGAGTTACTATTTTAAATTCCGAGCCCATTTCTCTATAAAAAATGACACACAGAATAAAGTCCAAACAGAAATTACTTTAAAGCTCCTGACACCATGTCCCTAATCTACTCTCCCACTCACTCCTTTCAAGGAGCCTACCCTTTGGCCCCAAGCAAGCAGGGTCTAGTGTTCCTCAAACACATCTACTGACTCTGCTCATATTTTCCTGTACCTGCAATATCCTTTCAACAAGTGAGAATGCCAATACGATGATAATGTTGATGAAGAATGTTAAAGATAAATGTCATTAAAATACATGTTTACAATTCTCATATTAATATGAAGATGAAAGAAACTAAGGAAATACTATATTTCACTAAAAAGATGAACTATTATGAAGAAAAACAATGTGGATGCTTTCTATAAAAAAAATCTACTTAGATATATCATCTATATGTACAAAATATATGTTTTTAATTAGTCTCATCTTGTTGGGGGAGGGGTGGGAAGCCGGCTACTCTTTACATCCTCAAGTATAGCTTTCCATCAACCTTCAAATTAAATGGAATATAAAAGAAGACAAAACTATTTCTTTTCTTGTAAGATCTACAAAGACATTTGGATTTTTTTAATGTTTATTTTATATTCGGAGTATCGCTGATTCACAGTGTTGGGCTAGTTTCAGGTATACAGCAAAGTGATTTAGCTATACAGAGCCATGCATCTATGTGTTATCTCTGTGGTATCTTTGACTAGTTTTAGTATGGGTTTACGGTGGCCTCATAGAATGAGTTTTAGAGTGTTTCTTTCACTGCAGTTTTTTGGAAGAATTTCAGAAGAACAGGTGTTCACTTTTCTCTAAATATTTGATAGAATCCACCTGTGAAGACATCCGGTCCTGGACTTTTGTTTACTGGAAGCTTTTATAATCATATATTCAATTTCAGTGCTTGTGTCTGGTCTGTTCATACTTTCTATTTCTTCCTGGCTTATCCTTGGAAGGCTGTCTGCTTCTAAAACCTTGTTTAGTCCTTCTTTGTTCATTTTATGACGTATATAGTTGCTTGTAGTAGTCTCATTATCTTTTGTATTTCTGTGGTGTCAGTTGTAAAGTCTCCTATGCATCTCACAGGTTTTGGATTGTTAATGCTTTTGCTGTCATCTATCGCCAGGTATTTTTTTTAACTTTAACTTTTTCAGTGATCCATTCATTATTTAGTAACATATTATTTAACCATCATATGTTTGTGGGTTTTTATACTAGTGTGTGAGATGAATGCAATTGTGCGGTAGTTTGAGCATTCTTTGGCATTGCCTTTCTTTGGAAAACTTCTCAGGGTACTTAACACTTACTAATAGTGTTAATAAATTGTAGTTATTGTAGTCATCATCCAGTTGAAATCTATTTGGAAGTCTGAAATAATAGGACCACTTGGTTTGATTAAACTTCTATTAGATTAAGGGAAAGTTATCAGGATGCTTTTCTCTTTTATCAGCAAATGAACCATATCCAAGCAAGAGCAGGCAACCAGCTCTCCTAAGGATCTGCAGGGCTATTGAGAGCTTCATCTACCTCACCTGTATAATCACCTTCAAGGATAAACTGGCCATCACAGAGCCCAGTGGAAAGAGCTCTGATTATTTTAAATTCCTATCCAAATCTACCAGGTCTCCCAATTTAAACAGCTAACTCTCACCACCTCACCGGTGTTTAAGAAACATGATGTCAGAAATTAACCCACTCTTCAACAGCTCTGGCTGGAGGGCCAACTTTTATGCATGGAACGATGGGCATGACCTGCTCCATCTGGCTGATGTGGGCAGAATGTTTGGAGGTGCACAAAGACAGTATATTGGCTGAGTCAGGGGATTGCAAGGGGCCTGCCACATAAAGGAAGCTTCCATCAGGCCACCACCCTGCTCGGTACACTCAGGATCACCACTGCACACAGAACAAACTCCAAGCTCCCCAGGGAAGACTGAGCCCTCCTTATCTGTCCTAAGCAGCCCTGCCTCTTAAGTGCAATCATATCCACTACGGTTAAGACTCAGCCCTCTCTTCAAGGAGGACTCAAGACAAGCAAAAGCACCCTTCCTGAAAATGACAGCATCAAGAGCTGATGTTTTAAGAGTGAAGAGAGAGATCTTATATCCCTTAAATCTTTTGGTTGAAATGACTCAGTTCAGTCTCTCAGTCATGTCCGACTCTTTGTGACCCCACGGACTGAAGCACTCCAGGCTTCCCTGTCCATCACCAACACCCAGAACTTGCTCAAACTCATGTCCATAAGGTCGGTAATCCCAGCCAATCATCTCATCCTCTGTCATCCCGTTCTCCTCCTGACTTCAATCTTTCCCAGCATCAGGGTCTTTTCCAATGAGTCGGCTCTTTGCATCAGGTGGCCAAAGTACTATGTTGTTCAGTTGTTAAGTCATGTCCAACTCTTTACGACCCCATGACTATAGCACACCAGGCTCCCCTTTCCTTCACTATCTCTTGGAGTTTGCGCAAATTCATGTCCCTTGAGTCAGTGATGCTATCTAATCATCTCACCCTCTGTTGTCCGCTTCTCCTTTTGCCTTCAATCTTGCCCACCATCAGTGTCTTTTCCAATGAGTTGGCTCTTCGCAGCAGGTGGCCAAAGTATTGGAGCTTCAGCTTTAGCATCAGTCCTTTCAAAGAATATTCAGGGTTGATGTCCTTTAGAATTGACTGGTTTGATCTCCTTGCTGTCCAAGAGACTCTCAAGAGCCTTCTCCAGCATCACAATTCAGAAGCATAAATTCTTCAGCACTCAGCCTTCTTTATGATCCAGCTCTCACATCCGTACATGATTATTGGAAAAACCACTGCTTTGACTTTATGGGAAAGTCAGCTGATGGCCTTGTGGGGATTCCCTTGTGTGCTATTTGTTGCTTTTCCCTTGTTGCTTTAAATGTTTTCTCTTTAATTTTTGTCAGTTCGATTAACATGTGTCTCAGCATGTTCCTCCTTGGGCTTATCCTGTATGGGACTCTGTATACTCTGGACTTGAGTGAGTTTCTCCTTTCCCAAGTTAGGGAAATTTTCGTCTATAATCTCTTCAAATATTTTCTCAGGCCCTTTCTCTCTTCTTCTTCTTCTTCTTCTTCTGGGATTAGCTCTAATGCAAATGCTGCTGCATTTAACGCTGTACCAGAGGTCTCTGTGACTGTCCTCATTTCAACTTTTCTGTGTTCTATTCTGCAGCAGTGATTTCTACCGCTCTGTCTTCCAGGTCACTTATTTGTTCTTCAGCCTCATTTATTCTATTTATTCCTTCTAGTGTATTTTTCACTTGTTTCTGTACTGTTCATCTCTGTTCATTTGATCTTTAAATCCTCCACTTCTTTGTTAAACATCTGTTGTATCTTCTCAGTCTGTGCCTCCATTACTTTTTCAAAATCTTGGATTATCATTACCCTCATTACTCTGAATTCTTTTTCAGGTAGGTTACCTATCTCCACTTAGTTCCTCTTCTGGGCTTTTTCTTGTTACTTCATCTAGACCATATTTCTCTGCCATCTCACTTTATCTAACTTTCTGTGTTTGTGGTCTCCTTTCTATGGATTGCAGGGGTTAGTTCTTCTTGGTCCTGCTGAGGTTGGTCCAGGGGCTCATGTAGGCTTTCTGGTGGGAGGGACTGGTGCCTACCCGCCAGTGGGTGGAGTGGGTCTTGTCCTGGTGGGCAAAGTCATCTCAATACCTGTGTTTAGAGGTGGCTGTGAGCTCTGTAGGCACAGCTCTTCAGGCAGCCTGTCTGATGATGGGGCAGCACCCTCCTGGTTCTTTGGCCTGTGTCATCCCAACAATGGAGCCTGCAGGTTGCTGGGTTCGCCAGGTCTCTGTGCCAAAATGGTGACCTCCAGAAGCCCTTGTACTGATTAATATTCCCTGGGGCCTCCCCAACCAAGGTCCTTGCTCCCACTGTGAGCCACAGCCAACCCATCTCCCTAGGAGACCCTCGAAGATCCACCAGAAAGTCTAGCCCAGGCTCCTAGAGAGTCACTGCTTTGTGCTGGGTTCCTAGTGCATACAAAACCTTGTGAGCACCCTCCAAGAGTAGAGTCTCTGTTTCCCTGCTCCTGGAGAGCTCCTGCCCTCAAGCTCCACTGGCCTTAAAAGTCAAATGCTCTGGAGGCTCCTTCCCCTAATTCTACCCCTTGGGCTTGGGAGACTCACATCAGGCTCAGAACCCTCACTCCATTGGGAGACCTTTGAATTATATTTTCCAGTTTGTGGGTCACCTACCTGGTAGGTATGGGATTTGTTTATAACATGAAACCCCCTCTCTTATCATCTTGTGTTCTTTTGTCTTTGAATGTGTTCTTTTGTCTTTTCTGGTAGGTTCCATTCTTTATTGTCAATGGTTGTTCAACAGTTAGTTTTGACTTTGATTTTTTTTCTGAGAAGAGGTGAGCTCAAGTCTTTCTGCTCTGCCATCTTGTCTGGAGTCAAGGGGCTGCTTTTAGTTTGGATGCCTGCTGTCTCTTTCCTCAGCATGAGCTGGCCATTAGTCCCTCGATGCATGGTGTACAGGTGCAACGGCCTGTACATGCTCCCGGACGATGGAGGCGCCAACTAGCACCTGTTCGCAGCCCATGTGATGTCCCTGTGCTCTCCTCGGATGATAGGAGCAGCGACTGACGCCCACTCGTGGGTCACGCAGCAGCAGTGACAGCCCATGCACTCCTGGGACAGTGTGGGCAGTGGCTAAAGCCTGCTCCTGGGTCTCTTGATGGTTGCTGCCCATGCCTGCCTCTGGAGCCCAAGATGGCAGTGGCAGGTCACACATGCCCCCGGAGTTTGTGCAGGTGCTGTTTTGTTGCCTGAGAGTACACAGAGAGAAATACGCTCCTATGCTGCTGCCACTGCTCTCTTGCACCCTCCTCTCAAACAGTGGTGCCTTGCCTCTCTGGTGGGCCTAGGCATCTTCCAAGTACACCCTAAGTTGTCACACTCTAGCCTCTTCAGTCTCACACAGGCAACCCCAGTCCTCTCCCTGGGTCTGACCTCCAAAGCCCAAGCTTCTGCATCCAGTCCCCGCCCACACCAGTGGACGAGTGCCAGGGTGGGGAGCACAAGGCGGTGGTCCTGACCATCTGTACAGCTCATTCTCCACTTTGCCCACCACAAACCAGTTGCTGTGCTCTCCTCCAAGGCTCCAAACCTCCCCCTCTCCAGGCTGATCTCTCTGTCCATGAGGGGACTTGCTAGGTGTAGAACCTTTCCTCCTTCACAGCTTTCCTCTTGGGGGCACAGGTCCAGTCCTGATTTCTTTCCCTCCTTTTCCCTTTTTTCCCACCCACTACATGGAGGTTTCCTTGCCCTTTTGGAAATCTGAGCTCTCCTCCCAGTTTTCAGTATATGGTCTGTGTGAAATGTTTCATTTATAGAAATATTTTTGATATAATTGTGGAAGGAGGTGTGCTCCACATCCTACTTCTCTGCCATCATGATAGCTCTCCCAATATACTTTAAATATAGTAGTATAAAAACCAACCTCCGTAAATACACTCTCACTCCTTGAAGTGTGGGCTGTCAGTTCAGGAACCCCTGGTACCTGTGAACCTATCTGCCATGTTGTAAGCCCCATTGGTATTGACTTCTATGACTTAGGGCCCAGAACTCCTAAAGTATCTGAGGTATATATGTATCTAACAGTTGTAAAATCTAATTCTGCATCAAAAGAACCTGCAAAACTCAAGAAACATAAAGATTCTTAGGACTCAAGCCCCAAACTTCCTGAAGTACAGTAACTGATAGCAGAATCTATTTTGTGGAGGAGAAAAAAAAAAAAAAAGAAAACTCCCTAGATCTGATTTGTAAAGAAGTAGTTTGGAAAAGAAAAAGATGGTAGGGCTATGAAGGTAGATAAAAGAGGAGATGAGAATCCTTCTGCTGTCTTGGATATAATCTCTCTGTCCCATGTCTCCCTCGAAAAAAAGAAGAGACAGACAATAACAGCAAAGCAAGAATTTCAGGAATGGTGACTTCCTCTTAAAAACAGAAGCTTAAATGGGAATTTCCTCTTTACCCCCCATCTGTCCTTGTATACCACAGGGCCTGCTGCACCACACCAGACACGAGCAGAAGACGGCAAACAGGAACGGAGGTCGCCCCCATGGGGCGGCACAGAGGAGACGGGCACAACAGGAGCTTCAGGAGAGTGGAGCGAGCTCTTTGAGGTTTTCCACCTGCCCTTATTGATGCCACTCCTTGCCTCAGGACTGCAAAATGAATAAAATTTAGTCACAGGGAATAAGAAAAAAATGCAGACTGGTACAGAAAACGAGGAGATGGGGATCCTGTGGTATAAAAACAATTTTTTAAAAAACAGGATTTTTATGACGTTATGAGGTCACTTAATTTGTCTCTTAGTAGACAAGACGACAGCTCACAGTATCCAGGAAAAGATACTGGAAAATATATTTTAGTGGCTAAATTTCAACATAATTTGTTCTCATGGTCAAAAGTATTATTCAAGTACCAGGAAGCTCACAAGATTGGAAACTAAACCTTTTATGTCAAAAGTCTTACACTGGCCAAAAAACCTTTTCAACTCCCATGCAAAGAGTTTGAGTATGCATTATTTTGTGGGGTTCCAGAATCTTGCTTGCATGCGTGTTTTCCCTTCTGATTTTATTCAAAAGATTCTCTTTTCTCTTCCAAGCATACTTTCTAAGTCTGAAGACAAAGTGCTCCTTCTCCCTGGCTCCTCCTCCCTGGCGTCCATGTGATGAAGCACCCAAGCGAGAACTAAAGGAGCTATAGGGCTCACAGGGGTCTTACTTGTTAGTCTGTGAAAGACGGAAGCTGCCCGCTGCATATGGATTAGGATGGTCCTGTTTACAATGGTTCCTTGCTCTACATCAAGAAAAACGAGATTGACCACATGGCACATGGTTTAGAAACCCCAGGCCATTTCTTATTTCAGTTTCTAACTTTTATGAACAATACCATAGCTTTAACAGCCCCCAAAGAGGTCTGAACCTTTAAACTTTTAGATTTTTGGTAATATGAAAACCATGCCCGTGAACACAGTCTTAACTTACTACCTCAATTGGAGGTTTTTTAAAGTAAGTCCTGATGATAGTTTCATGATAGTTTTCAAGGACTAGACAGAGTTACCACAAGAAACATATCAAAGACATGTGTCCTCAGTTAAGTCTAAAAACTTTGTTTCCTCTAAATCAGATGTGCAAACTTGGCAAGTGACATCATCTGTAAGCAGCCCATTACTCCTAGTGCAATGCACAATTACCCCCTTAATTTTATCATGGGATCACACAGTTCCTGCATTCCCCCCAATTATCTAAGCATACAACACAAGATCAGGGGTTTTTTGTTTGATTTCTTCATTTCTATATCCCAGGGTCTATCACACAGTATGGGTCCAAATCGTTACAGATCAAGGAATACTGTCAAATTAAAGTACACAGAAAAATGAAGTTAATTTCTCCCACTCTTTTTAAATGTAAGACTCAAAACTATACTTTACACCCAGCAATGCAAATTCTAATCTGCCCATAGGGACAACGTAACAGTTATTGTGAAAATCATAACTTTGAATTTCCTAAGTTAGATGCAACTGGATACTTAACCTTTAAGGTGCTAAAGATTATGTGTTTAATGAAAGTGAATCTTATTAGAGTTCCAATTTCCACATGCACCCCCCCCAGCCCCCAGAGCACACTGTAATCTAGAGACCATACAGTATCTTGTTCTGTGCAGAAAGTTAACCATTAAAAACACCTTCATTTGGAGAGCTTCTGGACATAGTATTTCCTGTAATAAAAAACAATCACTGGAGACTCATCTATATACTACTCCTAAAATTCATGCTACAAAAGTTTAAGTTTATACTTCAAATGATAAAAGCTTTATATAAATTGGGATCCAAATACAACCATGGCAAAATTCCAATAAGTGATATAATGGCAAATCCACTGTAGTTTTAAAAGTTCTACTTTTAATAATTATATTAAAATTTCAAGCATTTATAGATATATCTTCAAAATCATTCTCAGTGAGTCCTCCATTTCCCCAAGAGTACTTAAAATTGATATAGTCATTTTCTAACTTTACAAAGATCCTTTACCTCACAGAGTATGTGTTCTATTACTGCTAATACTTTATACTAAAGAGCATATTAAACACAGAAATAGCTACTAATTACTACTTGGGATGTACATGTTCCATAAAAGAATATTTTTTAAGTGACAGAATAATAGGATATTACTTAAATTTTCTCCCATCTTTATAAGACCTTTGAGATGTTTTTCTAATCTCTCCTTTTACCCCTGGAGCTGGGATTAGAAAAAGGACAGTGGGTATCAGTGTGGATACATAACTAAGTGTATCATATATATACAAATATGCTCTCTCTTTGGGGAGAAAGAAAGGGAGAAGGACAAAAAGAAGGTGGCAAGGAGAGATGAGACTGGTCTTGCTGATTCATAAAATGCCTGGTTTATAAAAACATTTGGGCAGTGGTATTATTTTGGAAACATACACACTAAAGTTTCTTTTAAGAAACGAAGACAAGGTCATAATAAATTGATTCAACAAAGGAAATTCTATTATGAAGTGTAAGTCACAAAATAAAAAATGCAGACCTATGCATTTGTATAACTATCTGTAATAATCTATGTAACTATCTCCATGTCAAACTCCAATACTTCTCTTCATAGAGATTAAAAGAGAGAACTTACATGCCATTTTTGACATAGTAATATCCTATTACATACTCATAACTAATGTTTTTACCAATTATTTGCCAGATAAATTTCATTTACATTTTTAACTTATTATAACATCCTTTATTTCCTACAAAAGTTCCTTTCAACATACAGTAACATTCAAGATGTCTAGAATAAGATTTCAGTATATTTCTCCTTGTCACTGCATTTTAAACCTTATCTCCCCACAGAATATATTTAAACTGTCTTATGTTATAGTCTTTCAAAACACTGTGGTGCGTACTTATAGCGGTACCTCCAGAAGAACAGAAACCCTAACATATGAGACTTTCTCCTTCTGTTGCTGTACCAGCCTTCCTTGTTCAGCGTTCAGTACTGAGCACTCCAGAGGCCAGGAAACCATGGAGAGACTAAATGAAAAGAATGAATGGGGGCTGGGAAGCAATTATTAGCAATCACTAAAGTAAAGCTAACTCGAACACAACTGAAAAAAAGCACTTGGGAGTCCAAATGTATAAAAAAGTTAAAGCTTAAAATACATAATTTCTAAGATAGATGATAAATTAATGAGAAAGCTGTTTTAATTCAAGCCTTCAAACCAAGACAAATTACATGACTAACCATGACTTAAAAATATACTATGTATTGAAGCCAGAACCACAGTCAGAGTTCCCCGCAAGTCAAGTGTAGAGAGTATAAAGACCCTAGCAGGAAGCCTTAAGAAACTGTATTTGACTTTACCTGGTCAGCATTTTCATCAGCAAACAGACTTGGGATGGACTCAGAGGCAGGATCAGTTAAGAACAAGGAGACAACAATCTGTGGGGCTCCCGAATACCCAAGGTAGATAGAAAACTCAGAAGGATTTACCAGGCCAGAACAAGAGACAGATATAAAATAACTCATAAGAAGAAAGATAGATATAAATACTACCCTGGATATAAAAACAAAAGTTGCTCATCTATAAGGCCTTACTATGAACAATTCATGTGAAAAACAACACATCAAGAATGACAGTTACATACATGTTCAAAACAGGACATGACTGTCTAAAATAAAGCAAAAAAAAAAAAACCCACATCAACTTGGGCAATACTAATAAAATCACAATTTTTAAACCTTCTCATGTTGCCTGTGTTCATCATCCATCATGTCCAATGATGCGCTCCACCTGGATTATAGTCCACCCGGCGTGTCTGTCCATGGGATTTCCCAGGCAAGAAGAGTGCGTTGCCATTTCCTTCTCCAGGAGATCTTCCTGACCTAGGAATCGAACCTGTGTCTCTTGCATCTCTTGAACTGGCAGGCAGATCCTTTACCACTGAGCCATGAGGGCATGCTGGTCATATCCTACTTGAAGTACTCTAAGGATTATATTTTAAAGTGGCAATGAAAAAGGAACATTCCAGGAAAGCTAGCATGATTACAAAGGGTCTGAAACTACATCAAAGAGGGATGGTAGAAAGAGCTTTGGCAGCATAACCTGGCAAAGGACCAACATAACTCGAAAACATCTGAAGATTTGTCGTGTGGAAGATGGAGACAAGATAGAGCTAAGACTATTGGAGGGCTAGGAATCCATACAACTTGAAAAGCTACCTAATTAAGTTGTTCAAAACTGCCTTGAAAATCAAGAAGGCTGCATCTCTAGGTGAGAAGCCAAGCCAGTGAATGAAATAGCCAAATAGAGACAGAATGACAAGCTGCCAAGGATGGTTCAAGGATGTCCATCAATTTTCTTAAGGAAGGATATACAAAGCTACTTCCGATCCATAACCCTGGAGATCTGCAGCCCCTGACTATACAGGTGAAAAAACTGAAGCCAGACAAGGGAACCACCTTGCTCAGGGTATCACAATCATAAAATAGCAAGGCCAGGAGCCAGTATTCTGGACTCCCTGACCCATGCTCTTCATTCTGTTCCATCTTCTCACTTTAAGTATCAGGCCACTTTGATTCTCACTCACAGAAAACATTCTCAAGAGTTCATATAGACTTCGGTAGTAGGGGTATGAAAAACCAACCATTTTGTTTGGGACGAGTGATTTTGTTTGTTTTTCACTTCTTTCTTTAAAGTTTAAAGTTATTCAAGTAGTTCAGAAAGCACCAATCCTTTAATGGTACGGATCCTGTATCTGTTTTCCCGCCAAGAATTCAGCTCTCAGGGCACAGAAACAAGAAGATTCAGGTGATTCCTCAAAGAGGAATGCCTCACTGTTCAAACTTTCACCCAATTCAAAAAGGGATGACAGATTCTAGAAAATGCAAAAAGAAGATCTTATTTTTGCCCTCAGTTGAAAAGACAGAAATGGAATCTGAATTTGCAGGGAAAAGAGTAAGTTTCAGTGTATAAGAGAAACTGAGATACCAATATTAGTAATTTTCTCAATCCAGTCACACATAAGGATTCAATCCACAGTCAAACTCAATGTTTTCAATCAAAACATATTTACAAATAATAGATGTTGACTGTCTTTTTAGAAAGCCAAACAACTCATACTTCTACAGCCTCCCAAACTGCCATTCAGCCTTACAACCGAAGGTCATCCTTTCTTTTCTCACAAACAAGCAGGCTAATGACACCAGTTCACAAACTCAGTTTTGCTCACTAACTCAGATAAATTACTCTCAAGATTAAAATCACACAATACGCAGTTTACTCACAAAAAAAATCACACTCTTAACACATCTCTACTGGGACTGACCAAGTGCCAGATGCTGTGCTAAGTACATTACAGTATGTTGATAAGGTAAATATTATTATCCTCATATTACGAATGAAGAAAACAAAGACTCCAAGAGATTAAGTTAACTGCCCAAGGTCAAGAGATACTAAGCATTACAACCAGGTTTCAAACTCAGAACCTCAGGTCCCCACAGTCTTAACCAATACAATGCTGCCTGCCTGCTTGCCCATGAGGGTGGCTCTCTGGGCTCTGAGCAACTAGAACCATGCAAAGGGAGTGGGGCCCGAGTCTGCTCAAGAGTATCACACGAACCAGATGGCACTGTGCATTCCATGAAGTACTGCAGAGGTGCTATTCTGTAACCAGAGGCCTATACTGCAGCAAGAGGGACTAAGTGTAGACATGAAAATGAACTTCTATGGGAAGGTAAACGGAAGGTAAAGTGGTCACATTAAGAACGGCTGGATTTTTTTTACTGCTTTCTAGAAATGCTAGGCCTGGAGATCAAATTCCTTCTCTTTTCCCTCTCAATGCTGATTAAGTGGGTTTGGACCCCAGAGCCCCATTCTACACACCTGCAGTCAATGAGCTAAACTGGGAGCAAGGACTCTGTCTCCTTTAGAAGGCACCCCGCAGCAGCGTGGCTGTTGCCGCGCGTCTGCACACGCCACAGTCCCTGGAGGGCCCCGCTGCGAGGCTGAGGATTCACGGCACGTGTGGACCAACAACACAGACTGCCATTTTTCTCCTGAAATGTGGGTTTAGTCACAGCCGCCACCCCTCAGAGCGTTTCACCGATTCCCCTATGTAACACTCAAGATGAATTTGATTAAGGTCCAATTTGTCAGTGGTGTATTCAATACATCTAAATATGTTTAAGTCAAAGAAAAGTTTGATTACTGCTGCATATAAACACATTTTTGTAGGGCATTTTAAGATATATATTACACACAATTAATAAGATAGTATTTCACTGGAAAACAATACATTCTAAACTACTTTAATGTTTTTTAGATTAAGTCTAAACCAATGTCCAAAACTGAATAACTTATTTTGGACCACAAGCTCAGATATTGACAATAAGGCAACAGATCAAGAAACCTGGGTTTAAATTCCCGGTCTCCTCTTACTACTTACTACTGGGGCAATCACGAGGAAGTCATTAACCATTATGAGAAGAAGTCCCCAAACCAGTAAATAATAATTTTTTAAAACTCTAAAGGACAAATTTATGGATATTTGTAGTGTTTCTAGAAGGTTAACAATCTCTAGTTCAAAAATTTAGTAAGCAATCTTTGGAAGACATTAGAAGCATAATTTATTTAAGCCAGCCCTCCCTACCCCTACACACAAATACAAAAAAATCCTGTTTTTTGATTTTTATTCATCGGCAAGTAAAAAATTTTAACCCAAAACTTAAAATTTTTAAATGTCTCGTTAGTTTTTGTGAATGCAGATCTTTTCCTTTTCCTTATTTAAATGAAATCACTTAAACCTTTTCTTTAGTGGTGGTGGTTTAGTGACTGAGTTGTGTTCGATTCTTACAACCCCATGAACTGTAGCCCACAGACTCCTCTATCGATAGGATTTCCCGGGCAAGAATACTGGAGTGAGTTGCCATGCCCTCCTCGGGATCCTCCCAACCATGGGATGGAACCCACGACTCGAGTCTCCTGCACTACAGGTGGATTCTTTACCACTGAGCCACCAGGGAAACCTAAACCCTTTCTTTAAAATTCTTTAAACTAATTTGACTGCAATTAAAGAATCTGAACAAATTCCAAAAGATAGTGGAGGGCAGAGAAGCCTGTCGTGCTGCAATTCATGGGGTCGCAAAGAGCTGGAAACGATTTGGCAACTGAACAACAACAAATGCTTGTTCACTAAAACAGACTAAAAAAATCTGCCTTCTTACATTTACGCAGCATTTTGCAAGCTAAATAAAACTTCATTCACATTTGAACAAAAACATCCAGTTCTCATAATAAGCCTATGAGGTCAGTACTATTATCAGGATAATTTGGCAAAAGAAGACAAAGTGACAAGTAAGACATCCAGGGCACACAAGTAAGACACCCAGGGCACACAGGAGGGTTTGGCCTTCTGGCCCACGTTGCCCAAGATCATGGCTACCTTCCAGTACCAGACAATACCTTTTGATCTCAGTGTGTTTAGCAGACTTGCAAAGAAACACAAGCTTTCCTGATTTTCTTCTTTTCCCAGCAATCCACTGATTTAGAATGCCTAAACCAACAACTACCCCTGAAAAAAAAACATGTAAAGCTTAAAAGATATTCAAGTTGACAGCCCCTGAGCGACCCCCTCCATTAAGTAAAGCCATTTTCTTTACTTTATTGAATAATTTATAGAGAAATAAATTCTGAGAACACTTTAATATCAGATTACTAATGTAGTCCATGGCCTATTGTGTCTTACTTATAAAACTATGCTTAAAAGGTCAAGTGAATAAAATGTCTTAACTTATAAATTAGAAGTTCTAAATCTTCATCTCTCCAGATACCAAAAAAAAAAAAAAGAATATTTTTAACCAAGTGTTTTTCAATTTTTGAAATCCATTTTGTTTTAAAGTAAGGTATTTTTAAAAATCAATTTTTACTGAGTTATAACCATGTGTCTAGCCCTATACTCATTAAATCAATTAGGCCATTGATTTTCATCTTAACTCTGATATTGCTTAACTCAGTATTCAAAGATGACATGCTGACAGATCCATATCTGTATGCAGGTATGAAGGGTGGCAGTGGCAAGGACCAACACACAGCAAATGGCTTTTTCTGCACTGCCCAGCCGTCTGTCTGTCCTGCACTGGGTTGTCAGTCAAGATTGTGCAAGGACATCCTTGGTGTCCACCCTATACCTATACTCTTTCAGCAGGTAGGACTGCAAGGACGGTTTTCTCAACACTGAGCAGTTACACCACCTCTCTGAAATAGTGTCCCCTTCGTTAAAGATGTCTGTCTGGTCACCTTATAGGCCACAATGGCCTTGCAAAGGGATGAGTCACATTATAAATGTACTCCCTCTGGTACTAACATTTAGCACATCCCCAACTCATAAACGGGATTTTATGACTACATGAAATGAACACGACAGGCTTTACCACTGGCTTCTCATGCCTGCGCCCATGAGTCGAGGCTAATTAAAGCCTTGTGATGGCACCCCACTATCACTAGAAGATCAAGTCCGACTCTTCATCAGGGCCTATAAGGTGCTCCATAGTCTGACGTGCTTCTACCGTCTCTTCTCCTATCACCACCACCACCAGACTCTTCCAACACTTGCTCCCAGTCACAGAAGCAGTGTGGACTCTGAATCACAAAAGGGAGAGAACTGTTTCCTACCTCCACACTTGTGCATGAGCTTTATCTACTGTCCAGAAAGCATTTCCACTCCCTCCTTCTCTGACCAACCACTGCTCCCTCCTCTCCTAACTGTATTTGCCTGGCCACTTCCTCTGACTTCCCACCACTGGTTCCAAGGTTCCCCCCTTTTTCTGGAAGCCTTCACAAACACCCAGGAAGAACAGATAACTTCTGCTCATACAAACTACTCAGAGGGTACTTCGTGTGCTGTCGATCAAGTTACTTGCCTCGAGGTCATCTTACTTTCCACCCAGTGAACTCCAAGAAGACAGGGAAGAAGTCTGACTCAGCTTTGCATTGCCAATACTCAAACAAACTGAGTTGGGCACAAACCAAACAGAATGGAGGGAGGACCAGTATCGCTAAACAGTCTAAGGCTCAGACAGGAACTAATTCCACGCAGCGTTTCCAGGGCCCAAGCAGTCAGGTCCTGGCTGACTCCCTCACCACCAGCCCTGGAGAAGACAATGAGTAGGCAGGCAGCCCAGGGAGTATGCCCAGAGGCAAGGACACACTTCCCTCAAGGAAGAGTGCTACAAGTGGGTTGTGTTCCGCAGCCACGAGTGATGAGGCAGTTACTCCACCGGCACTTCCACCAATTGAAGGAGGGGAATCTTATCATATAAGCTTGCCTTTTATCTCACTTTATATAGCCTTGTCTCCTACAGTCAGCAGTAAACTGCTGCTTTGTCAAAGAAATAAATTAATCCAGCAGGAAGTGGACAAGGAATAACAGCCTCAAACTAAAGAAAAAAAAAAATTCTTTACCTATCAACAACTTCTCTATCCTCTCTCTGTAACTGGAACACTCCACAGTAACTGACTCTGCTTGCTTTTATTTTATACATCATATAAGGTTGCTTATCTTGTTTTCAAGCTCCCTACAGATTAAAAGCATCACATTTGAGAGAAGAGTTTTTAACAAAAAAGTTCAGTTCAGTTCAGTCGCTCAGTCGTGTCCAACCCTTTGCAACTCCATGGACTGCAGCACGCCAGGGCTCCCTGTCCATTGCCAACTCCCGGAGCTTGCTCAAACTTATGTCCATTTAGTCGGTGATGCCATCCAACCATCTCATCCTCTGTCATTCCCCTCTCCTCCCACCTTCAATCTTTCCAGCATCAGGGTCTTTTCAAATGAGTCAGTTCTTCCCATCAGGTGGCCAAAGTATTGGAGCTTCAGCTTCAGCATCAGTCCTTCCAGGGAATATTCAAGACTGATTTCCTTTAGGATGGGCTGGTTGGATCTCCTTGCAGTCCAAGGGACTCTCAAGAGTTTTCTCCAACACCACAGTTCAAAATCAGACAAAAAAGCTATTAAAAGAACGAAGACCAGGACCCCCAAAGCCCAACAATCTGGAGAATTTGGCCCTATATTTCTGGATGCTCAATGCAGGAGACATAAGAGACGTGGGTTTGATCCCTGGGTCGAGAAGATCCCCTGGAGGAGGGCATGGCAACACACTCCAGTACTCTTGCCTGGAAAATCCCATGAACAGAGAAGCCTGGTGGGCTACAGTCCATAAGGCCCCAAAGAGTCGGACACAACTGAAGTGACTTTACATGCTTGTATGGCCAAAGAATAATTATATTTTAAAAGAAATATTAGCAATTCCACTTAAACAGATCTGCTCCCAAAATATAACTTTGCAAGATAAACACACCAGTCAGTATGCTTACTGTAGCACTGTTCACAACAGTGAAAAACTGAAAACTAAATACCTATTAAAACAGTAACTATATGATCTATACTTAACACAGTTTAGTCACTTTAAAAGATCATATTCATTAACGTGGAAAGATGCCAAAACAAAGTATTTTTAAAAAGGTTGGCAAATAGCATGTGTGATATAACTTCACTCACATTACACAAGAGTGTACATGTATGAATGTTTGCATATATATGCACATGGGCATAAATACATGCCAGTTACTGAACTGTTATTGGTGATTCTTACTTCTTCACAATTTTCTATATTCTCTACAGAAACACAGACTTTGTGTATGAGACAGTTATTTTTGAAAAACATACTCCATCATGTACACATACATCTCAAATACTGTTTTACAGGATAAAGGAAAAGGCAAGTAGGTACATGTATACAGCTAGCCTGGATGCAGCCACCATGCTCTCCATCTATCTGCTACAACAGAGAAATCAGCAAATGGCTGTACATTCATCATTGCAGATTCATCAATACTACTTACTAGAAGACACAAGGGCTTCCCTGGTGGCTCAGATGGCCAAGCATCTGCCTGCAATGCAGGAGACCTGGGTTTGATCCCTGGGTTGGAAATATCCCCTGGAGAAGGCAATGGTTACCCACTCCAGTATTCTTGCCTAGAGAATTCCATGGACAGAGCCTGGTGGGCTATAGTCCATGGGGTCGCAAAGAATCAGACATGAATGAGTGGCTAACACTTCACAGAAAACACAATTTTGAAAGCTAGAATACTTATTCCCAAGGATATCTTACATACAGTTCTAATCACCTAATCAACTTCAAACATCTTCTTATTTCTATGGTAAAACAGTGGCATAAATCAATTATACTTGAAATAAAATGAAAATAAAAAGTGGCATGTCAACCATGGAGGAAAATAACATATATTCTGAAGAAAAATATATGCATATGGAGGTGGCCCTGGAAAAGCCTGCTGGATGGCACAAAAAAAGTAGTTGTTTTGAAAATACAGTTTCTGAGGTTGCCCCAACTGACAATGCTCATTCACAAAAACTTATCACATGCGGGCTCTCCAAAGCACCAGGCAAAGATAAAGGGAGGAAAAGAAACACAGGGCATAAAATTTTACACTGATACTTAGAAAAAAATCTGAAGTACACAAAAGATACTACTTTGTCATAAGCTCAGATTTAATAAGGAGGAGGAACAAAGTATCTGAAAATATTTGAACTAAAAAAATTGTTGCTTTGGCACAATGCTAGTCATAGTATTTCTGAATTCCAGTAACTTTCCTCCTTATAAAAGGCATAAGGATAAAGAAATATTTAACTATAGTAAACNTCAGATTTAATAAGGAGGAGGAACAAAGTATCTGAAAATATTTGAACTAAAAAAATTGTTGCTTTGGCACAATGCTAGTCATAGTATTTCTGAATTCCAGTAACTTTCCTCCTTATAAAAGGCATAAGGATAAAGAAATATTTAACTATAGTAAACTTCTTAGTCTAAATACATAGCCCTAGAGAAAAAAAACTTTAAAAAATAAATATGGTAAAGAATTCTGAACTGTCATACATTCTAGCTAAACTGGAATTCTTTGGGAAAGGCAGGACATACCATATGTGTAAAGACAGGTTGGCAGGCAGGCTGGCAAGCATAGTCTAGGAAAGGAGATAGGAAATGAGGTGAAGAAGAAATGGAGCTCTGGAGCAAATAAGACGGAAGAAAAAGAAAACTTTAATTCTGCCTCATGCTGCAGATGCCATCAGGAAAGGTTATTAATGGCTCATTCGCAATACAGAAGCTCCCCAGATTGGCCAAACAGTTGCTTTTTTCATTTCCAGATCAAAAACTACAAACAGCTTTTGCACATCAAGACTAATGCATGTATAGCACATGCTGTGGCTGCTGCTAAGAAGCTTCAGTCGTGTCCGACTCCGTGTAACCCCATAGACGGCAGCCCACCAGGCTCCCCCATCCCTGGGATTCTTCAGGCAAGAACACTGGAGTGGGCTGCCATTTCCTTCTCCAATGCATGAAGGTGAAAAGTGAAAGTGAAGTCACTCAGTCGTGTCCAACTCCTAGCGACCCCATGGACTGTAGCCTACCAGGCTCCTCTGTCCATGGGATTTTCCCTGCAAGGGTACTGGAGTGGGTCACCATTGCTTTCTCCAGTATGGCACATGGCTAAGAAGTTATTCTCAGTCCAGCATGTCCGCATCAAAATACATCTGTGGCTTCCTATAACCTCAAATGACAACACTGACAAGTTGCGCAGAAGATAAACACAGACACAAAGCAGACACACAGAACTGTGTTCTGAGGCTCCTTGACTAGGTTTTCTTTCCTCCACAAGATGGTTTCCAAATATGTTTTGTTTTTAAATCACTGCATTAAATCACTGTCTTTAAATCACTTTTTCATTTCCCTAACTTCTGTCAAGTTGCAGAGAAGCACAGTTCCACTTCGGTATCCAAGTGTGATACGACAACAAATCTCAGGAGAGAAGGGCCTTCCTCAAGGGAGGAGCCCAACTAGGTGGGAAGAGGTCTTCAACCACAGAGAAAGTCTCAAGGGCAGGAAAACAGACCAAGTTTCACTGACAGATGCTGAATGTGATGCCGACTTTGATGCCGACTTTGACGCCTATTGTCTCTTCTCTCATTTCTTCTCCTGACATGAGTTTGGGGACAAGTGTTCCAGTATTTCAAGATGCATTTACAGATCTTTAAGTGACAAAGACTAAACACTGATCTAGAATGATTACAAAAGATAAGTTAAAAGCAGTCTTTTTGCTGACTGCAGAACCAAATTCAGAATTTCCCAATTTCAATTCACAATTATTCCTACTTCTATATAAAACAGTATTGGATTCCATTTTAAGGTTTCCTAATAGCAAAATACCCTAAGTAACAATTCTAACTTAAGAAAATTTAACGCCTCTCAGTCACTACACAGGAAAGTGGTGAAGGGCATACATTTGTTAAGCTACTGAGTGGGCTCAAATCCCAACTCTTTCATTTACCAGGTATATGACAGTAGGCAAGTTACCTAATGTCTGTACCTCAGTTTCCTTATGTATCTTTAATTTAAATAAACTAATATATGAAGCACGTCTTGTAATGAGTCCTACTATTATTACTGCCATTATCACCATCATCCAGAAGGTTTGCCATAAGCACCTCAACTGAACCTCTCCTAGAACAAGACTGTCATTTCTAAAGCATTCCAAGTACATCCCAATTTGAAAAACTTTTACATAAATGCAACAGGTTTTCTACCGCTGAAAAAAAAAAATGTTAGTATGTGGGGAACTTTTCAGCTCAGAGTGGTTTTTCAAGGAGTTATACCCACCCAGCAAAGGTGTGAAATGTGAACTATTCCATCTTCCATCTTTCAAGAAGAAAAAGAAAAGGATGAGATGGTTTGGAAGGTACTTTGTTTTTCCAAGAATAACTCTGACAGGCCATTAATTCAAACTAACCTTAAATACATCTGTGGAGTATTCAACCCATGAAGCACTTCTACGCTACAGTCCCCGAGTACAGACCCGTACAAGCACCCAACTAACTATAAAAGGACTTTCCGACACGTAACTTTTTACACTTGAAATCTCACAAGTGCTGTTTTACCCTTTTCCTCTATCTCTTACATTTAAAATATTTCATTACTTTGAATAAGTAAAAATAATCCTAAATTTCTCCGGCATAGGGAATGGAAGAGAATATGGAATGGACACAATCCTGAATTTCAGGCAATTTATGTAAATATGCTATTTTGAGGGGTAGCAGATTCACTGTGATTATTGTTGATATTACCCACTTGCTGATTTGGAGGAAAGTGTAGATTTCTCCCCAAAGCAGATGGCCTATCTACTGTAGAAAGCTCTTTCAGATACAAACAACTATCGGCAGAGAAAGACATTCTTAATAATCAGAACAAGCCCCTTTGAACTCTATGGAGTGCTCATTATCAGTATCATAAATAAAATAATAAAAGCAAATGTTTCCTTAAAGAGACTTAGCAACTAGAGATAAAGGGATCTGCCATAATTGGGTCGAACAGAGGGCATCTGGCAAGAGCAAATGGGTACAGAGCCTCAAAAGTAAATCATAATTTTGTTGTGACACAGAAATATAAGAAAATAAGAGCTAGTAACGTTTTTTGAGAGAGTAAGATATTCAAAGGTGTGAAAAACATTTTTTAAATCCACATAAAGGGATTCTGAAACAGGAAAATCTATGAGCCCACAAGTCATTGGATTATTTTCTTAAGT
Organism: Oreotragus oreotragus; assembly: GCA_006410675.1. Taxonomy (NCBI): domain Eukaryota; kingdom Metazoa; phylum Chordata; class Mammalia; order Artiodactyla; family Bovidae; genus Oreotragus; species Oreotragus oreotragus. The sequence goes on from SJYX01020054.1 coordinate 333,546, forward strand.
ATACACATGTTTTGGAAACTTTAGGATCATGAAATATATTCCTGATTAGCAACACTCAAGTTTTCAGCTGCCTTTACATTTGTTCACTTTGTCAAAGCCCTCATTCTATAGCAAAGTTCTTTGTTTTACGCAAACGCTGGCTCAGCTCACCTTACTAGAAAGGCTCTCCTGGTTTTGTCAGCTGTGCCCACAATAAGCAGCTGGGAAGTATGGAAAAACTATTAACTACTGACTGAAAGAGTATGGACATGGAGTTTCACCATTTGTTGCAGAAGAGATTATAAAAAACGTAAATCCAAAAAAATGAAATTAAAAAGTATTCACTGCACCACACCTGCTCAGAAAAAGCTTTATAATCACCAATCCATGTAAAATAGCCCAGCTCAACTAAAGGAAGTATTAATCCTTGTTTAAACAGAGGGAGGGGGAAAAAAACTTACCAAGGCACAAAGACAAAGGCAAAATCACTCAGAAGCAGGAAGAGAAATGTCCACTACTGGGAATAAACCAAAGGTCTCTCAGAGGTCTGTGTTTCCTTGACGCAGTACTTGAAAACAAATGGCAAACTCAAGGCAGATAGACATCTATCTAGAATGTAGGAAGGAGAGCTTTCACAACTTCAAAGCACAAGAACGTGTTCTCAATTAGTATGTGATACATGAAAGCCAAATGCAAACTAGGCCTGAAATATTCCCCATCCTTAGCAACGTTCAACTGCTGGGTCACAGTGTCACTGTTACCATAATCTCCTATGCCTGACTTGTGCCCACAACTCGATTGTGCTATCCAAAAGACAGAGAGCCAGGTTGGCTGCTCCATAAAACCCCAGTGAAGTGGGCATGGTCACCATTACCAGCAGGGTTATATATAGCCCTCTGCCCCTGGGGTACAGGGACTAAGAGCAGGCTCCTGAAAGAACTGCAATCTAGGTAGACTGTTCATAGGTTTTGTGAAGGTGGTGGTATTCTTTCACACTATCTGAATTTTCTTTCCTCCATGCCTAGACTCACAAAGCTACATAGACTTTTCACCACAAAACTGGTTCTACAAATTATCATCAGAATGTGGAAGACTTTTACCAATAAAGATCAGATATTCTCTGGTTTAGCAAGGAGAACAACATTTTACCACTGAAAATCTGATCCTTAAAATGAGAAAAAAAAGTTTGTCACTGAAGTAGTCGTTTTCCTCAGAAATATCATTGGCTTCAGCAACTTTTGCTTTTCTAAATATGATGATGTATTACTTAAACCAACCACAAAAGCATTAGCATGAATGAGAAAAAGTTCTATACATCATTAGGTACCAGATCAAAATAAGAAATGGTAAAATAGTATTGTTATGTGCTAGAGTTATCAACCTTTCCAGGCTTGATTCTCTCAAAACAAGATCAAGTTTTCAATTATGACTAGAGCCAGCTGGTAGAATGAAAAGAAAGCCAGTCACACCCTGTCTTCTCCTCTCATCCTCAGCCTCTCACTATTCTCTCACCATCCTGAATTTAAGGTGCAGGTTCAAGCAGCTCAGAAGATCTTGACCCTGATGGGAGGTGACTGTCAGTTGCCTAGTGTCTCTGTTTACTGGACAATTATTTTAATACCATGCCTGAAACTTAAAGGAAAAGAAATCCTAAATAGAAAATATACAGTGTGTGTATCTCAATAAATTAAATGGTATGTAAGCTACATTTTCCAATACACTCAATCAGTAAGCACACTATTTTCCCTATGTGTCCAGACTTTGTGGAAACACTGTATTTACTATATTTCTTTTAGATTAAGAACTGGATCTATTCCTTTGAATTTAGAGACCCTTCACCTGGAAAGGTGCTTGAAAGTTAAAGAAAATTATACTGAGCATGTTATTTGAAAGTAAAACATACTATTTGAAAATATGTCTAGCTCACATTTCCTGTTTGGACACCTTGTATTTCAAGAGCAAATTAGCTCCCTTAATTTCCCCACTCACCCCAAATACCAAATTTCTTTCTCTATTGAAGGCATCATGACTTCACCACTTAAAGTGTAGCACTTTGGGGAAACTGGAAAAACTTGTCAAAGAGAGAACTGTTGACTCCTTTGGAGTCCAGTTAATTCTGTCACTGACTGCTATGTAACTAAAGACCAAGTACCTAATCATAAACAAAAATACACCTCTTGAGATTAGGAATCTCAAGCCAAGGGCAGCAGGGTACTCATGATTTCTTTGCAAAAATACCAGAGAAAAGTTGAAATCAAAAGGATTATCTCTTTCTGCTCCAAAGTATAAAAGATGGTTATTTTTATCACCAAATGACTGACAGCTATGAGTAGGGAAGAGAATGTGCCATAAGAAAGCATGCAAGACCAACCACCACCAGCCACGCTTGTCTGTCAGATGAACACGAAGCCACTTAAGTCTTGGTAGCATTCATTTGGAACAGACCAGCTTTTGGCCTGCATTCCAGCTCTCACAAGAATATCTGTATTACTCTACTTTCCATCCCTCAACAAAGAACCACAAGTTTAACAGGTGGACCTTTGCTAATGTAACAGTTAACTACAACCAACTTCATCGGTTATATCAAGATATCTACATTCCATTTCTGCAGGAAAAGCCCTAGTATATTGTACATTTGTTTTGAATAGATTGCATTACATTTATCCACACAGTAAACTACATAATACACTGTGATGGAGGGATCTATTCACTCCACACTGCGGGAATACCTCAATTACTAAAGAAGGAAAAAAACAGCCTTTCTCATGACATTCAGAAAGTTAACTATATAGAGTCCCAGTTGAACAAGGGAAAATATATCAGTCTAATGATCAAAGAGGCCATATACTGTACTTAGGTTTTCCACAGCCAACAGGCCACATGTCACACACACTAGAACAAAATAAACTACAGACAACTGCTCACCACTTTTGAACAGCAATAAGGCATGTGCATGCCTTCCTTCGTACTTTAAGATAAAGGCATGACATGCATCACAATGTTAGTTACTTTGAGTCTCTGTCCAGGAGAGACATACCTTTAACAGTAAATTCAATATTATCATTTGCAAAAGAAAATTGGAGGTGATTTTCAATGTAAAAAAAGAATTGTCAATGGTCTTCTTTAAAAATAAAAAGTAAGTCCTAAAATGACCCATTCTACAAATATATCCTGTTCAGGATATATTTAGAAACATTAAGTTTTTACAAACACATGAAGGAGTTTATGATAGCAATCCTAATTCTAAACTAGGGGTTGGTAATCACGGAGATAAAAACCAAAGACAGCAAAAGTCATCAATGGTCAGTGCCCAGCAATGTCATCTCCCTAGGTTCCAGTCAACATTTCCCAATAAGCAAACGTTCCTCAAATGTCTGGCCCCAGACAGCCCCACCAGGTTCACATTCCCTGCTCTTTCCACCGCCTGACTTGACACCTAGAAACGACTCTCACGGTCTACAGAGAGGGTGCTGTCCCTGGTGCAATACACTCAATACTCTCAGTTCTGTCGAGCTCTGAAGTCCTAAGAACTGTGAATGTATACTATGGGACTAGTATTTTCAGATTTAAATATGAGGGTGTGTGTGTGCATCTGTGTGCATGCCCACACTCGTCCAATTCTTGGCGACTCCATGGACTGCAGTCCACCAGGCTCCTCTGTCCATGAAACTTTCCAGGCAAGAATACTGGAGTGGGCTGCCATTTCCTAGTGGGAAGAAAAATATTCTACAGACACTAACTGTTAAGAACATTCTCTGGAGCACTACTAAAGTGCTAAAAGGAGTACTTAACTACTGCTGACAGCCCAAATTCTGAGAATTAAGTCATATTAAATACTATTTAAATAAATAACTTAAAGCTATATAAAATCTAGTGTGAGAAGTGATAAGCAGAACAAAATAGGTCTGAGGCTATTCAAAGTCAGCAAAGTCATTTTCTCATCATAAATATCACACAAACACATTTTGTTTACTGTCTATCAGATGTAGCTTGACATTCACATTGCTAATGATCCTTTTTCAAAGTGTACTCACACTTTTAGCTCCTTGTGAATAGCAATAAGTGATCTACTACCTACCCTAGGGACTTCCCAAGTGCCTTAGTGGTAAAGAATCTACCTGCCAATGCAGGAGAGGTGGGTTCAATCCCTGGGCCAGGAGGATCTCCTGGAGGAAATGGCAACCCACTCCAGTGTTCTTGCCTGGGAAATCCCATGGACAGAGGAGCCTGGCGGGCCACAGTCTATTGGGGCACGAAGAGTTGGACACGAATGAGAGACTAAACAGCAGCAATAGCAGCACCTATGCTGGGACTTGGACATGTTAATAATGCCAAGCTGCACACAAGCATACTTTCATGTGCAGAATATTACCAGAGCAGAAAAATTTTTAGAGGAGAGCATTTATTTTCTTCAGAGGATATCATATACAGGAAGGTTCATCCTGCTTTGTTCCAGTTTTCAGTAGATATTCTATTAACACAAAGGGTAGATCCAAATATAATTCATTCCTTGTGAAAAACATCTCTCTGAAGGCATAAACTTGAAAGAGACATTTCTCCAATATGCACTAGAAAAAAAAGGGGGGGAGGGGTTTGGTTTCTTGTGGTATCAAATTCTTTGTCTCCATACAGTTATCAACTCAGAACTAGTCAAAGAACCCTCTGGAAAAATGAAACTGTAAAAGGCAATGGACTGCTCGACCACAAGTAAACCCCTACAATTTTAAGATAACAGTCTACTTTTGTGCAGTCGTTTAAACAATAAAGATTTAAAAGAAAAGAGGGGCAATAAAACACGCTTCACAAATCGAAAAGATCGTTCCCAGGATAGAAAAGGAATTCTCCTCACAAGGTCTAGCCCAAGAAATTGCAGTAACGAATAAAAAGCATTTCTGAATGATAAAATGAGACAGAGACTTAACGTTAACTTCCAAACTGTTCTTTATTTACTGCTCTATTTTTAATTTTCATTGACTCAAAAATGAAAAAAATTTTGAAAGAATATGCTTGCCCCAGCCTCTCTCAAGGCAGTTTAAGATTATGACTTTCTTGTGAATCCTTCCAAAGATGTTATATGCATATACAAACAACTTACAAATGCTTGTATGTTTATTCTCAAAAGCAAAATAACACACACTACTCTACATCTTATTTTTTTTTCCATTTAACCAGTGTCTACATTATTCTCTACTGACATAGCTTCCTCACTCTTTAAAAACTGCACTGTATTCTGTTATGTGAATGGACCATAATATAACAAGTCTTCTGCAGTGAACATTGAGGTTGTTTCCAGAGTTATGCTACTATAAACAATGCTTCAATAAACTACTGTATCTCAACTTAGCGTAATAAACATTCCTGGATGAGGACTCTTGGGGCAGAGAGGTCTGTGCGTTTTTAATTCTAGTGTATGATGATAAACTATCCTCCGTAAAGACTGTCTCAACTTATATTTCCACCAGCAATGTAAGAATAGGTACTTACGTCCACAGTCAGGCTAACAATGTGCTAAATTTTTATTTTATCAGTGTGGCAGTTTTTTTTTAATGGCATCTAGTGCAATCTTACCTCTTCATACTCACTGGAATAAGACCCTGATGCTGGGCAAGATTGAGGGCAGGAGGAGAAGAGGGTGACAGACGAGATGGTTAGATGGACATGAGTCTGAGCAAATGCTAGGAGACAGTGAAGGACAGGGAAGCCTAGTGTGCTGCAGTCCGCGGTGTTGCAAAGAGGCGGACACAACTAAGTGACAGAACACAAGTGCAATTTTAATCTGTATTTCTCTTACAAACTGGGTATCTTTATTTTTTTATTGAGGTACAGCTGATGTACAATACTATATATGCAACTCAGCACCTTTGGATTTAGATTTAATGAATTGTTGGTCTTTTTCTTATTGATATGTAAAATTTTTTTACACATGCAGGAAATTTGCCCAGAATCTTTGATGAGCTCTAAATGTTTTTCAACTTGTCTTTGACTTTGCTTGTGTTAGTTTCTGATATGCAGAAACTTTTACTTTTTTTAAGTCTAATTTATAAATACTTTTCTTTTTTTTGCTTCACAGTTTTATGTCAAAGAAAAACCTTCTTCATTCTAAATTATAAAATGTTTCTTCCCTATTTAGTTCTTTTGTGACTTTGCTTTTTAAAGTTAAAATTGGATCCACATATAATTCAGTCTTGTGGAAGTATAAATTATAGATTCAACTTTTCTTTCCAGATGGCTCCCAGGTTATCCCAACACCATTTACTGAATAAATTTCATCACTGATTTGAAATGCCAATTTTATCAAGGCCTGTGTGTTTTGGGGGTCCCTTTCCAGGCTTCATATTTTATTTCATTGATCTGTAGATCTATGCATTTGCCTTCATCACAGTTTTAATTAATGTGGCTTAATGGTATCTTTTACTATCTTTTAGGGCTGTTCTCAAGTCTCATTAATTTTCTTTTCCAGAATGTTTCTATTATTGTATGCATGCTTCTATATTAATTTTAGCATTGGTTTGTCAAGCCAAAAAAAAATCCTGTCAGTATTTTTATTGGGATCATTTCCAATTTACAGATAAACTTAGGGAGTTTATTTATCTTTAAGAAATAACCCTAATACGTGGTAACTATGTTCAATGACTATGAATATGATTCATGACTTAGCTAGAGCACTCATATTTCATATTAGTATGTCTCCAATCACAAGAAGATGATCTTCCTGAGAGCTAATAGTTGCATTTGGCATTAACTTTCCTCCTACAGCCAGAAGGGATGTATGAAAAATGTATGAATGCCATAAGTACTGTTAAAATAGCATATTCACTGAGTTTATTCATAAATATAAGTAAAAAATAATTCCACAGTCACCATATGCTTTCTTAAAATGAAAGCTAAAGACACAAGAGTAAAGAACTGAAAAAGACCTCTGCAGATGATCCAGACCAGAATCGAAGTAACCTTTTTTTCTGAGCACATCATTTCTATCAAAATAGTTTATTTTATGGACCGTTTCCTAATTTCCCATTCAAAGGACACTCTAAATTGAAAAATCATGTCTATTCTACCCCCAGCATTACTATAGAATTGTTACCACATGTACAATATCTTGTATCATCATGCAGATGGAAGCAAAAGGAGTGATGAGTGGGAATAGAAAATACAGAGAAATAATAGTTTACATTAATAGCTACAATTTACAAACACCTTAACATATACTACATGCATAAATTGGTCTACTTATGTGTTAATAAGTAACAGATAACGATGAAGAACAATTATTTTTATAAGCGGTATTTTAAAACAAAAACATTCATGTCTACTACATCTTGTAATGTTAATGCTACAAATCTTAGGTATCAAAAGAGGAACATGTTCTCTCTGTTGAAGGGCAGGGGGAGTAAGATTTGAGATTAAAGATGGAGGCAAGGCCAGATCATGAGCAACAAGAGAAAAAATTTTAGGCTTTGGCCTTAAAGGGATTTAGAACATGAAAAGAACAATTTCATAACTGATTTTTAAAAATCATCTATGTACAGTACAGAGGCTGGGTTCATTGTAATGTGGCAAAAGTACAGAGAAAAAGTTAACTGCAGTGAACCAGACCAATGATGGTTAGACTTAGGGTAGCAGCAGCAGAGAAGAATAAAGGATTCATTTAACAGACATCCAAGAAGTAGACGGGGTAAGACACGGATGACGTCCTGACTTACACAGGACGCTGGTGGCACTTGAAGAACTGCTGCTGCTGCTGCTGCTAAGTCACTTCAGTCGTGTCCGACTCTGTGTGACCCCATAGACGGCAGCCCACCAGGCTCCCCCATCCCTGGGATTCTTAGCAGACATAAAGGAAGGGCAGAGTTAGAAGGAAAAGAACAAGCTAGAAGTGTAGGTATGACAAGCAAGTAAAGACTTCCAGTTAACAANAGTCGTGTCCGACTCTGTGTGACCCCATAGACGGCAGCCCACCAGGCTCCCCCATCCCTGGGATTCTTAGCAGACATAAAGGAAGGGCAGAGTTAGAAGGAAAAGAACAAGCTAGAAGTGTAGGTATGACAAGCAAGTAAAGACTTCCAGTTAACAAACGACAGGAGTTTAGAGCTCAGAAGTTAATGAAGTAAAGATTCAGAGTGGATATGTGGAGTTTTAAGAGCAAGTAAGAGTAGAAAAATGGCCCAGAAAAACGGGTAGAGCAAAGTGACTCTACAAAGTAGACTGAACTTACAAGAGAGCTAAGAAAAAAACCAGGAGAGCTTGCATTTATGAAAGTCAAGATTGTTACTAGAAAAAATGGTCTTTGTTGAGTTGAGCTGTCAAATAAGATGAAGAATGAGAAAAGCCCACTGCTTTTAACACTAGTATCCTTAATAGTGAAAGCCTCAGTGGAGTAATGAGACTGAGACTAGAGTGCCAGAGGTTGAAGAGGGAAGTGAAGAAATAGGGTGTGGTCACTCTTTCAAGAAATTTGAATATGAGAAAAAGAATGGAATAGGAAAGCTCTGTGTCAAAGCAGAAATTTCTCCTTAAGGTGTGAAAGATTTCTCCATGTTTAAATGGTATTTGTGCACACTAGCAGTATGGAAAACGAATAATTCCTTCCTTTCAATAATGACCTCAAAATAATACAGGAAACAAACTGGAAAACTGCTCATTTCTGAGAATTTTCTTTTTCTTTTTTCTGCTGCACTGCCAGTATGTGGGATCTTAGTTCCCCGACCAGAGACTGAATCTGTGCCCTCTGAATTGGCAGTTTAGAGTCTGAACCACTGGACCGCCAGGGAAGTCCTTCCAAGGATGGACTTACGGCAGTGAGAAAACTCAACTATCCATAAAGAGAATTTATTTGCTCAAGATAATCTCTAATAAATCCACAATAAGAAAGTTAACAATAAATCTCTTAAAAAAAAAAATCCCTCATGCAGGCATAAATGATTTCAGAAGAGTGATCTGCTTATATTTAAATCGTAACAGAACGTTAGGATGATCACATCAAAATGGAAAATGGAATCCAAAGTTCATATGCCTAATGTTCAATGGTAATTTATAAATCCTGAAGTACACTTTCTCAACATAATCAGGAGAGGACAAATAATCTGTGGATTCAATGTTGTTGTTCAGTCGCTCAGTGGTGTCAGACTCTTTGGGACCCCATGGACAGCAGCACGCCAGGCTTCCCTGTCCTACACTGTCTCCCGGAGTTTCCTCAAACTCATGTCCATGGAGTCACTGATGCCATCCAACCATCTCACCCTCTGTCACCTTCTCCTCCTGCACCCAATCTTCCCCAGCTTAAGGTCTTTCCCAGTGAGTCAGCAGGGACCCCATGGACAGCAGCACGCCAGGCTTCCCTGTCCTACACTGTCTCCCGGAGTTTCCTCAAACTCATGTCCATGGAGTCACTGATGCCATCCAACCATCTCACCCTCTGTCACCTTCTCCTCCTGCACCCAATCTTCCCCAGCTTAAGGTCTTTCCCAGTGAGTCAGCTCTTCACATCAGGTGGCCAAAGTAATGGAGCTTCAGCTTCAGCATCAGTCCTTCCAATGAATATTCAGGATTGATTTCCTTTAGGATTGACTGGTTTGATTTCCATGCTGTCCAAGGGACTCTCAAGAATCTTCTCTCCAGCACCGCAGTTCAAAAGCATCAACTCTTTGGTGCTTAGCCTTCCGAACTACTGGAAAAACCATAGCTTTGACTATACGGACATTTGTTGGCAAAGTAATGTCTCTGCTTTTTAATATGCTATCTAGATTTGTCATAGCTTTACTTCCAAGGAGGAAGCATCTTCTAATTTTATGGCTGCAGTCACTGTCCACAGTGATTTTGGAGCCCAAGAAAATAAAGTTTGCCACTGTTTACATTGGTTCCCCATCTATGTGCCATGAAGTGATGGGACTGGATGCCATGATCTTCGCTTTTTGAATGTTGAGTTTTAAGACAGCTTTTTTACTTTCCTCTTTCACTTTCATCAAGAGGCTCTTCACTTTCTATCATTAGGGTGGTGTTATCTGCATATCTGAGGTTATTGATATAACCTGATCATATCAGTGATCTTGATTCCAGCTTCAGCTTCATCCAGCCCAGAATTTCGCGTGATGTACTCTGCACAGAAGTTAAACAAGCAGGGTGACAATAGCCTTGACATACTCCTTTTCCTATTTTGAACCAGTTCGTTGTTCCACGTCCGGTTCTTACTGTTGCTTCTTGACGTGCATATGGGTTTCTCAGGAGGCAGGTAAGTTGGTCTGGAATTCCCATCTCTTTAAGAACTGGATCCAACAGGTCAGCTTACTCTGATTCTTCCATAGATTAAAGGTTCTAAGGATGCCTTGAAATGAAAGAAAACTGACTATTACATGAATGGTTTGGTTATTTATACCCCTGAGGCTCATACACAGCACACCTAATGGTTTTGCCTTGAGGCAAAGATTTAACAGATTGCCCTCCTAATTGCTCCCTGGACACACTGTACACAAAGCCATGTGATTCTGAGGTGCAGATTCCTATATAAAACTCACCTTTCAAAAAAAAAAAATCAAAGATAAAGATCTCACCAGCTATTTCTAAACAAAGTTGTTTATAATATCCAAAATCTGAAAAAAATCACCATGTTAAACACTAGACAATATACCTAATACATTCTGACCTAGTTCTCTCTAAAATAAAAGCAATTTAAGTAAAGCCATGAACATACTATTTAGCAACATCAACATGCCACTAAATGGTTAGACATTTAGTCGTACTACAATTAAATGCTGTAATTTAAAAATCTCAGTCATGAGAAATTTCATTCCTGAATACGTGTTTTGTCTTCATAATAAGCACAGACTTGGAAAAGTCATCATTTTTTTAAAAGCTTAAAATGTAAAATAAAATCTAGGCAGAGTAAGGAGATAAAAGAATTTTTTAAACTAGAAGGAAAAAAAGAAAAAAATGAGTATTAAACTTCTGGAAAGGTGAGGAAAGTTGTTTAATTTGCAAATTAGAATGGAAAAACAAAGTTTGAATTTCTAAAAATTTAAAAAAAAAAAAAAAAATTTCCAAATGTCCCCAAACAGCAGTTAAAGTCTCAGCTAGGTGCCAGCAGCTGCCCACATTCTGCATTCTTGGGGCAGATGTAAGGTGTGGATTGGGCCCTCTTGTCTCCAGGGCATGCTTTCCACCACTGTGTTCCTTTGTCTGCTCTTCCCCAACAGGTGAAGAGGAGGACAGGAATAAAATCCATAAAACAGAAAATGTGACAACCAAGCAAACATATGGGAAAATATTTAATTTCTTGAGTAACCCAAGTTTTTCACATTAAAATAGGTAACCTGTTTATGGCAAACTTTTGGTAACTCAATAAATTGGCAAAAATATAAAACTATGGTAATATCTAGAGCTGATAAGGGGGGTATCTGAAACTGGTAGGCAGTTTGACAATATGTGAACAAGCCATGAAAACATCCACATGCCCTCTGGCCCACAGTTTCCTCTTCTGGAAGTTCTATATTAACAGGGAAAATTAAAATATGACAGAGAAGACGGGGGTGCTCACTGCACATGCACAAAGTTCCTTATCAGACAATTACTCAGAAAGTGAAAACTTGAAAACAACCTGCATGTCCAAAAAAAGAAAAATCTGGTAAAATGTGATAAATCCACTGTACATTATAAATAATAAAACATTTAGGACATGAAAAATACTTTTCATACAATGTTAAGCGAAAAGGGCTGGATATAAAAATGTACAGATTTGGAAAGCCCTTTTTGAATGTAATGAAAAATTACAAAAAAGAAAAAAAAAATGTGACTATGGCTGGTTAACGTGATGGTACAGAATGAGTTCTTTTCCCACTAACTTACAAATGTTTTCATTATGTAGTTTAAGTAGTTCTAATATTTTAATAAAGCTTTGAAAACGGGGTGGTTCACAAAGCATCTGCAAATTTAAAACAGAAGAACAAAAACTTGAGTGTTGACGTTTTTTTCCAAAAGTGAAAAATAACGGTCCAACAATGAGGACATTGCAGGTAATTTCTTCTATATGATCCAAGTTCCACTGGGTAGAAGTCCTCCTCCCCCCAAAAAAGAAACTGTCAACTTATTTAGGGCCTTAGAAGTTATTTCATTATTATTTCATTTTAAACGCAATTGGAAAGCTATCTGAGTTTTAAATTTAAGCTGGAGTGTTTTATTACCTCGTTTATGCTAGAGCCTCCATTTTCTAGTCTTTTGGTAAAATTTAGCCATGCTAAATGCTTAGCAAAATCTTTGATGGAAAAAGAAGAAACACACCATTTGACTCTTGCATAATCTAAAAAAATAACTTTATTAAATAACACTCATACTTAATAATATTTTAAACCTTAATAATGTCTCCCTTACTAGAGTAATAGTTTCTGAAAGAAGAACCGCATCTTACTTAGCAAGGTGGCTGGTTCTTAGACAGGCACATAGATCTGTGCTTGAGGAGGTATACAAGGGAAAAAACTAATGTCCCATAAGTCAGGAAAATCACAAACTTCCACTCAAGTAAGCAGACATATACAGGGCTGTGCAAGTCCAAAGGTGTCTTTATAAGATATTAAAATGTTTCTAAAAGAACTGGGTGCCCAAAAGACCAAAACGAAAAAGTTCCACCAAATCTCCAAATCAACTGTGATGCCAGATAAACTTAATTTTAGCCCACTAAAGCACACATTTATTACAACAGAGCTTAAGAATTTTTTAGTGATTATTTAAAATGGTGTTAACACAAAATACTCAGTTATTAGCACACATTAAAAGAATGTACTTGAGTTTAATTCAATGAAGAAATTGCTTCATTCTGCAGCAGTAACTTGGACTTGCACTTACCTATGATCCAAGATCCTTTTGGTTGTTATCTAAGATTATAATAGGGAATAAGAGATTTAACTCATCAGGGCTGCCACATTAGTTACTAAAACCACTGGGTCTTCAGGTCTTAAAACAATACAGGAATCTATATCCAGAACCAAACGAAGTAATACTACATCATTAAAACCACCAACAAACATTTGTATATAGTACTTTATGGTTTTTAAAAGGACATGATATATAAAATATTTTCTGATGGCTAAATCAGAAAATATAACTAGACCTTTCTTTACAGCTCTCAAGGTGCTTCCTTCACATATTCAAACCAATCTTTTAAATAAGCAAAGCAGATATTAATTATACCATCAAAGAGATGAAAATAAGGCTCAGAGAGAGTAAATTTGCCAAATTAACACAGCTCTTAAATGGCAAAGCAGAAACTACACTTTGGGCAAAAGGCCTCTCTCTCTTCCCCATGCCAGATCTCCATTAGAGAGCTGACCAACTTACATTTTGTGCAGGCAATGAGATCAAAAGGAAGTTATACGATGACATCCAAGACATACGTTCTTTTTTGGTAGCCAGCCAACAGTTAACAGTTGTTTCATCTACTGACACACATAATAGAAAACCCACGGTTCTTTACCCAACAGGCAAACTGATAATTAAAAAGGTAAGCTTCTCACTAAGCCAAAGCCCAGACTCTTATTTTTTAGGAATTTATTTGAAAGTTCAGGGGCAAACACCATAAACGAATTATCAAAGGCAGACTTCTCAACGGTTTTGTTTCCCCTTCTTTTCTGCTGTTCACATCAAACAAAACAAGGTGAGATCTAAAATAACAATGCCAATTGTGTGTGTGTGTGTGGCACATGTGTGAGAGTGTGTGTGCGTGCATGCGCATGCTTAAGTCACTCAGTGATGTCCAACTCTTTGCCACTCCATGGACTGTAATCCACCAAGCTCCTCTGCCCATGGATTTTCCAGGCAAGAATACTAAAGTGGGTGCCACTTCCTACCCCAGGGGATCTTCCTGACCCAGGGATCGAGACTCTTTAGTCTCCTGCACTGGCAGGTGGATCTTGACCACTAGTACCACCTGGGGAGCAGACACCACCAATCATCTCACTCTAAATGATGACCACTAGGCATTAGTGGGGCTTCCCAGGAGGCTCAGTGGTGAAGAATCCACTTGCCAGTGCAGGAGACAGCAGGAGACTTTGGTTCAATCCCTGGGTCCAGAAGAAGCCCTGGAGGAGAACACAGCAAACCACTTCAGTATTCTCGCCTGGAAAATCTCATGGACAGGAGAGCCTGGCGAGCTACAGTCAGACACAAAATGAGCAAGAGCACTTAAGCATCAATACTTTTCAAATATTTTGAGTAAAATGTTTCTAGAATTTCTTAAACACCTATCTTCTTAAATATATAGAATTACTGGTGTGTCTACTATGAATCATTAACATCATACTTTACATACAGTATTATAGTACCTAATGTGTGCTTAACCGTGAGCTGTGCACTGGGCAATTTTCATACAGTCTCACTGAATCCTGACAACAACCCTATGATGTAAAATATAAACAACTTTAAAACCTATTTTATAAATGCGGAAATGGAACCACTCAGTGCTAGTTAACAGATCAGACAGTAACAGGCTTGGGACCTGAAGCCAGCGAGTTTAATCACCACAGTGCCTCCGTGTCGCTTGCAGGGCTTAGAGACAGAAGGACTCTATCTCTACTGGACTCTGAAATCTGAGTTCAAAGCCTAGCTCCTGTGCTTACTGATGAATCTTGGAGGAACTGGAGAAAATCTGTTTCACTTTTCTCAGCTACAAAAGGAATGTAAGAGGTGATATAATAATTTTTGCGTCATGGAACTGTTACAAGGAGAAAATTTAATGCCTGGTAAACTGACTCACAATGAGGACTCAAAAACGTCAGCAAGCAATAACACAGTGTTCCTCCAAGGAAGAGTGAGGTGTTTATTAGGGCTTTGGTCCCACATCAAATGGCTTCAAACTGCTCTTATTGAGTTGCCGAGCCTCTTTTTCTTAAGGTTTTATTTTCTCAAGTGTTATTAACTTTCTCAAGCTGGCATTCCTGGCTGCTGATATATCTGTATGGGGCATCCCCTCTCTTTCCGCCTCTTCTACACTTCTTTCAAATATGCTGTAAGTTCTTAAAGCTACCTCCCTAGACTTTCCAAAATGATTTCTAAGTAATAATATCCAGATTGTGGAGGAAGAGGAGCCAGGGTCTCTCTAGTTATGAGGGAAACTTCACTGAATGGACTCTGTATCATCTGGGTTTAGCTTCTCAGAGTGCTTTATGCTTATTCAGCTCTTTGTGGCTTTTCAAGAGTGTTGAGGATACCGTACATTTCAGATGTATAGATAAACGTGGTCTTGCTGGAGCATACTAGAATGAGGCACTACTACTACTCTGTGAAATCAGATAAACAAAGTTAGAGAAGTGGCTGCAGGCTAATACACCAAATTGCTCAAACAGTCCATAAAGCATAAACCACCTTTCTCCTCTGGCTCACTACCTAAGAGCTAACAGACGTTAAGAAGTGACAGCTAAAACAAGATAGGGTTTAGGGTTAGAGACACTGGACAGAGGAGGAACTAAGATATCACCAGCAAAGGTCCTCAGTTTAGAAACAATCGCCTAAAGTACTGCCAATGTGGTGATTCAGTAAGAACAACTTTATTCCACAAGCTGCCAACTCAACGTTATCCGTACATGCGCTCCAGCTCTCCAGCAAGGCAGCAAAGAGAAGTGACTCTAACGTTCAGTGATGAGCCTATCAGACAAACAAGTAGCAAAAACCACTAAAGCATTCGAATATAATCACACCATTTACTGTGTGACAAGTTACCACTAGATTAAAATAAAAGGATAAGAGGTAGAGTGAAATGAAGGTGATCATACAAAAGCTATTTGAGATGCCTCAAAAACAAAAGAAAAGTTGACAAATCTGAAACAAAGTTTAAACTATTCCACTCTTACCCCAGCAACTATATAAAGCACTGCTGCCTTTCTACCATTTCCAAACATTCCGCTAGTCATTCATTCCCTAAGCAAGAAGCTGGTATACGAATTGCATATAAATAGGAACAAAGTCATGCTTTTAACTTCCAAACTGTTTTTATTACCAATGTTTATGAATAAGATATTCCACATTGGAACTTCTTAAAATAATCAAATTCACTGATATAATTGATGAAATATGTTACATTCAAAAGGGCTACAAAACATATGGGCCAGGGGTGAGCAAATTTTTTCTGTCAAGGGCTTTTTCTGCTGTAGGCTTTGCAGACCATAAACTCTCTCCCAACCACTCAACTCTGCCTTTGTACCACAAAAGCAGCCACAGACAATATGTAAACTGAGCCTGGATGTATTCCAATGAAATTTTATTTCTGGACTCTGAAATCTGAATTTCGTATCATTTTCACATGTCACAAAACATAATTCCCTTGATTTTTTTTCCTATAATAGAAATGTAAATTTCTATAGCATCTATTAAAATAATATAAGAACCTTTCTTACTGTGGGCTATACAAAACCTGGTGGCAGGCCAGATTTGGCTGATGGATCATAATTTCCAGATCCCTCATAAAGGTTTCTCAAATTATTTTTTTTTAAGGAAATACCAAAAAACCCCACGAACTGCAATTCTGAGATTCGGTTCTCTTTGAATCTGGAGGGGGCTATGGGATAGTCCATAAGTTAAACAATGTGCTACTGTACTTCTGAAAAGAGAAAATGTGCTATATACAGACTAGTTAAAAATACTGATTTCTAAAGTTAACACCAAAATGTTAATAAATAAAGGGGTATCTTTTTAATAACCTTTAAACATATTTTAGCTTCCCTTGGGAATGACGTAAACCTCTAGTGTTCATATTATTAGCACAGTACTTTCAGGTCCATCCTAGGGTCTACCGCACTCCCCACATGTCATGTAATGATTTAAGTTACAGTGCCAAATGTGAATTTCTATAGCATCAAAACTATTCCCTGAAGCTTCATTAGAATACTTGCTGTGTTGGGTCTAAAATATGAGAATACTGTGAGATCAGAGGTGAGACTGAGGACAACAGATTAGTCGACCTTCTATGGGCTTATAGCAGAAGTTTGCAAGGTTAAGTACCTATAAAATCTCATCACATAGGAGTTCTGTCAATCTGACAATTTCCACAGGTAAGATGATGACTGAGAGCATCCTTACCAACTCTAAATAATAAATTAATCAATAATCCTGGATAACCAAAAGCTGGGTTTGATCCCATGGTGACTCATGAGGGACAGCCTTGTCAACCAGTGCTGCTGTCTGCAATGAACCTCTGCCACTTGGTCAGCCTCAGAGAGCTCTAATCAGCCACTTTCTCAATGCACGGTGTCCCTGTGGGTGTGGGGACTGGAAGACACAGTGGAAAATGGAGAAAATACTTTTCCTCATTTTAGCGACTTTGCTCAAGCAGGTTTAAGAGATGTACTAACTGGACAGGTAGTAAAAACAACAACAGCTTTTCATTTTGAACCTCAGGAAAAAAGAAGCATTTTGAACCTCAGGAAAAAGTAGCAAACTGAAAACAGACTGACTTACCTCAGTTCTTTGAAAATTAGGGATTCACTCAGAACATACATGTTTTGTTTAGGACTACCAAAATCTCATTTGGAAGAGGGGGAAAAAAAGGGCCAGACATTTGTTTTGGACTTGGGAATTCTAACTGGTTTCATTTTAAGATTTTTTAAAGTAATCAGTAATTCAATTTATCCATCTCTCACTCAGAAAAAAGACAAAAATGCAATATCTTCAGAAGGTCATCCAGCTAGTGGTTGGATTATCACTGACCTAGATAAGAGCAGAAACAGCCCAAGAAATTTTGACTTCCTGATATAGAGAAAAGCAAGAAATCAGTCCATGCCTTCTTTCATTTTATAATTATTTATTGCACTCTAAATATTTATGGTCTCCAAATATGTGGTAGGCTCCCCACAACATAAAATATCTCAAATATCTACTGTGGCTCAAGAACATGTTTTTCAAAGAGTGATTCGCAATCAACTAACATGCTGGCAAAGACTGAAGGCGGGACGGAAAGGGGACGACAAAGGATGAGATGGTTGGATGGCATCATTGACTCCCTGGACATGAACTGGAGTAAACTCTGGGGGTTGGTGATGGAGAGGGAGGCCTGGCGTGCTGTGGTTCATGGGGTCACAAAGAGTCAGATACGACTGAGCAACTGAACTGAACTGAACAGGGCAGAGACCAATGTCATGGGTCACATACAACATTTTTCAATTAAAAGAATGAAAACTTTTGAAAACATCACAAACATGGTATGTTTTAAGGGTAACTACTGTTTTGAAAACTTTAGTTTCTTTTATAGTAATGTTTGTGTGTACTAGAGGTTGTGATGTAAATATCTTACTTTGGGGAGGGGGTAGGGTGATCTAAAAAATAGCCTGAAATACCTTCCAAACCTAAGTAGGCATATGAGTTAAGTAAGCAATCAGGTCAGTAATCAGACATGGGAACAAAGATTAGGAAGTTTGGGGGTAACTTGATCTTATTGAGCAAAAAGGCATGAGGGAGGAGAAAAGAGTCCAACCTCAAACCCTGGGGCTTCAACAGTTAAGAGCTTGGATAGAGGGAGTACCTGCATGTTCATCAGTGTCCGACTCTTTGCTACCCTGTGGACTGTAGCCTGCCAGGTTCCCCATACATGGAACTTTCCAGACAAGAATATTGGAGTGGATTGCCATTTCCTTCTCCAGAGGATCTTTCCAACCCAGGGATCAAACCTGTGTCTCCTGCACTGGCAGATGGATTCTTTACCACTGAGGCACAACAGAGGAAGAATTACCTAAACCAAATGAAGGCATGGCCAGAGAGGAAGTAGGAAAACCAAGGAGCTGAGGATTCTTCTGCAGAAAAAGCCAGTAAAACTAAGTTAAAAAAAGACATCTTCCTTTCAATTTCCCAATTTTCAAAAATAAGGTATGAATGAAGAAAAGTTGCAAGATGGTTATGAGTAAAGAAAGTTAACACATGCTACTGAGCTTGGCAATGCATTTATGTTGCTGATATACACATATTTAGGAACACTTGCTCAAGTATTCCATGGTGGGTACTGTATACCAAGAGAGGATGTTGGTACCCATTTAAATCACCTCTTTGCATGTCTGAAGGCAACACGTGGACAAATCACATGACAGTTCATCATTTCAGGGCTGTCTGTTGGCTTTCTAAAGACGTCAAACCACATTACAATAAATTTTATCCTTAAAATGTATTTGCACTATCCTCTTGCAAATCTCACACTAAATTCCCTTCAAGTAAAAAAAGGGGATTCTTAATAATCTGGAAGCAAATGCTCTCATCAGGAAGTAAAACGGAATAACAGGGTTACCCTTTGTTTAGACTAGAATTGTTCCAAAGCTATTATCCTGAGCCCCTGTCAGTAGCAGCCACAATCTCTAATGTTCTGGGCAGCAGCCTCATTTGGAGGTAACACGGCTCTCTTGAAACTTAAACATGAAGATCTATCATTGTGACTACTTGAAGTGCCTTTGCCCTACTTCAAAACTTTTATGAATCAAATCAGCATTCTTGGTTTTAACAAAACAGGACATTTACTAGAGTAGGATGGCAACTTCCTTTTTTAATATTAGAAGCAACTACCGCTAAGGACAAGTAGTTTGTGGCAGAATCAGAACGATGTACTGGGGCTTCCCTGGTGGTCCAGCGGTTAAGAGGCCACCTTGCAGTGCAGGGGACAGCAGCTCAGTCTAGTCTGGAAACTTCCACACACCATGGAGCAACCAAGCCCATGCACCACAAGTACTGAGCCAGCATGCTGCAGCTACTGAGGCCGGCGCGCCTAGAGCCTGCGCTCCGCAAGAAGAGAAGCCACCGCAAAGAGCAGCTCACGAGTCGCAACAAAGAGCAGCCCCTGCTTGCCACAAGAGAAAGCCCAAGTGCAGCAGTGAAGACCCAGCACAGCCAGACGTGAATAAACAAAATTGTTAAAAATAAAAAATAAAAAAAAAGAATGACAGTTCTGAAATGGACCTTATCAATTATCTTGTCCAATTCCTTCACTTAGCAGATAAAGTCGGGATGTATCCCAGGTGGTCCAGAGGAAAGTACATCAGAGCCAGCCAGATGAAGGTTTCAACTCCAGTTCTATTCCTGGCTCATCACAAGGAGTCAGTCTTCTTTTGTAAAGTAAGGGTAACACAGGTGAATTGAAATGAAACAAGCGCATTTAAATCACTTAGCACAGTGCTGGCACACTGTGCCGGCACTCATTTGGAGTATGTGAGTCCCTCTCCCTCACTCCCCATTCTCTTTTCCTCTGCGTACAAGCAGAGGATGATGCTCAGACTCTTCTGTGAGTTCACAACACAAAAAAGAAAAAAGCCACAGAACTGGGTGCCTGAAGCCTCCACTGGTTTTGGTTTAAATATGAAATTAACATTAAGTAGCTTCTTATAATGGAGAAGGAAATGACGACCCATTCCAGTATTCTTGCCTGGAAAATCCCATGGACAGAGGAGCCTGGTAGACTACAGTCCATGGGGTTGCAAAAAACACTGAAATCAAACTCAAGCCAAGAGATGCCGCTGGTTTAAGGAAAGGGAAGAGAAAAAGGAAAAGAAAACCAAGGAGCCTTAGAGAGGTAAAACAAGGCAAGTTAGCAACACAGAGGTCAAAGTTGGAAATCCACACAAATGGGTATCAGGTTCGAAAGCCAGAAACAGGTTAAGGAGAAATAAAAACTGAAATAACACATGGTGTTGGCTATAAAATCAGTGGTGATCAAGAGGAGAGCCTCCAGAAGGGGAAACAAAAACCTGAAACTAGTAAAGACACCAAAAGGAAAATAAGTGCAGGATAGGCAAGATCAATGGAAACACCTACTCATTTGAAATGCTCAGCAATTAAGAGAAAAACCAAACAATGCCCATGTGTGAAGGCAAGTTCAAAGAGTAGCAGTTAAGAACACAGATTCTGAAACCAGCCTAACTACAGTCACATCTCAGTTCTGCCAAGTTGTAGCTGTGTAACCTTAGGAGAATGACTTACCCTCTCCAAGCCTCAGTTTCCACACCAAGGATGGTAAGGAGAAAAGAGTACCCACTGGGTGGGTTTTTCTGTTCGGTCTCACCTCCTCTCTTCATTAAAAGGGGTTAGAAGTCCCCATCTTCTAAACTCCCTTGCCAACCAGATTCCCGCTGGGTACTGCCCATGGGAAACAATGAAAGAAGACTGCAAGGTGAGAGAAAGAAAAAGGTCTTCTTGTTTCCTACTTCTAGCAGTAACCCTAAGTCCAGGGCAGCAGACAACCGCAGCTTCTGTGGTGGCTCCAAAGCAACAGAACCAATGAGCATCTCCAGCAAATCTGCACAGCAGGCAGTTTCTGCAGCAGCTGTCGTCTGAGTACCATCCCCTCCCCTTTTTGCTCCTTCAGCATTCACTGGCACACCATGCACATGCACGTGCGTGCACACACTCTTCCTTTTGCTCCAATACCCACCCCTACAACACAGCCCTTCCAATTAACATGTAACTAATTACCTGCATTAAATCCTAAAACATCAAGTGATTTTTATTTTCCTAATTGGACACTAACTGATAACATCTATAGATTCTTACTGTTATTGTGAGAATAAAATTGAGGTATTTTTGTTTTCTTTTGTTTTAAAGTAAAGGCTTGAATCAGTAACTGGCCCCTAGAAGGCATTTTATAAATGTTAACAACTATTACTCTGCAAGGATCTTAAAATGCAGATCTGAAATCAAGTTCTTTACCCTGCATACAGACAATTTCTGAAAATGGTCCCAATAAGCCTTTTCCTCAACCAGGCTCCGAATCAGAGTCACCCATCTTCACGTCAATAAACACAATCTGCCAGTTCTCCCTTCAGGGAGTCCTCCGAGTCTCCATTCCCCAGGTACAAGCCTTTTTCATTCCTTATTGTGCCTGGATCAATGTCTTTCCCTCCCCAAGGATTTATCTGCTTGCAGGCTCCAGTTCATTCTACAAAGGACCAGGAGGATTTTCCTAAAGGGAGGAGGGGAGGTGTCAGATCCTGTCACTACTACCAGTGGTGCCCAAGGTCACAAGCCCATTCAATCACATACAGGCCCTCCTGAAGTCAACCCCTGCCTTTTTACTTAACAGTAGCTCTCAATTAACTGTTTCCTATTCACATTCCCAAATCTCACATCCCAACCACATCCGAAATCCCAGCCATTCCTCCAAACTCCCTCTGCTCTTTGGTCCCACCATACCTTGGCACAAAATAACTCCTGCAGGTAGGACGCCTTCCATGCTTCACGGAGCCTTTGCTAGAGCCCTTCCACCTCAAACAGAACTAACCTCTCCTAAGTTTCTCGAGCACTGCACCCACCCAATACTACATGCTTGTGTTATAAGCGGCAAGCACTGAGCTCCTCAGGGGACTAAGATTCATGACCCCTTTGAATATTCTCCATATAGCAGAGTTTCCCAGTATGAAAGGTGAAAACTGTGAGATATTGATATCTCAGCTCTTGGGGCAATAGGGCTAGCCAGCCTTCAGGCCAGTGGTCTTCACCCACCAACCCTTTAGAGCACCTTCTATACTGTTAGAAATCTCCCACCCTGGTGTATTGTACAGAGCATTTTCCTCTGAGTGGTATGGGCTGAAAGAGGTTGGAAGCACTGCTCTGTAGCATCCAGCTCAGCACCCTGCACACAAAACAATAACTCTGGTCTCCCATCAAACCTCATGAAACAGAACTCCTCTATTTCCAAGTGTTCACTGGCAGCATTCCCTATTATAAAATCTTGTAAGTAAAATGAAAACTGTACCACTTTCTCACTTATTTACAACTTTTTTCTTAATTTTTGGAATGTGAATACAAAGAAATCAGTGAATGAAAGCACGTATCTTTCCAATATAAAAAAATACATATTCCAGACCCATTTGCATTCATAAATATTAATTTTATTTTGGACCATTAAACACATCATTGAATTCTAAGACAATCAGTCAATTGGAATTCAGAACACAGTCCCCCTCAAGGGGGAAAACTATGGTTAGCTTCATGGCTTCCATTTGTTATAAATACTACAAAACAACACTGTTTCAAATGACAGCAGTTAAATGCTAGTGACTGGGAAAAAATTAATTCAAAAGGATGAAGAAATATATGACTTTCTGTAGACATTCTGAGGGGATCTTCAGGATTCTTTCAAAAGCTCAAAAGGTTCAAGAGACTATTTTTAACCATACTAAAAAAACCTACAACTTGAATTTTCCTTGTTAGAGACCTATCATTGTAACTACCCTTCTCTTAACAGCCATAGTTTAATCACAACCAAAACAACAAGGAAGGAAGGGAAAAGAAAGAACACTGGAAAATTAAGGAGCAGGAGACTTAAATACTGGAAGCAAAGAGGAGATGTAAAAAGGTAGACTAAGTTTTAGGCAACAAATGAAAGGGAAAAATATGAAAAGAAAAACATACAAGGTGTTCCAGGAAAAGCTAGCAGAGAAATTGAGGAATCAAACTTTCCATACCTGCCACAAGGTGGCACTAACAATGGAGGACAGCTCGGTAACTCCTCCACTAGGAAGTGGGAGGGTTAAAACTGATCCCGGGAAGTGTTCTAGAAAAACAGTGTGGAGAGTCCTTAAAAACTGGAAATAGAACTGCCATACGACCCAGCAGTCCCACTGCTGGGCATACACACCGAGGAAACCAGAATTGAAAGAGACACGTGTACCCCAATGTTCATCGCGGCACTGTTTGTAACAGCCAGGACATGGAGGCAACCTAGATGTCCATCAGCAGACGAATGGATAAGAAAGCCATGGTACATATCACAATGGAGTATTACTCAGCCATTAAAAAGAATACATTTGAATCAGTTCTAATGAGGTGGATGAAACTGGAGCCTATTATACAGAGTGAAGTAAGCCAGAAAGAAAAACACCAATAAAATATACTAACGCAAATATATGGCATTAAAAAAATATATATATATATATGGCATTTAGAAAGATGGTAACAATGACCCTATATGTGAGACAGCAAAAGAGACACAGATGTATAGAACAGTCTTTTGACCTCTGTGGGAGAAGGCAAGGGTGGGATGATTTGAGAGAATAGCAGTGAAACATGTATATTATCGTATGTGAAACAGATCGCCAGTCCAGGTTCGATGCATGAGACAGGGTGCTCAGGGCTGGTGCACTGGGATGACCCTGAGGGATGGGATGGGGAGGGAGGTGGGAGGGGGGTTCAAGATGGGGAACAGATTTACACCCATGGCTGATTCATGTCAATGTATGGCAAAACCACCACAATATTGTAAAGTAATTAGCCTCCAATTAAAATAAATTTAAAAAAAAAACTGATCCCAGAGTAAACAAATAAGAAGTCTTCTAAATGTTTAAGGTAGCATTTCCCAAACTCATGAAAAGTGAGTCCCTGGTCCAAGAAAAGATTTGCCTGGCCATCACTGGAACTATAAAAAGGCAGTTAAGTTTTTATAAAGCTAAATTCGTTCCATTAAGATTATCCCCTATCCTGAGATTATTTTTGGTATTAAAATGCCTGTAAATTTTTAAAATTATATCAAAGCATTATTTTGTTTTAAAGTGTAAATACTAGATGTGTTAGTCATGGGTCTATCTCCACATACCTATGAGAGCTCTTTACCTCAGGAGACTTGATCACTCCAGGCGTCATTTCTCAGGCTCCTACTTCAGCTGGCTTTTCTCTGGGTTCCGCCTTTGGGAAACCATGATGGAGGCACCATGGAGCCAGGACATTTCTCTCCCTCCTTCTCTACTTTAGGAAATGTCTCCAGCAGTGGCTGCTATTTCTTTCATGGCTCTAGTTCCTTACCAGGAGATTCCAGTCTCCTCAGAGGAACTCTGGCCCCTGATCGCCCACAGCCCTACCATTAGGGACACTGTTCTCTCACCCTTGCTGTTACCCTCTGGGCTGCGACACCATCCTATCCTGCTGTTTCAGCTCCTCATCACCTGTACAACCAAGACCTTCAACTGAATTCCCACTTATTTGTATGCATACTCAGTCACACTCGACTCTTTGAGACTATGGACTGCAGCCGGCCAGGCTCCTCTGTCCATGGAGATTTTCAGACAACAATAGTGGAATGGGTTGCCATTTCCTCCTCAAGGGGATCTTCTTGAACCAAGGATCGAACCCACATCTCCTGGATCTCCTGCACTGACAGGCAGATTCTTCACCACTGAGCCACCTCGGAAGCCCGTATCAGCTATATGTGTTCCTATATCCCCTCCCTTTTGAATCTCCCTACCACATCCTTCATCCTACACCCTTCTAGGTCATCACAGTGAATTCCTAGTTTTTAAAACTTAAAGAGTGGTTTTCTTTTTTCTGGATGAACTCTTAATCAGTGTATTAAGCCAGTGGTTCTGCATGTACTAACATCAGAATCGCCTGAAGAGCTTACTAAAGCACAGATGGTAGGCCCCAGTCAGTGTATCTGGAGTGGAGCCCAAGAATGTGCATTTTGAAGAAACTCCCAGGTGATGATGACACTACTGAACTAGGGACCACACTCTGGAAACTTCTACAACATACAAAACACAAAGAACTTTTCTTTATTAGCTATTTTAGTTTTTTTAACACCTTTATTGAAATATACACATACCATACAATTCAGCCATTTAAAGTATACAATTCAATGGTTTTTATTATATTCACAGATATGTGCAACCATCATTGCCTTTTTTATTGGACAATAAAATCCAAAGACACTGAAATCCAAGGAAATCCCAACCTCCTGCCTTCATATGAAAAAAACAAACCTTTGTTGTTGGCAACAAACCCTGTTGGGTTTCTAAGGAATGGTTTTTAAAAGTTAACATAAGTTTAGCACTTACTTTATACCTTACAAAGAAACAAAAATCTCAATTTCAAATATCAGAAACAAGCCACTGAAGTTTTCTATAAAGACAACATTGACTTAGAATCAGATTATTGGAAATAACTTAGCCAATGAAATCTCAAACCTAGAAAACAATTGACAGGTGGTTTTTCTACCTTAGAAATTTAAGACTAAACAACAGAACTGTGTGCATAAACACAGTCATGAGACCAAAGGGTCTACAGACCAGCACTAATTGAAAATGTGAGCCATATATGTAATTTTAAATTTTCTAGTAACCACATTAAAAAAAGTTAAAAGAAACAAGTGCAATTGGTTTTAATACACTCCATGTAATCCAAAATGCCCAAAGTATTATCATTTTAACAAATTATTAATGATATATTTTACATTCTTTTTACTGCACGAAGTCTTCAAATTCTGTTGCAGGCATTACACTTCCCGCACACGGCAATCCAGGAGAGCCACATTTCAAACGCTACCACATCAGATAGCACGAATACAACCAAGAGAAACTCACCAGTCTCTTTTTTGGACACATGATACTTACTCAGCACAGCAGTGGTATTCTACTATAGTGTTTTCACAAATTACTTTTGAATTATATTTTTAAGAATTTAAAGCTTTAAAACTCTTTATAAACATTTGTACTGATTGCAGTTACAAAACTATGTTAATATTTCACTTCTGTTAACATTTCACTCCTGCCACTTAATACTGTATTAAAAAAAAAAAAAGCCTCTCAAGAGAATCACATTGTAAACAGGTAAGCTACCATCACTGCTGTTTTACCTGGAGTCCCAGAGCCAGCAGTATCTCAACTCACCTTTCTCTAGCCCAAGGGAAGCCCAAGCAGCCACTATGGGCCTCTACCAGTCCCAGAGCTAAGGAATTCTCATCTCCTGGGACTGTGAACAGGCAGCTTTAACCATAACGAACAACCAAATCACCAAACTGAAGTATCTGGTCCTCTGAAAGGAGAAACTGTTATAACCTCATCACTTTATTCGCAAGTCTTTATTCATACTAGACTTGTGATAAACAAAAAATATCAGTCACATTTTAATGTATTAAAACATTATTTTGATACTGAATTAAAAATAGAAAGAATAAATCAGCTGGAGATACTACCTTTAATCTTCATGATCTATATAGAATGAGACCAGACAGACAACCTATGTACAAAGTTAAAAGTTTAAGTAAACTAAAAAAGAGTTTTTATTTTCAATAGGAAGCCACAGTGTAACATTTACTGCCTTTAATTAAAACAACTGATGGTCAAAACAAGAGTCAAAGAATGGCATATATAACAAGTCTCTGACTACAGAGGCAGACTATAACTCATAAACATGCTTCTTTGAGAAAAGTCCCTAAACTATCCTTAATATCTGAAATTTATAGTTTGATACCAGTTTACTCTAGAATCCAATGATGTATGCCTTTAAATAATATCCTAAAGAAATGCAAGGAAACTGAAATGGTGCCTCTAATGTAAAACAATCTCTGAGCCCCTCAAAAATAATGGACTGTTCCTTCACTTATCAGAAAGTGTTTTCTCTTGCACATAAAACTCTTGCCATAAGCATAAATACACTTGTGGGTATGTGCAAGAGACTGAGATAATTACATACCTTTGGGGCTTAAATACAACTGGTGTCACATCACACTTTAGGCACAGTTTTTTCATTTTGAACTATTCACTGTGGAGAGTAATTACTCATCCTATAACTTGGGCATAAAAAGCAGGGCTATTCAATATTTCAGCAATTACATAGCATTTTAGTTAGTGTTAGCTGCTCAGCCGTGTTTTACTCTGTGATCCTGTGGACTCTAGCCTGGTAGGCTCCTCTGTCCATGGAATTCTCCAGGCAAGAACACTGGATGAGGCAGCCAGGCCCTTCTTCAGGGACTCTTCCCAACCCAGGGATCAAACCCAGGTCTCCTGCACTACAGGCAGATTCTTTACTGTCCGAGCCACCAGGGAAGCACCTTTTAATATGGTATATTCATAAATCAGATAATCAAAACACATACATTAAGTAACTTTTAAGTGCTAAAACTATGACAAATTATGTAAGATTTGCTAAACTTTTAACTTGTGACCAGTCTACACAGTAAGCCACAATTGCTGCAGCACATCCAGCTATACAATGAGAGTTGAACCCACATGCAATTCACTAACTCAAGGAGAGGGTATGGGGTCAGCAGGAATGAGATCAGAAGAAGGCAAATCGAATAATCCGTGTCTTATAAGGAAGGGGAGTGTCCTGACTTTATCACTCATCTTCTATTAGCCAGTCAGGCTGCATACCCTTACAACTGCCTACTCTCAACTGAAAAAATAAAGGTCTTGGCATCTCAGGCAAGCAGATTAAATAGCCTCCAGAAATGTTCCTTTATACAGCCTCATGGTTACACACAGGAGGGAATAGGAGAAGGGAAAGACCTGGATGTTGCCTAGAAAGACATATCTAGTCTTTCCTCACCCACAAAGAGAGGTGCTTCCTAAAAGCCAAAGGAAAGAAAAATTTAAGATCTGCCCTAAGAGTTACACAGGTATTCAGGCTATCATTTAGTAGTAAGAAGAGAATGTCCCCAGTACTTCAGCAAACCATTGCATCTCTCCATCCACAGGGTTGCTAACAGAAGCCGCCAGCACCTGAAACTGCCTACCAGGAGGAGCTGTGTGCACCTCAGCAGCCTCACATAGCCTCTATTATACTAATATTCTCTTTGAAGTATCTCCTAGATCCATCACTCCCAAGTCTCCCACTAAAATCAATGAACTGATGAAAAGAAAACAGTACCTCTTTCAGGCCAAACTATTAATGTCACCAAATACTGTCACTGAAATTTTTTTTTAATCTCAGCAAAGAAGAAAATCATATTTATATTTAACCCAGTATAGTAACAGCTCCAAGAAGCAAGAAAATACTATGGATCAGACATACATTACTACTATTCAGGAGGAAAAAATAAAACAGCACATCCCTAAAATCATGGGACACTTTTTAAAAGTTGGATTTTGAGTGGTGTCGCAGGCCAAGGAGGTCTCTGGATGGTTTCCTTTATGCACGTGCTGGCAGAGAAGCTACCCCTAGCAAAGCTTAGAAAGAAGGTGGGACACTGAAAAAATCCCACAAGAGAAGACGTCTGGCAGAGACCCACTGGGTTGCTCCTGGACCAGTGACTTAGCATCTCACATCCCAGTTCCTTCAGCCACAGAAAGTACCAAAGTCATTCTGAGGGCTAGAGATCATGCTTGTCAAGGATAGAACTGGGGATCCACAAGTGGAAGAGAGTAAGGGCTTCAGCTACATAAAATAGCAAAGGAACAGAAGTTTCAAATTAGAAATGATCCCCAACTCAACCCTAAACAAGATAAAAAGTGCAAGTTCTGTCCAACATCACTTTAATGGAATAGAAATAACTTCATGTGGCAGATACTTGATACTTCTTACATGTATCATTCTAGTCTGCACCTTTTGAGTTCAACTAACATGGGAGTCAAAGACTAACATCATCCAAAAAAAAAAAAAAAGTGAGAGAAAAGCTCAAGAGTAGCCAAGAATGCACAGAGTAACAAATAGAAGAAGAAAATGGTGCGCACGCGCAGACCTGCCGTGTAGCCCACAACCCTCAACAGGAGCTCAGTTCAAGGCTGTGCCCTGCCTACCACGATGGAACATGGCTGCTTGTGCAAGAGACTGTGGAAATGACTGAAGAAGAGAACTAACCGACACACGTGGGCGCGTCTCCTGCCCTAACTGCACGTCCTACCATCCTCTCAAAACATTGGCTAATTTCTTTTACCAGGTAACACCTAACAAGCTGAATTTCTCAATCCTTGTCATATACAGCCACATCCCAATACAACTGACCTTGATAAGGGAGCTTCTCAAACTCTTCTAAGGAAGTTCCTCTAACAGGAGAACCAATGAAAAAGTGCCTTTAGGTAGTCTGAGGGTGGCCCAAAGAGGCCACAAGCTACACTTTCAAACTGACATATCGGGCTTCCCTGGTAGCTCAGTGGTAAAGAATCCGCCAGCGTTTGATCCCTGGTCTGGGAAGATCCCACACGCCGCAGTGCAACCAAACCCATGAGTCACAACTATGCAGCCTGTGCTCTAGAGCCTGGGAGTCACAGCTTCTGAAGCCGGAGTGCCTAGAGCCCACGCAGACAAGAGAAGCCAGCACAATGAGAAGCCTGTGCCCCGCAACTGCAGAGTAGCCCCCACTCGCCACAACTAGAGAAAAGCCCACACAGCAATGAAGACCCAGCACAGTCGAAAGTAAATAAATAAATAAAAATCAAAAACTGCCACGTTCTTTGTGGGATAGATGTGAGACAGGCAGTGGAGAGAGCCACTGAGTAAAAGCACTGCTTTTACTTATTTCTCAAGCATATTTCTGAACCACTGCCTTCATCCATTTATTCAACAAACATTTTCTGAGTCAGTTATGTGCGGAAGTTTTTACCTGGACTGTGAATACAAAAATATACACATATAGACATACACACATACAATCTAACAGGGAAGACAATCAAAAAACTCAGACAGAAAACCATGATTAGGGTTACAAAGAAGAGAACTCTCGGCCAGTTTTCTCTAAGCCAAGCTGTCAATTAAGGCATGAATCAGGCAAAGAAGAGCATTTCAAACAGAAAAAAGCACACAGGAAAAGGAAGTGACAGGTAAGCGAGAACAGTGTGCAAAAAGGTCCAGGCTGGATCACGAGAGGCCTTGCACACCCATGAATGCCTTTGGTCCTCTGAGCAAAGGGAAACCACTGAAGGTTCTGCAAAGGGACAGGACAGGCAGCATCATCCTGTGGCAACATGAATCAGAAGAACTGATCCTTGCCTGTCCAAAGTTTACAAGCTGGTCTAACACTCTTAACAAATGCGTAGCGTTTACTGTTACTCATGCGCGTACACACGTAAGAGCATATACAAGAAAAAGAAAAGCTCTATGGTACATATTCAAAGTACATAAAGGCCATTAACAGGTCTTTCACTGGATAGTTAGAAAAGTGTAGAGTAGGTAGGTCTTCCAGGGCACATCAGCACAGCTTCAAGGGCAACAATTTTTGAGATCATCCCCCCCTCCAAAAAAAAGAATTGAAAAAAATACACAAACAAGATTTTAGTTCATAGTAAGCTCTTAAATTTTCAACTATTTTTCTCAACACTTTACTTGTAAATCTTTAAATTAGGATATTAACCAACTCTTTTCACTGATTCACGTCTCCAAAAGATGGGAATGTAGATCTTATATATACAGTCCTATGACGAGAAAACTCAGAAACGCGTCTGAACCTGAGTGTCCTTTATCTTCCATCCTCTGCTTATCCATTGCAAATATTCAGGGAAGCCTGAAAACTAAATCACAAGTCATTAGGTTAATCCATAAACTGTCCATTATCCTCAAGAATACAACTGAACAGATCTTACTCATGCCCCTCTACACTTTCAGGAGAGGAACTCTAGAGTTCCAGTGAAGACAAAATTCATCAATCACTGAGGTCAAAAACAAGACAGGCATTAAGACATTAAGGCCAAGGCATACTTTGTTGAATAACATATCTTCTGCTTAGTTGTACTAGATCAGGCAAAATGATAATATAATAAAATATTAAGACATTAATCTGTGGATAGTGAATTTTGGTGTTTCAATGGTAACAGAAGTTTAAAAAAATATATTTCCTTTCTCTGATTACAAAATCAAGATATGATGATTGCAGATTTCGGGGAAAAACAGACGACTTGAGGAAAATAATAATGGAGAAAATCAAGGGGAAACTGAGCATAAAAATAATATATTTCCCT
This sequence comes from Oreotragus oreotragus, assembly GCA_006410675.1. NCBI lineage: Eukaryota > Metazoa > Chordata > Mammalia > Artiodactyla > Bovidae > Oreotragus > Oreotragus oreotragus. The sequence continues at coordinate 365,129 of SJYX01020054.1, forward strand.
TCTGTGTAAATACTCAGAATTCAAGTACTTTCATGCATTCCCACGCAGGTCTCTTAACAGTCTCATGAGAGAGGTGACAGAGGTACGGTTATTTTCATTTTATAAGGGCTCAAGGGAATTCAGAACCAGTATGGGATCTGCTTAAGGTTACACAGATAGTAAGACAAGACCCAGCAAAGAGGATTCTAGTCTTCTGATGGGTCAGGCATCTTCTCCAGCTCACAGCCATAGGATCAGCAAATGATACAGCAGCAGTTAACTGCAAGTGCCTAAAATGAGCAGTACCTGCAAACATCAAACACAAGTAAGAAAATGTGCAAAATAGAATTATACCATTAATACAAACATATGCTAGAGCCCTACAACATGAAATAAAGACAGGAAAACTTTCCTATCTTGAAGACAAGTTATGACCAACCTAGATAGCATATTCAAAAGCAGAGACATTACTTTGCCAACAAAGGTCCGTCTAGTCAAGGCTATGGTTTTTCCAGTGGTCATGTATGGATGTGAGAGTTGGACTGTGAAGAAAGCTGAGCGCCAAAGAATCGATGCTTTTGAACTGTGGTGTTGGAGAAGACTCTTGAGAGTCCCTTGGACTGCAAGGAGATCCAAACAGTCCATTCTGAAGGAGATCAACCCTGGGATTTCTTTGGAGGGAATGATGCTGAAATTGAAACTCCAGTACTTTGGCCACCTCATGTGAAGAGTTGACTCATTGGAAAAGATTCTGATGCTGGGAGGGATTGGGGGCAGGAGGAGAAGGGGACGACAGAGGATGAGATGGCTGGATGGCATCACTGACTCAATGGACGTAAGTCTGAGTGAACTCCGGGAGTTGGTGATGGACAGGGAGGCCTGGCGTGCTGCGATTCATGGGGTTGCAAAAAGTCGGACATGACTGAGCGACTGAACTGAACTGAAGTTACTAAAAGCAAGGGAGGGGAGAATACGTATCAAACCTATGGAAATGGAAAGTCTCTTCATTAACTGCCTTTTTTTGGTGAATGCCAACACCCTTATGGCAGAAAGTGAGGAAGAACTAAAAAGCCTCTTGATGAAAGTGAAAGAGAAGAGTGAAAAAGTTGGCTTAAAGGTCATGGCATCCGGTCTCATCACTTCATGGCAAATAGATGGGAAAAGAGTGGAAACAGTGGCTGACTTTATTTTTCTGGGCTCCAAAATCACTGTAGATGATAACTGCAGCCATGAAATTAAAAGACACTTGCTCCTTGGAAGGAAAGTTATGACCAACCTAGACAACATATTAAAAAGTAGAGACATTATTTTGCCAACAAAGGTCTGTCTAAGTCAAGACTATGGTTTTTCCTGTGGTCATGTATGGCTGTGAGAGTTGGACTATAAAGAAGGCTGAGCGCTGAAGAATTGATGCTTTTGAACTGTGGTGTTGGAGAAGACTCTTGAGAGTCCCTTGGACTGCAAGGAGATCCAACCAGTCCATTCTAAAGGAGATCAGTCCTGGGTGTTCACTAGAGGGACTGATGTTGAAGCTGAAACGCCAATACTTTGGCCACCTGATGAGAAGAGCTGACTCACTGGAAAAGACCCTGATGCTGGGAAAGACTGAGGGCAGGAGGAAAAGGGGACGACAGAGGATGAGATGCCTGGATGGCATCACCGACTCGATGGACGTGAGTTTGAGTGAACTCCAGGAGTTGGTGATGGACAGGGAGGCCTGGCGTGCTGCAATTCATGGGGTCGCAAAGAGTCGGACAAGACAGAAAACCATGATTAGGGTTACAAAGAAGAGAACTCTCGGCCAGTTTTCTCTAAGCCAAGCTGTCAATTAAGGCATGAATCAGGCAAAGAAGAGCATTTCAAACAGAAAAAAGCACACAGGAAAAGGAAGTGACAGGTAAGCGAGAACAGTGTGCAAAAAGGTCCAGGCTGGATCACGAGAGGCCTTGCACACCCATGAATGCCTTTGGTCCTCTGAGCAAAGGGAAACCACTGAAGGTTCTGCAAAGGGACAGGACAGGCAGCATCATCCTGTGGCAACATGAATCAGAAGAACTGATCCTTGCCTGTCCAAAGTTTACAAGCTGGTCTAACACTCTTAACAAATGCGTAGCGTTTACTGTTACTCATGCGCGTACACACGTAAGAGCATATACAAGAAAAAGAAAAGCTCTATGGTACATATTCAAAGTACATAAAGGCCATTAACAGGTCTTTCACTGGATAGTTAGAAAAGTGTAGAGTAGGTAGGTCTTCCAGGGCACATCAGCACAGCTTCAAGGGCAACAATTTTTGAGATCATCCCCCCCTCCAAAAAAAAGAATTGAAAAAAATACACAAACAAGATTTTAGTTCATAGTAAGCTCTTAAATTTTCAACTATTTTTCTCAACACTTTACTTGTAAATCTTTAAATTAGGATATTAACCAACTCTTTTCACTGATTCACGTCTCCAAAAGATGGGAATGTAGATCTTATATATACAGTCCTATGACGAGAAAACTCAGAAACGCGTCTGAACCTGAGTGTCCTTTATCTTCCATCCTCTGCTTATCCATTGCAAATATTCAGGGAAGCCTGAAAACTAAATCACAAGTCATTAGGTTAATCCATAAACTGTCCATTATCCTCAAGAATACAACTGAACAGATCTTACTCATGCCCCTCTACACTTTCAGGAGAGGAACTCTAGAGTTCCAGTGAAGACAAAATTCATCAATCACTGAGGTCAAAAACAAGACAGGCATTAAGACATTAAGGCCAAGGCATACTTTGTTGAATAACATATCTTCTGCTTAGTTGTACTAGATCAGGCAAAATGATAATATAATAAAATATTAAGACATTAATCTGTGGATAGTGAATTTTGGTGTTTCAATGGTAACAAAAGTTTAAAAAAATATATTTCCTTTCTCTGATTACAAAATCAAGATATGATGATTGCAGATTTCGGGGAAAAACAGACGACTTGAGGAAAATAATAATGGAGAAAATCAAGGGGAAACTGAGCATAAAAATAATATATTTCCCTTCTGTGTAAATACTCAGAATTCAAGTACTTTCATGCATTCCCACGCAGGTCTCTTAACAGTCTCATGAGAGAGGTGACAGAGGTACGGTTATTTTCATTTTATAAGGGCTCAAGGGAATTCAGAACCAGTATGGGATCTGCTTAAGGTTACACAGATAGTAAGACAAGACCCAGCAAAGAGGATTCTAGTCTTCTGATGGGTCAGGCATCTTCTCCAGCTCACAGCCATAGGATCAGCAAATGATACAGCAGCAGTTAACTGCAAGTGCCTAAAATGAGCAGTACCTGCAAACATCAAACACAAGTAAGAAAATGTGCAAAATAGAATTATACCATTAATACAAACATATGCTAGAGCCCTACAACATGAAATAAAGACAGGAAAACTTTCCTATCTTGAAGACAAGTTATGACCAACCTAGATAGCATATTCAAAAGCAGAGACATTACTTTGCCAACAAAGGTCCGTCTAGTCAAGGCTATGGTTTTTCCAGTGGTCATGTATGGATGTGAGAGTTGGACTGTGAAGAAAGCTGAGCGCCAAAGAATCGATGCTTTTGAACTGTGGTGTTGGAGAAGACTCTTGAGAGTCCCTTGGACTGCAAGGAGATCCAAACAGTCCATTCTGAAGGAGATCAACCCTGGGATTTCTTTGGAGGGAATGATGCTGAAATTGAAACTCCAGTACTTTGGCCACCTCATGTGAAGAGTTGACTCATTGGAAAAGATTCTGATGCTGGGAGGGATTGGGGGCAGGAGGAGAAGGGGACGACAGAGGATGAGATGGCTGGATGGCATCACTGACTCAATGGACGTAAGTCTGAGTGAACTCCGGGAGTTGGTGATGGACAGGGAGGCCTGGCGTGCTGCGATTCATGGGGTTGCAAAAAGTCGGACATGACTGAGCGACTGAACTGAACTGAAGTTACTAAAAGCAAGGGAGGGGAGAATACGTATCAAACCTATGGAAATGGAAAGTCTCTTCATTAACTGCCTTTTTTTGGTGAATGCCAACACCCTTATGGCAGGAAGTGAGGAAGAACTAAAAAGCCTCTTGATGAAAGTGAAAGAGAAGAGCGAAAAAGTTGGCTTAAAGGTCATGGCATCCGGTCTCATCACTTCATGGCAAATAGATGGGAAAAGAGTGGAAACAGTGGCTGACTTTATTTTTCTGGGCTCCAAAATCACTGTAGATGATAACTGCAGCCATGAAATTAAAAGACACTTGCTCCTTGGAAGGAAAGTTATGACCAACCTAGACAACATATTAAAAAGTAGAGACATTATTTTGCCAACAAAGGTCTGTCTAAGTCAAGACTATGGTTTTTCCTGTGGTCATGTATGGCTGTGAGAGTTGGACTATAAAGAAGGCTGAGCGCTGAAGAATTGATGCTTTTGAACTGTGGTGTTGGAGAAGACTCTTGAGAGTCCCTTGGACTGCAAGGAGATCCAACCAGTCCATTCTAAAGGAGATCAGTCCTGGGTGTTCACTAGAGGGACTGATGTTGAAGCTGAAACGCCAATACTTTGGCCACCTGATGAGAAGAGCTGACTCACTGGAAAAGACCCTGATGCTGGGAAAGATTGAGGGCAGGAGGAAAAGGGGACGACAGAGGATGAGATGCCTGGATGGCATCACCGACTCGATGGACGTGAGTTTGAGTGAACTCCAGGAGTTGGTGATGGACAGGGAAGCGTGGCGTGTTGCAGTTCATGGGGTCGCAGAGTCATACACGACTAAGCGACTGAAATGAACTGAATGTAAAATGAAAAGTATCTGTGTCCTGTCTGAGAAACAGTGAGTGGAACTGATAAAGACCACAGATAAGCCAGAGGTCTCCCTTCTGTCCCAAAAAGCTCGCCCTGCCCTCTCTTCCTGTCTCTACACACACGCTCTAGCATGTGCACACATAGAGTGTAATTCTAAACTGATTTTTTTAATTGTCCCTTTCTTTCTGAAAAACAAGATATATGTCTAGGGTAATCATGTGTATGTTATCAGCTGAACCGGAGAAAGCGTAAAAGAGGTCACTGTTCCTGATTATGCTAGCCAAAGAGGCACAAGAATGACTGGGCAAATGGGAACATGTGGTCTCTCATTATCTGGATCCCCCTTTCACAAGCCAAGCACAGGGAATACTCCCTTGCTGCTCCAAAAACTGCCTGGTGTGCCCCATCTTATGCAATATTGAATCTTAAGGAAATTCTAGGTCAGGAGAAAGTCATCAGCATTTTGTAGACTAGTTTAATAAACACTCCTACTAAATTAGTGAACGTCTTTTTACAACGTGCAAGATCTTGTGGGATGTTTTCAAGTTGTATGTGCTTTGCAAGTCATCTGAAGAAAAGTTTTACGAAACCACTTAAATTTATTTTTGCCAACTTCTTTAAAAAGTGAGACATCAAATAAAAGGAAAAAGCAATCTCCTAATCTTTCAAAGGTATTTAAAATTCAAAGTTATTTTCTTTGGTAACCCAAAAGTACTGTTCTACACAGGAATGCCCAAATTATTTACTGTTTGGAAGCCAGAATCATCTAATAAATAAGCTGCTTTCAGAATAGGTTTTTGGCTGATGCTGTTAAGTTAACAAGCTGGGAGAAAAAAAAAAATCCCCTCAAATTAGAAAAAGAAGAAAGAAACCTTACATAGTCTTTGTAGAAATGTACTGATGATAATATATCAACTTTTTAAAACCAACCTTCCTATCTTATGGTCCTATTCCTATTCAAAATACCTCCTAAAAGACTAATAACTCTGATTCACAAAGTCAAATAGAAATTGGGGCTTGGAAATATTTCTTTTTTTTCAACTAAGAGAATTTCCTATAGGTACACACAGAATACTGGCATATAATCTAAGCTTACCATCCATTCAAGGGACATTTCAGTGTCTACTATACACACACAGCACTGGCACTATTAATAGTTGGCTGTCCTGGATTTAAAATTTGCCAGTGCTTTTTTTTTTACTCAAGCAGATTTATCTTTCAACTCTAAAAGGGGACTTTGTATTTAAATACTCTAATTCTCACCCCAAAAAACATGACTAGAAATATTTATTAAACAACAGCAAACTCAAAATGCTCGTATAACAATATATGGCAGAGTACTTTTACATTTGTTAGCATTTCATGTTCTTTAATAGCCTAACTAGTACCCCCCTCTTTTATAAGATGCTTAGAGATCTATAATTCTACACACAGTAATTTCTCATAAGAAACTATCCCTCGTTTTCTCCAACTTTTACATTAAAGCTGAGTCCCACGGCTGTGTTCTCAAGTCTGGAAAAGATCATGAATCAGACAAGCCAGTATCAGTCTCCATAATAACTCCTTGGAGAATGTTAGAAGATCTACCTACTCTCACTCAAAGAACATCTATACCTATATATCTGTATACACACACACATATATATGAACTTGATTTACTATTACATCTTTTTTAAAATAGTACGACAGTTCTGGATTTCCTGGGTAAGGCTTATTAAAGTCAAGACATAGAATCTTGAAAGTTAAGTCACAGAATTTTCTAGGTTTACTAATAAGTAAGACTTCTTGAAAGAGCCAGATTCAAAGCTCAATTCTAAATGATAAAAAGGCAAATCAAAAATAAAGAGCGAGTTATTCCACAACTGTAAAGAGAAGAACCTCAACTCAAGGAGTAAATTTTAAAAAGTAGCCTTTTAGAGATGCAATAGCCAATCCATCCATAAAACCACCGTAAGACAGCCATTATACACTGCACATATTACATTCTGAATAAAGTTTTTAACAGAAAGAATATGGGAGGGAAGAGGGAGAAGTAAGTAAAAAATACATTTTTTATAACATTACATAAGCAGACCAGTGCTTATTCCAGAAAACAGGGGAGGAAAGGGACCCTCTATATTTGAACATGGCTTCTTGAATTTTTTGTGCCTCTCTGGCCTTAACCCATCGCCACATAAATCATCTTTATCACCACTCCTTCCCAAAACCCCAACAAGCACGCGCACACACACGAACAGGCATGCACACACAACATATACACAAAGAATTTTTAAAAATACAAACCATATTCTTTTATTCAAAAAATAAAATTCATACGAGTACAAAAACTCTGATGTCTCAAGATTCATCAAAACCAAAAGGCAAAGCCACCGCTGAGCCACGCTGGGGGGCCTCCGGCTGCTTAGCTGCGTCTGACTCTTTGACTCCATGTGCTGTAGCCCTTCAGGCCCCTCTGTCCATGGGATTTCCCAGACGAGAATACTGAAGTCGGCTGCCATCTCCTTCTCCAGGGGGTCTTTCCAATCAGGCATCAAACCGGGGTCTCCTGCTACAGGCGGTCTCCTGCACTGCAGGTGGATTCTTTACTGACAGAGCCACCCATAATGCAAATTCAGACCTAATACATCGCACTGAATTTTGAATAAACTCAGTCACTGGCTCTTATAGCACCAATTTCTTTCAAACACACCTAAAACCAAACTTTGGAAACGAACTAAGGAAAACAGATGAGCATGAGACACGGATGAAACTTAAATTACTGTTGAAATAGAGTTTTTTAAGTCTATTTTAAAATAAAAAATTTCCACAAATTGTTAAAATAAAGTTTCAAAAAAAATTTTCCCCACTCCAATAGCTTTCATTGAAAGCAAAAATGCAATACTATCCAATACTTTGGAATTTCCTGCTGTTTAATCAAACAGCTTAGACAAAATGCCTTTTTAATAAATTGCTAATAGAGAGCCACAAAAACTGCAAAGAAACTGCTCTGACAAGTTCCAATAAAGAACATCATTTGTAAGACTTTTAACAGCACTAGTCAAAACTACCGTCTGGACTTTGGTTTTAATCAAGCTTGTTAGTTAAACTGGAGCTGACATCATTTACATGACTCACCTAAATAAAATCTAAATTACATTAGGGATCTATAAGATAATCACTTACCTACAACCATCCAGTAGATTACAGTGTTCTAAGCATTGTATTAAATTATAAATATGTACATAAAATGTGTGCCTATATACATGCACGCACACCCCCCCCCATCTATAGACACATACACAGATGGATCAACGGATCTATCGCCAATCCACTTCTGGAAAATACACCTACCATAACCTCTTACTGCAGAAAGACATCATGTGGTATAACTACTACACTGTGATACAGTTCAGTGTACTCGGTACTGTATCCCCAAGACATTCTAATTATATCCCCTAATGAAAATTATTTTCACTCAAAGTAGCAAGTCATCTTTTACTAAGTCTCTCACCCTTAGCTTTATTTCAAAACAGTGAATTCAGCAAAATTCATCCAATAAACTACCTTAAAGACAAAGTGAAGAAAATATCCATTCGATTCTATTTCTAGCTATTTTGGTCAATTATTCTGTTACCTCAAGAAGGGTATCAGATCAATGCACTAAATGTTATCCTGCCATCCAACAGATCTAAGTACATTATACCAGGAGTCACTGAATAAGTGAGTAATCATAACCCTATTTCTACTCATATTCAGTGCAGTCCACGGTACACTGAAAATCACCCCTAACATAACCTCTAGTTTTCTATGTACCACTATGGAAAGAATATACTCTTCTTCCTACCAAAGTCCCCTCCAAAGATACAGGTTCACACTGTGGTATTCTTTGTACTTCTTTCCAAAATTATACAAGAACAAATACAACGTATTTTTCATTTTGAGTACAACTGATAATCAAATAAATTTTAAATGCACATTTACATACAAAAGTTAAGACTCAGTTTGCAAATATAATCCACATGATACTGGCTCTAGGGTATATAGAATCTATTGATACTGGTATTTCAATTAAAAGCCACCTACACTTCCTACTAGAATAAATAGTAAGCTTTTTTATTTGCTACACATGTTCTTACAGCATTAACCAAACCTAAACACACACAACTGTGTCAGCAAAGAATACTGACAACTATAGAAAAAACAGTACATGTGTTTTTCTTAAGTGTCTGATGACACCTATAATTATATAAACCAATTCAGACTCTAGAACTTCAACAGGAATGGCAATTTTAAAGATGCCCAAGGCATTTTAAATTAGGCAAATTTCATACCTCTTGGTGACACCACAAAACCGTAATTATTGGGCAAGACATAAGTCTGACCTGATAAGGCAATTCTTAAATCTTTCTTCTATCTAAAGTAATTATCACAGTATTATTGACTACTGTCCAAAATCAATCTTAAAAAACATGCACGTCCCATTTCAAAAAGGTAGAGGTAAGTAGAATAGCATAGCACAGGACAGATATGAAAATTGGTTCAGTTTGATAACAGAAAAGCTAAGTTTCTGACGTTTGTTAAGCAGTCCCACAATCTGCTGGCCCTATGCCACCCTGGCCCAGTGCCAGCCTGATGTAGGGTCAGGCTAAAAATAGCAGCCAAGCAGCTGGAACACATAGGTCCTTGTGACCTCAATTTTTATTTCCCTAAATCAAGGGAGGTTGAAGGGGAGAGGACAACGGCTGGCAAAGAAAGGAATGGAATACACTCTCTTGGTTGGTATGTCCCACCTCTTTGGATTTCTTGTCTCTTTCCCTATCATGCTCTCCTATTTCTCACTCCCTGACTCCTTTTCCCACGCCCAACAAAGGAAGAGAATGAGGATGGGCAACAGGGAAGGAGGGAAATGAAGAAAGAAACTGGAACTCTGAGGCAGGCTGAGTGCAGAGGTTCCCCCATCTCCTACCCTCGAGTCTCACCTCATCATCACAAAGCAGCCATTGGTCATTTCAGTCCTCAGCTTTTTACCATGGTCCAGAGAAAAGATAAGACAAAAACTACACAGGTGATAATTATGGGAAAGAAGGAAGAAAGAATTAGAATATGGTATCTGCAGTTCAAAATCCTAAATGTTAAAGGAAGCTTGAAGAATGCTTAAAAAAAAGAAAAAAGTCTAGGACTTCTCTCAAAGTCTGGTGGTTGGGACTCAGCGATTTCCCTGCTGAGGGCCTGGGTTAAATATCGCTGCATGGTCCAAGAAATAAAAAATTTAAATTAAATAATAAACTCATAAAGAAATAAGGTAAACTTATTTTTTTTTAAAAGTCTTCTCTCACATACATCTGACTACAAACATGATATCTGCATTTTAGGTATTTATTTTATTTAGAAAAACCATGACCATCTTCTTCATAGAAATAAGTTAATAAGAAGCTGTAGCAGGAACAAAGGCTCAACATAACCAGTCTACAGCATTGCCTTCAATTTCTGCTAGCCTTTACCAATCAACAGCGATACCAAAAGAGGCTCCAGGCTTTGCCCTTTACACTGATATAATAAAATACCTATATAAAATGCTAATCACAGTCAGCAAATATTTAACAGCTATAAGGTGGCACATATAGCATTCTAAATTGTATTAATGTAATTAAAAGAATTTAAATCTTGCTTCTGTGGATTCATTCAACGTACTATCTTCTTATGCACAGTTTCTGTATAATACTTTCTAACATTAGAGATCTGACATCAATTAACAATGAAAAATGCTTTAATAGACAGACTGTTAAACATGGTAGGACCAGGTAGTGAGTCACTTGAATTTTAAGGACATTAATTCACTGCATGAGCTTCCAATTTACCTGATCAGCTTTTTCAGTTAGTAAGAGTTTAAATGTACTGACAGGATATCCTTCCAATTAACATCCTTTCAATTTTCAAAGAAAATTAAATCTTTTTATTAGCACAAGAAATATTATAATTTTTAATCTTAACATTCAAAAAGTTATAAAAGATACATATATATGTGGCATATATATTGCAATTAGATCTAACATGGAAGATATTCCCTTTTCGAAAGTTAGAGAAGTGTCTGGTGAGTAATAGTCAAAACCACCCCACACAACCATCTTCCAAAGCTGAAATTAATTCACAAAAGGCCTTTTTTTTTTTTTTTTTTTTACAAAAGGCCTTTTTAAAATGAAGTTTTTCAAATCTCAAAATCACATTTTAAAAATACATGTTAAAAATCATAGCTCTGATCACAATTTAAAATTCTGGCTACGGTGAAAAATCACTCTAGAAAGTAGCAAGAGATTATTATAAACATAAAGATGAACTTTCTAGAATAGTTAATGATGATGCATCATGAGTAGTATTACTCAGAGGGTAAGCATACCAGCCAGAGAGGCTGTGTCTGGCTCCATAATTTACCTGCCCATGTGACCTTGGGCAAAAGTCACTTGCACTTTTTTCCTATGCTTCAGTTTTCTCATCTATAAAATAACAATAATAAAAGTACCTAACTCCACAGGGCTGTTAAGAAATATAACATACTTGGAGCAGTAACTGGCACATGGTTAAGTGTGCTGAAAGTGACTGCTATTATTATTATTATTATTACTATTAGTAAATGTTACGGGAATATTAAGAGGCTCAACATAAACGATGTGCAGTTAAATTAAAAAAAAGCCCCAAATCACACAAGAGATGTTAATAAAGTTTTGAGGCCACATCAATTACATGAAAGAAGTGCATCTAGGGGTTATGTATACAGTACTATTTACTGATGATGAGGGTGGGGTACCACTGACAGACAGTGAAAAATGCTCAACAAGAGGCCAAACACAAAGTCTGTATGTTTTCATAAACATATTCAATTCAGAGCAAATAAATTTCCTACAAGGTACTGACTTCTACTGTTCTGTGTATTTTCAACTTTCAGTAAATTCTGTATTACAAGGAGGTATGCATACAATGATGTAGATTCACACCAACTGTAATATAGTTTCATACAGTCAGCAATCATAATAACCAACTTTTTCTGAACTTGAATCCATCATAGAACATCTCACAATGTCCAAATGTCTACAAATGTTTTACACTAGCATGCACTAAACAAGCTAGAATCACTGCTTAACTGAAGCCCTTAGAATCTGGTCTGAAACTAAAATGCTATCTAGGAAAAAAAATATTTTTATAACACTAGATGAAATGTTAACCAAATAATCTCTCTAACATCAAAGACAATTTACATTCAAGATATGTTTGTCCTGATTTTGAAGATTTTCTGAAATTTACCAAATGTTCCCAGCAAATTAAAAGGCAGTCTGTGAGTAGAAAAACAGAGATTCCACGTTTAACTTTGCAATTTACTATACCTATCAGGACAAAGTACTCAACGTGTCTGTGCTGTGGTTTTCTCATCAGCAAAACGGGAGAGGCTGGAACTGATCTTTACAAATCTCCAGAGCTGTACAGGTATATAATAACTATCACACAACAGTTTTGTATAAAAACAGCATCTCACCTGTTGGTATATTTAAGAAGAAACAGAAGAATGCACCTGTACACAGGGGTCACTAAAATATGCTTGGGGCAACGATACTCAAATGACACCTACTTTCATTTGTCTCTCTCACTTGGGAACATCAAATTAGCTATAAACACATAAATATATTTATTTATTGCAAAGAGTCAGACACGACTTAGCAACTGAACAATAACAAAATAAATACTCGTAATATATGCTGACAGAAAACTAGTTATCACTTAAGAATTCAGTTAGCATACCCTTAGCAACTGAGTTCACTTACTATCAGCTGAAAGTCAACATTTAAGTCCAAAATGAAAAGCAGATTTTGCACTGCATTCTCTCCAAAACTTGTTTTGGCCACCTTTTCTAGATCAAAGAAATTAAGGAAGCATCCTATTTTTAAAGAACTGAAAACTATGTGCAAAGCATATTCTCAGCGGAACACCAGGCACTGAAAGCAGAAAGTGGAAAGATATTCAGATCTTTTCAAACAAATCTAACTAATACACTTTATTTTTGAGACTCTGGCTAGGATTGAGAAACAAGAGTCTCTTCTAATGGGACAAAACTATGTAACATATTTCTCCAAATTATCATTCGATACTGATTTCTCAGCAGGAGATGAGTCTTTCTACTCACTTAAAGGAAGAAATGGCTCATGTTTTCTAGTTTACAGTAATGTTCAAATATTTACATATATCAAAAATTAATAAACCAAGAAAATTAAATTAGGTTTTTGTTGGGAAAAAGCACCATTCTTCAAACTATGCGATAGTAATTTGAAAGGTAACTAAAAACGGTTTTATGGGCTCTATGTAATTTACTACCATTTACAAAAGTTTCCTTTCATCTGCTTTGTTCATAGTTTATACTTACCTATAATCTGACTTCTTTTGTAGGATATTTGTTCTCTTAAATATATAACAGTTGAAGGTCAACAGCAGATCAAGTTTAATGACTGCCCGTATAAAAATTTCTAACACAACATGAGTTTATTTTACCATACACATAGGTAAGTTTCTTAAAATAAAGGTACCAAATTCACTTTCCATAACTGAAGAAAACTGATTTTCTGACACAAAAATATAAAACACATCAGCATTTGGAATTAGTACAGACCCATTTGTATAATTTTTTAAAGGGACAACTTTCTTTAAAAAAAGCATCAGTCATTCCCTCAAGGCCATCCTGTTCACTAAAGATATTACTAGTTGAAATCATACATTCTTAAGTAAACTCTTAATGTGACTTTGAGTAGAGAAGACATACTAGCTTGTTATTTTTCCAGATGAAACATTTAAAGTTTGAATTGATAGTTACTGACTACCCATTGTGAAAAGAAAAGAAGCCAATGATAAAGGAAAATGGATGAACATCTTAACAACTGGCCAGGACATACTTGAAGACAATACTGACTTCGACTGCTCAATTAATTGCAATAACTGTTCTATTAAAGGAGCTGTTCCAAAAAATCCTGATGTTTTTAAAAGGAAAGGTATCCAAGCTTCGCATCTGAAGAAAGGATGAAATTCAATGCACAGTTGAAATAAAATAAGAGAGATGGTCTATTCCTCAATTCCAAGGTGTACTCAGAATGGGGAGGGGGGAGAAGGCAAGAAATTCAAGACTGCAGCAAGAGTAGAAGTATTTACTTAATTCAAATCTGCAGTTCCCACCTTTCAGTACTGTTGAAATTTTTTGGCTACAAAAAGTACTCTGTCTCCCGAATGAACACTTCAGATTTCTTCATTGGACCAGTACAAACCATCAGAGAGCTAAGTATGACAAAAATTCAAAGCTTTCTTCACTTAAAATTGAAAACTGAAACTCCCTCAGACCAATGCTGAGCACATGAGATGCTCAAATACTTTCAAAAAATCAACTATAAGCAAATGAAACAACTCAGAGAGGAAGACAATAAAAGAAAATACATATATGCCCTAGTTTCAAAAGTTCTTTTGTGTAATTCTTCATTAACCAAAAGACTTAACAAGTATAGGTTCTGATTCAAATTTGTTCTCTATCATTACTTTAAACTTGGAATTACATTCAATAAGGTCTATCATCATCAATAAACAAAACACCGATCTCTGAAAGTGCATTCAGAATAGCATCTTTATACAATAATCTCTGGTCTGTAAAGAAAATAAAAACACTCAAAGGCCAACAAATTAGCCTCAAGTAAGTTAGCTGATTAAAATTTTAACCATCTTAAATCTGGAAACTAATACTGATCCCCTTTTACTGCCTTGCTACTCCCTAAATCATGAAATGTAAATAACAAACCTGAAAAGACCATGAGAATGCTTACCAGTGTTAACATAACTTTTCTCCCAAAAGTAACCAGGAAAAAAAAAAAAAAATTCCTTTTAAAACTCAGCTCCTTCCTTCTACAAAAGACTAGTTTCTAATTTTGTTTAGACATTCTTTGCTTTTAAATGATTGTTCAGTCACAAATAAGGAAATGGTGTTTCAAAACAAAAGAAGAAAACTAAGTATACACCAGGTCTTCAGAAAGGAGACACACATACAAACACATATTCCAAAACAAAAAATATGCATTCATTAAAAACACAAGGATAATTTTTCTAATATTTACTACAAAAATATATGCTTCTAATTTTAAGAAAAATCCAACCATAAGTTAATACAATAAAAAGTAAAATTATCCCCAAAACTGTGCCCATTCATCTGCCCTTCTCCAAAGATAACCACTATTCAATGGTTGCTTGTATAGCCTTTCCAGACATCTTTATAACACCATTATGCAAGTCTGTCTTTGTTTTCAACAGAAACTGCAGCGTACTATATGAACAGTTGATTTGCTTTCAAATGAAACATGTTGGTCACCCTTACATGTCAGTATATAAAAATTTACTTTGTTTTTTCATGGTTGCATAGTATTCCACTAAGTGCTTCTTAACCAGTTCCTCTCTGATAGAAATTTAGATTGAGTCCAGCTTTTCAATTACAAACCATACTGCAAGGATCATCACCCACCGTACTGAACATCTCTGCGCACTGATATCAATAAATCTATAGAATAAATTCCTAGAGATGACACAAAAAGACTGTGCCCAGCATCAGGGGAGGCAGCATCCCATTCTCCCAACTCCTCAATCAAATTATGGATAATATCTACCCATGAGTCAGTGCGGTAGATGAAAATAGCTTTCCATTTTTGTCTCTTGTATTGAAGATGAATATATTTATTAATAATCTGCATTTCTTTGTGAAATGTCTATTTTTCCTACCAAGTTCTTCATCTTTTTCCCCAAATTTCAGGAATTATCTGCTAGCCTTTGGTCAAACATGTTGCAAACAACTACACCAGTTAGTTACTTCACTTGGTCCATCATGTTTTCAGTCCTACAGAAACTTTGAAATTTTTTAAAATCAAGTTAACTTGTATCTGTCTTTTCCTTTACATTTCAAGTTTCAGACCCCACTGGGGACGCTCTTTTCCAGGCTTCCCTTGTAGCTCAGTCGATAAAGAATCTGCCTGCAATGCAGGAGACTTGGGTTCGCTCCCTGGGTTGGGAAGATCCCCTGGAGAAGCAAATGGCAACCCACTCCAGTATCCTTGCCTGGAAAATCTCATGGCAGACAAGCCTGGTAGGCTGCAGTCCATGGGGTCGCAAAGAGTCAGGCACGACTGAGTGACTAACTCACTTTTCAGGCAAAAATTTTGCCTGAAAGNGGTTGGGAAGATCCCCTGGAGAAGCAAATGGCAACCCACTCCAGTATCCTTGCCTGGAAAATCTCATGGCAGACAAGCCTGGTAGGCTGCAGTCCATGGGGTCGCAAAGAGTCAGGCACGACTGAGTGACTAACTCACTTTTCAGGCAAAAATTTTGCCTGAAAGTACTGTCAATTATATTTACATTAAAGCACCTTCAGCATTAGCTCCCTTCCAATATATCATTAGTTAACAATAATAAGCCAACAATGCTTTCTCTAAAACTTCCCATAATCAACTGATGAACAGCTCTGCACCAATTAAATACTGCTTACAACTATTACTCAAATATTTAATTTTTTTCCTTTAAACTTCTTCTTAAAATCTAGGGGTTGAAAAATAACCAAGAAAGTATGTTTAAATACTGGGAAGTCCCAATTCTCTGCCCCTCAATTCTTAAGTAATCTTCAACATTGTAAGTGCAAAATAAAGTCCAGCAAGTAGACTGTCTGTATTGTAGTTATAATTTAGTCATCTCTACAAAAGTCAATGAATACTTCCTGTACAAACAAACTTGTAATTTTGCAATACCAGAAAACTGCTTATGATGCTATCTATCAACACATATTCTGTTCTTTTCCATTTCAGGTTATGAAGCGAAAAAGACTTCTACCTCAAATCACAAAATTATAAAATAAGCTTCATGTTAGTTCCAATTCAAACCACCACTTAGAGCTAAATTAGATGGTTAATCTAGCCACTCTCTCTGTTCTTCATCAAGGGAAAAAAAAAATCCTGGTCATAAGTTTTCTATCTCACAGTGCCAGCTGCCAGGCATTTAACAGCCTTCCATCTCTACACCGACTGGCACAACAAGTAATACAACTTGGAAGTTAAGGAAATTGGCAGAACACAGAGGGGGAAAAAAGAATTTTTTCCACCATTTGTACAGCACTTGTTTAGCACGTATGTAAGTGTTTCCAAAGGGGTGGTCAACTCTTCAAGCTATATGAGAAGCATCATCCTGCTTCACATCAACTACTGCCAACTCCATTCAGTGGCCTCCTTCCCCTCTGGGACTATTCAGAAAGTTACTATTTTCTTTTACAACTCACCCAGGCCTCTTCACCAATGAAAGCAGGCAAGGCCCTCGCTGTGTGTCTGTCTCCTAGAGAAGATTGCATCTTTTATTTATCGTCCCTTGGCTTTATTTTCACAGTGAATTCCTGGCTTAAATGCAATCAGCCAAGAAACCCTCCCTGTGCGCTCTCCTGTCATTCCTCATTGCTTGCAAGCAGAGTCAAGCACAGAAGGGGGAAAAAAAAACTCAGCATTGCCAGCCAAGCCATAAAAACTCACAAACTAGTTTGTTATACTGAGATACCATGGATGTGCTTCAATCCATTTCAACCAGGCAGGAAACAAGGGGAGGAGGGGTATAACTTGAAAGTATGTTAAATAGATTTTTTTAAAAAAGGATAGATGGATAGCCTCAGAAGTTAACCCCCGCTCCAGACATGAGGAAAGGGTATCTAACCTAGAAAAGGCAACACTGGGGACGGCCTTTAGAAATAAATGACCATGCAGAAAAATCACGTTCCCAGATTGCATTAGAATTCAAATTAACCAGACAGGATTAAAACAAATCTTAATTCTCTCTTGGGGCCCCACCCAGACCCCTACCCGACTCCCAAAGAGAAGGATAAAAGGAACTGACTACGGAAAGAGAAGATTAAATTAAAAATCAGAGACAGTGATGCTGCCAAATCTCTCCCCATTCATTAGGAACCGCGTTCACCACCACAATTTAAACAGACAGCACTATAAGAGGGGGGTAGAAAAATACGCCCGTTTTGCAATCAGGAGAAAAATACGAGGAAAGGGGAGTTTCACTACAGCATTGTTCTTTTCCGTCTAGCTCAAACATCCCCAGCACTACAGCTGGAAAAAAAATCTGACCAGAAAGACACATTGAAGGGTGGGGGGAGCGGGGAACACAGAGAAAGCTTTTAAAACTCGGTATTTGAGAAAACTCTCATGGTCTGTCAGAGAAAGAAGGGCTGTGCAGCTTTAAGTCCTTCTCTCGCCTTTGTCAAATATCTTCTACTTTACAAGCCCTGAAAAGAAATAAAGAGACTCTTTTGTTTGGTTTCCCCTTTTCGGAGGGTGACAGAAAACTGAAAGGGGCACAAATAAGCCTGAAAACGAGAACAAAGTGCGGGGTCGTGCCCGACTGNCTCTCGCCTTTGTCAAATATCTTCTACTTTACAAGCCCTGAAAAGAAATAAAGAGACTCTTTTGTTTGGTTTCCCCTTTTCGGAGGGTGACAGAAAACTGAAAGGGGCACAAATAAGCCTGAAAACGAGAACAAAGTGCGGGGTCGTGCCCGACTGCCAGGCGGCCGCGCCGGGAGGGACGCGGGAGCCGACGCCAAGCCCCTCCGCCTCGCGCTCCGGCCGCCGCCGGCCGCAGCTCCCCGCGGCTCGCACGGAGCCCGACCCGGCCCCCTCCCCGGTGCAAACCGAACTCCGCCGGCGGGAGCCCCGGGCACGCCGCGGTCCCCCGGTAAGGGGAAGAGCCAGCTGCCACGGGCCCGGCTCGCACCCTTTGGTTCCCGGGCGTCCTCGGGAGGAGAGGTCCCTCAGGAAAGGGGTCCAGCTTGACGCCCGCGCACCCCAAGACGGAGAGGCGCGGGAGGAAGGACATTTAAATCCCGGGGCGGCCGGCGGAGCTCGCCCGGGCCAGCCCAGACGCCGCAGCGACTCCCCGGCCCCCCGGAACGCCGCGGCCGCCAGCCCGTCGAAGCCCTGAGAGGAGCGGCCGCCGAGTGGCATGAAAATGTATTCCCCTCCCCTCAAATGGAGGGGGCGGGGAGGGGGGGTGCAGAGGAGAAAGACCGGCGAGTGACAGACAAGGGGAGAGACGAGGCAGCGCGCGGAGCGCGGCCCGGCCGCCGGCTCGGCCCCGGCCGGCATTGTCTGTGCGGCCCGCGCCCCCTCCCCCGCCCCGCACGGCCCCACCACAGACACCCTCCGCCGGAGCCCGGCCGGCCGCCCGCGCCTTTGTCCACATTCACCCCCCAAAACGGGTCAGCAGCTCTCCAGGACGTGCTCCCCGGGAGAAGGGCGGGGAACGGAGAGGGCCGGGGGCACCCGACACCCACCCGGCGGACCCCGCGGAGGGGCGCGTCCTGCTGATTCATTTCCCACTCGCGCTGGCCCGTCCGGGGAGACAGGGGGCGGGGAGGGGCGGAGAGGAAATGGGCGCTTCGCTCAGAAGGACTGTCCCGGCCAGTGAGGGCATCGGGCGGGGTGCGGGCGCGCGCTGCGCTGAGGGGCTGCCCAGAGGGGAGGGGGCGGGCGTCCCCCTCCCGAGGGACTGACGGACGGAGAGACGACCCCGCGACTGCCCCGTGACTCACCGACTTGCAGGACGTTGTCTACGCAGCCGCTCTCCAGCAGCGCGATGCCCCGGCGGAAGGGCAGCCGTGTCTCATCGCCGCCGTCCGCCGGCCCGGCGGCCCCCACCGACGGGGCCCCGGCCCCGGAGGCGGCGGCAGCGGCGGCGGCGGCAGCGGCGGCGGCGGCCGAGGTGGCGGCCGGCGAGGACGAGGAGCCGCCNCTTCGCCGTGACGTCGCGGCCGAGGCGGGGCACCGATAGGGGGACCTAGGGCCAAGGGCGGGGCCTATGCAAATCGCTGGGCTGAAACATAAATAGAGCACTCCGCGGACACGGGGGTAGCGGGGGCGGTGGGGTTGGGTGCCCGATGGGTTGTGAGAATGTCAGGCTGCTGTGACGCGGGGGGCGGGGCTCAGGCGGGGTTCCCGGGGGAGGGGGCGGACTGCCAGGCATGGCCTAGGGTGCATGGGTCTCTGCGCCCACTGCCTGCTCAACTTCCCCCTCCAATTCCCTGCTTCCCTTTGATGTCCCGCAAGTGAGGACGCCCCTCGTGGGTCGCTGCGGGGAGGGAAGAGTAGTGGAAGGTGAGCAAGGGCGAGGGGTCCGGGTAAGTGGGGGGCGGGACCCTGAGTCGAGGCCCCACCCCCACCCCCACCCCCGCCAGAGCCGGCCCGCCGGGGGAAAAGCCTCTGGGCGGAGGAGGCGCTTTCAAAACAAAGAAATGCGGCGTGGAACCCGGGGGACTGGGGTGGTGAGGAAGGCGGAGGAGGTGCGGCTGAGGCCGCCTGCTTCCCCTCCAGTCAGCCCAGAGGAACTCCCCCCACCCCCAGCCCGGGCTGCGGCNGTGAGCAAGGGCGAGGGGTCCGGGTAAGTGGGGGGCGGGACCCTGAGTCGAGGCCCCACCCCCACCCCCACCCCCGCCAGAGCCGGCCCGCCGGGGGAAAAGCCTCTGGGCGGAGGAGGCGCTTTCAAAACAAAGAAATGCGGCGTGGAACCCGGGGGACTGGGGTGGTGAGGCAGGCGGAGGAGGTGCGGCTGAGGCCGCCTGCTTCCCCTCCAGTCAGCCCAGAGGAACTCCCCCCACCCCCAGCCCGGGCTGCGGCGCCGGAGAAGAGGGAGGAGGCTGCGGTAGTCGGCTGTTTTCCATCTCACTTTTGCAGACCAAGGCGGAGAAGAGCACCAGCTCCGCTGCTCCTCTTGTCTGCAGCGCGCTCAACCCCGAGCGAGTCTCCGCTTCCGCTCAGTCTCAGCTTCCAAGCTTGCCAAAGTGACCGAAAACGCGCCGAGCGCTCGGAACCTGTCCCGCAGCTGCGCGACGCGCGTCTCGAGCTGGCCGCAGCCGCCCCGCCCTCGCGCTCCTCCAGCCCCGCGGGCGGGGATGCCGCTCCGCGGCCTCTCTACCGGGACCCCGCTCCAGGCCTGGGCGTGCTCCGGCTCGAGGTGGAAGGCACACCCGGGTAGTGGATTTAGCAAACACACCTTTGTGAGTACACACGACACGGGCGCGCGCGCACACACCCTACAGGCGCGCGCTCACAGTCCACCCGGCTGCAGACGGCGCGCCCCGGACGCTCGGCGGCGGATGGTGGCTGGGAGCGCACTCGGTGCACCTTTGAGTCCATGGCCAGCCTCGACCCCGGGCTGCGGGAACCCCTGGCACTCGGGACGTACGCCGGGCTCTCTGCCGCCGTGGCGGCGCCCGAACGCCCCATCCTCCCGGGGCTAGGCTGCGTGTGGGGCGGGCGGGCGCAGAGCGCAGCTTGCTCGGGCCGGGGCGCCGGCGAAGGCAAAGACGCGAGTCCCCTGTGAACCAGAAACGCTGCAGACATTGTTCTCCGTACTCTCCAGGGCTCGGTCGAATGTGGGTCCAAAACACAGCCTTATTACCACGTTAGAGACATCCCTACTCTTTGCCCTGCCTTCTGTTTTTCCTGTAAACCATTTCACTGATACTGTGGCTACTTTAGAAGATAAACCGTATCTCCTTTGACACGTTCGCATCTTTTAAGGCCTGCCTTGTTGGATTTAAAGAGAGAAGAGCGCTCCCGAGTTTTCAAGAAAAATCGCCCACTCAGGGCCGAGGCCCGGGAAACCTCGAGCTCCATCCATCCAGGTCTTGGCTCTTCCCCTCTTCAGGCCCCACCAAGCCCCAGGCTGCAGGTCCCTTAGGGGACCTGATGCTGGCCGACTTTCCGCAGCTGCCTTACTTGTTAGGGAAATTTTGGTGACAGTATGTTTTTGTATATCCATCTGGTATTTTTCTGGGCACCTCCTCAATGCTTAGGAAAAGGCCTGGTTAGAAAACTGGAAGACTATCTTACGGGCAAAAGGGAGGCGGAAAGGTTTTTCCTTCAGTTTTTCTTATTTCTGGATTTCTTTTTTTTTAATTAAAAATTTAATTTACATATGTATATGATA
The DNA here is from genome assembly GCA_006410675.1 of Oreotragus oreotragus. NCBI lineage: Eukaryota > Metazoa > Chordata > Mammalia > Artiodactyla > Bovidae > Oreotragus > Oreotragus oreotragus. The sequence continues at coordinate 386,915 of SJYX01020054.1, forward strand.
GAAAAAAGTAAGTCAAAAGTAAAATGTGGTTTCCATTCTGTCTTAAAACACAACCATGATAGAACTTAGGCTTGTGTAATATTGTATAGATTACTAAGGAATTTCATACACATACACACAGAATCTTGGAACTGGAAAGTCAAAGATGACAAAACTCATATCCCCAGACAGGATAAGTGACTCATTCAGGCACCTACCAGGTGTTAATGGAAGAAATTAACTCATACTGAGTGGGAAAGTGGACTGCTTTGAAAGGGCCTACCGTTTAGAGATCTTGATTTTGTATTGAACCAGCGAGCCTGGATTTAAGGCATTGTCCTACTTGGGAGGAATTTCATTTAACTCTGTTCAAAGGTGAGTCCTGAGCCACCAGCTCAGCTTTACCCCTTTGTAGTCTCTTAGCTGAAACCAACTCTCCTGCTCTTGAACTGTCCTCCTTCCACTGGTTCCCTGACACTCTCCTTATCCTACAATGTCTCCAACTTGTCTTTCTCTGTCTTGTTTTGGGGTTTCTCTTCCTCCAAACGTTGATGTGCACCCTGCCCTACAGCCTAGGAGGGTCCTCTTTATGTTTAGGGGCCCACACCTTGGAGAGCTTCCACTGTTTGCAACTCCCAACTGTGGTCTCTGCTTCAGCTCACTTCTTGCTGGTGGTCAACTCCCTTTTCCATCGCCACCTCAAACCCAAAGTACCACATTTCCGTGGAAACCAGGCTCTCTTTCCCTAGACTGTTATTACAGTTGCCACCTGTTCATAGGCCGCCAAGATTTTTTCCTCTTTGCCTGCAACTCATATAGGTTTACTTGCTGAGTTATCTCTCCGGGCCCCTCTAGCTTAGTCACTTATTCCTCCTCTTCACTCCACACAGCCTCCTCACTGGTGTGTCTGTATAACCTTTCCTCATGCAAATCCTCCTCCACCCAGCTGTTATGCTTCCTAAAGTATAATTCTGATGGTATCACCCTCCTGCTCAAGTCCCTTTAAATGAATGACTCCCTGCCATGTACTAGGGAAAGTCCAAATTCAGATCTGATCTTGCCCAAACCCACCTTTCCAGCCTCATCTTTCACTAAAATCTAACAGAACTTCCAGGTCCCAGACAGGAATGCTGTTAAATCCCATCAGGACTTCTCCCAGCTCCCTAGAAGACATCCCAGCTTCCCCAATCTGCACATTGGCTCAAGATGTTCCTGTTGGTGGTAACAGAGACATTCTTTCTCCCCATGGAACTTGTCAAATTCCTACCCTTCCTTCCAGGACTGGCTCAAATGCCACTTCCTCTGGGAAAACCCACCTGGATGTGTGATCTCTCTCCCCTCAAGCTCCTCTGACACTTTGGATCTTCCTCGTGACATTTTTACCATTCTGCCAAGGGTCACAGCTATGTGTACACTTGCTAGAGCTGTTCATCTCTCTCTTCCCTGGTTAGAAAGTCTCTGAGGGTTGGGATTATGCCTCAGCCATCTCTGTAGCCCCAGGTGCCCAGCACTGCACGGCAAGGTTTCCGTCTCCCCAGAGGTCAGCTACACTCATAAGTGCCAACATGTCATCTTTGGCGAGTTCTTGTGCCACTCTCATGTTTGAGGTATTTACAATGTTTTTTTCCTGGTGTTCATAGAACTCATTACTAAATTACTTCTAATTACCCTTTTCAAACAGGCCCCAACCCTAGGGGACCAAATCAAGGCTAAAGGCCTCTGGTTATGCTGAAATGTTTAACATTAGGCAATGGTAGGAAATCAAAGTACAGAAAGTCTTCAGCTTCCCAAATGCAGTGATTCATCACATCACACCACAGCGCATCGGCCAGTGTGGTCAGGAGCTAGGCTTTTAGGCTGAGTTCATAAACAGAACTCCCTGTAGCTAAACTGATAGACACCCTTTCCCCCAGCACCATACCAAGCGCCTGGCCTGTTGCACTTGGCTGCATGAATAGATGAATAGCTAAGGATTTATTTGAAAGGAGTAGTGGCAGCCTATCTAGACATCTGTTATGACTTCTCTACCTGTGTTTAAGAATGAAAATTTGAATTAAGTTCAGTAGAGATGTATAAAATTCCTGGAGCAGTGGTTTTCAAAGAGAGATCCTTAGAGTACCCCCAGAGCATTGCACACAGTTTTGGAGCTGGGAACCAGAAACTGACACTTGCTTACTCCCCATAGGAGTCTTCTTCACGTTCAAGTTTGAAAACTACCCTTTGGTGGCAAGAACATGCAGCCCCAGCGCTTAAGAGGAGGTCTGCAGAAGGAAAAAATGGCTTTGCCTCATCACTATTGCTAGTCGTCTCAGATAATTAAGAGATAACTTTCCAATAATAGGAAGATTTGAAGATGTGAGAATTAAAGCTAAGGAATTTTAAGTCATTCGAAGATGGACAAAGCGATTCCCACTTCCATGCTTTTCCTTGTATTGGGATATACTTTTTATATTATAACCAAAGCCAATTATTAATATGTTCCCTGGGATGTAGTTACATTGTTTAGAAAGAAAGAAAAGCCTAAAATAGTATCGTTAGCCTGTGAGTCAGGATTTTTCTCCTGTTCAGTAGGATGACAGAGAATTCTAGGTGGGTAAAGAGTAAAGAGTGAGATATTAGAGATGACACTTCATTAGGACAAAATGTTCAAAACCAAGGAAGAGTGCCAAAAAGAAACTCCCGGATCAATCATTTCCACCAAATAGATTCTTGGGCAAAATAAGAAGTGGCCAGGGAATGATCAACCCACAACTGATCAATTTAAAACAGTTGTTCTGTCTCTAAAGACGGGAAAAATTTGATCTGTTTCAACAGTTAAATTCCAGAAAATCAAACCACTGATATTTCATTATTATCGTTTGAAGAGTGGGTGCGATACAGTACCAGAGGTTTTATAAACAGTAACTCCTTTGGTGCCCCAGTCCCCATTGCTCCCCATGTTGCACCCACCCCTGTCTCAACACAAGTCATGAATGAAGAAACTGAAGTGAAGTGAAAAGTGAAGTGAAGTCGTTCAGTCGTGTCCGACTCTTTGTGACCCCATGGACTGTAGCCTACTAGGCTCTTCTGTCCATGGAAACTGAAGCTCAGAGAAATTAACCAAATGTTATTCAGCTCCAGCCTGGCCGACCAGGGATTCAAGTTCAGTCTGTCCGATGATAAAGTCAGATCTTTCCCCATTATCTACTACTTCCCAGACTTGCCAGATGATAAGAACAGCCCTACATACCTGTTTAAAATACGGATTTCTTTTAGGTCTCCCCTAGAGAGTGCTAGGGTGGGACCTGGAATTTGTTTTGTTTGTTTTGCTGTTGTCATTTTTTAATGTATGCCCTAGATAATTCTCCAGAATAGGCAAGTTGGGAAGTTTCATAATTCCATGGCCACGTTATCACTTACTAACCCACAGTTTCTTTAAGAAGTACCCTTCTAGAACTTGCTACAATTAAAAGAAAGTGTATATAACCACTGATCAACCAACCAATCTTTTCCATCCTATTTCTAAGAACAGTATATTCTTTAAGACAAAAGTCTTTAAAGTTACAATCTGGGTTTTTTAAAACTAAATTGTTACATCTGGAAATTTGCTTATAAATTAATTTGCTTTAAATTATAATTTGGACAATAATTCCCACCCCCCCAGAGGTAAAAGTGTTTGCTTCTGTTGAATATTAGATAATCTACTCTTGTTAATTTTTAGCAAAAATACGTTAGTGTAAAGATAGTCTGTGTACCATTTCAGTATTGTGAAAACTGATGAGAGTGTTACCATTCTGCTATTCATTCCAATCCAAAGTGCAGTGATGAAGATCTCATCAGATGAAGCCATTTCTGAACATTTAACAGGCCTCCAGTATGACTTGGAACCTAGTGATAGCCAAAAGAAATAGGAAATGCCACATTTAATTAGAGCTCTTAATCTTTCCCTTTTTTTAATAACTAACTTAAAAAATATTTTATTGGAATATAGTTGATCATCATGCAAAATGCCAGGTTGGATGAATCACAAGTTGGAATCCAGATTGCCAGGGGAAATATCAACAACCTCACATATGCGGATAATAACACTCTAATGGCAGAAAGCAAAGAGGAACCAAAGAGCCTCTTATTGAGGGTGAAAGAGGTGTGTGGAAAAGCTGGCTTAAAACTCAGCATTTGAAAACTAAGATCATGGCATCTGGTCCCATCACTTCATGGCAAATAGAAGGGGGAAACGTGGGAACAGTGACAGATTTTATTTTCTTGGGCTCCAAAATCTCTGTGGATGTTGACTGCAGCCATGAAATTAAGAGACACTTGCTTCTTGAAAGAAAAGCTATGACAAAGCTAGACAGTGTATTAAAAAGCAAAGGCATCACTTTGCCAACAAAGGTCCATCTAAGTCAAAGTTATGATTTTACTAGTACTCATGTACAAATGTGAGAGTTGGACCGTAAGGAAGGCTGAATGCCAGAGAATTAATGCTTTCGAATTGCCGTGCTTGGGAAGACTCTTGAGAGTCCCTTGAACTGCAAGGAAACCAAACCCATCAATCCTAAAAGAAATCACCCTGAGTATTCATTGGAAGGACTGATGCTAAAGCTGAAGCTCCAGGACTCTGACTACCTGATGTGAAGAGCTGACTCATTGGAAAAGACCCTTATGCTGGGACAGACTGAGGGAGAAGAGGACAACAGAGATAGTTAGATAACATCTCAGACTCAATGGACATGAGTTTGAGCAAGCTTTGGCAAATAGTAAAGGACAGGGAAGCCTGGCATGCTGCAGTCCTTGGGATCCCAAAGAGTCGGACACAACTTAGTGACTAAGCAGCAACAATAATTGATTTACAGTGTTACGTTTCAGATGTACTGCAAAGTAAGTCAGCTATACATACACGTATATCCACTTCTTTTTTCTTTTTTAGATTCTTTTTCCATATAGGCCATTACAGAGTACTGAATAGAGTTCCCTATTCTGCATACAGGTCTACAGAACTGTACAGAACTGCAGTTCCATACAGAACTGTGTATATGTCAATCCCAATCTCCCAATATATCCCTCCCCACCCCTTATCCCCTGGTAACCTTAAATTTGTTTTCTACACCCATGAATCTACTTCTGTTTTGTAAATGAGTTCACCTCTGCCCTTTTTTTTTTCTTTTAGGATTCCACATATAAGTGATATCAAATGATATTTGTCTTTCTGTGTCTGACTTCACTCAGTATGACAATCTCTAGCTCCATCCATGTTGCTGTAAATGGTATTATTTTTTTTCTTTTTATAATGGCTGAGTAATATTGCATTGTATATTTACACCACATTTCTTTATCCACTCCTCTGTTGATGGACATTTAGGCTGCTTTCATGTCCTGGCTATTGTTACTAAATGATGCAGTGAACATTGGTGCACATGTATGTTTTTGAATTATGATTTTCTCTGGGTATATGTCCAGGAGTGGGATTTCTGGGTCATATGGTAGTTCTATTTTTAGTTTTGTAAGGACTCTCCATACTGTTCTCCATAGTAGCCATACCAGTTTACATTCCCACTAACAGTGTAGGAGGGTTCCATTTTCTCCTCACCCTCTCCAGCATTTATTGTTTGCAGATTTTTTGATGATGGCCATTCTAACTAGTGTGAGGTGGTATTTCATTATAGTTTTGATTTGCATTTCTCTAATAACTGGTGATGTTGAGCATCTTTTCATGTGCCTTTTACCTATCTGTATGTCTTTGGAGAAATGTCTGTTCAGATCTTCTGCCCATTTATTGGGGAAGGCAATGGCACCCCACTCCAGTACTCTTGCCTGGAAAATCCAATGGACGGAGTAGCCTGGTAGGCTGCAGTCCATGGGGTAGCTAACAGTCGGACAGACTGAGCGACTTCACTTTCTCTTTTCTCTTTCATGCATTGGAGAAGGAAATGGCAACCCACTCCAGTATTCTTGCCTGGAGAATCCCAGGGACAGGGGGGCCTGGTGGGCTGCCGTCTATGGGGTCACACAGAGTCGAACACGACTGAAGTGACTTAGCAGCAGCAACAGCAGCCCATTTATTGATTGGTTTATTTGTAACTGTAACTTTTTAGCAAGTATTTCATTAAACTTGTCATAAAATAGAAGAATACTATTCAATTGAATAATGTAAAAAATATTTAAATTTTCCATATTTATCTATGTCAACTGGAAAAAGAACTCCCAGTTTTAAACATTGAGAAGTAGCACTATAAAAAAAAACTTAGAAAATTAATGATTTCCTCAAAATTTCATCAATCTACCAATTCACTCTTCATAGATACCTCTGATGGGTGAGATAGCAGGAGAAAAACACACATAAGACATTAAATGCTATGGTACGAACATATTCCCTAGGGAGACAAAAGATGCTCTGACATACATAAAGGATGTATTTGCAGAAAATAATGTCACCCCTCAAATCATTTCATAAACACATAGCAGGAACATTTTCCAAAATGATCAAACTATTTTATTCATTTTCATTCCCATCTGGAGGAAGTGAAGACATACAATTCAGACAACCAAGTAACTTTAGGGGGCACCTTATGCCTAGATAAAGATTATTTGCATTTAAGAGACAAGCATGAAAATTAAAGTTAAAAATGTAAAAACCAAATTTTATAATGTATTTATCAAGGGCATTTTATCACCTACAATATTTTTAAATATTCAAGAACTCATTCCTTGTCAAGAATAGCGTCACGACAATTCCAGTATGAAAAGTGTCACTTCCAATGACTTCGTTCAAACCCAGAATTAAATATCTTGTGAAATGAAGCAGTCTCAGCAGAAGCTGGTATGTCAAGATATTTTTGCAACCTGAAATCTATATTAACTAACACCTCCACAGAACTCCACAGACTTCCCTGGTGGCTCAGGTGGTAAAGCATCTGCCTACAGTGCGGGAGACCCAGGTTCAATCCCTGGGTTGGGAAGATCCTCTGGAGAAGGAAATGGCACNGAAGCAGTCTCAGCAGAAGCTGGTATGTCAAGATATTTTTGCAACCTGAAATCTATATTAACTAACACCTCCACAGAACTCCACAGACTTCCCTGGTGGCTCAGGTGGTAAAGCATCTGCCTACAGTGCGGGAGACCCAGGTTCAATCCCTGGGTTGGGAAGATCCTCTGGAGAAGGAAATGGCACCCCACCCAGTATTCTTGCCTGGAAAATCCCACGGATGGAGGAGCATGGTAGGCTACAGTCCATGGGGTCGCAAAGAGTCGGAGACGACTGAGCGACTTTACTTACCACAGAACTACACTACAGTAAAATATATGGTTATGCAGAACCTCTTGCTGTGTTTGTTGTTTTTGGCTGCACTGGGTCTTCCTTGCTGCTTTGTTTCTCTGGTTGTGGGAAGTAAGGGCTTCTCTCTAGCTGTGGTGAGCTGCTGCTGCTGCTAAGTCACTTCAGTCGTGTCTGACTCTTTGCACCCCCATGGACTGCAGCCCACCAGGCTCCTCCGCCCATGGGGTTTTCCAGACGAGAGTCCTGGAGTGGGGCGCCCTTCTTCTCATTGCGGTGGCTCCTCTCGTGGTGGCGCATGGGCCTGGGGTTGAGAGGGCTCGGTGACTGTGCCATGAAGAATTAGTTGCCCCACCTCGTGTGGAGTCTTCCTGGACCAGGCTTGAACGTGCGTCCCATGCGTTGGCAGGCAATTTCCTCACCACTGGCCGGTGAGGGAAGTGCTTGAAGATTTACATCTCAAATACCAAAGCTTTTCAAAAAATCTTAACCCTGCAGGCTAGAAATCGTCTAATGTGGCATACTTCCTTGACTTCTTAGGCATAAGGTCTCCCTGTAAACACAGTGATGCCCTCGAGAGCTACGAAGGCATGCAAGACAATTTGTCCACAACTAAAAGCTGAGACTACTTTTATTCTTTCTTTCCTTAATTTTTTTCTTCCTTTTATTTATTTATTTTTTTAGCTTTTATGCAATTTTTTTCCCCTCAGTTTTTTTTTTTTTTTTGGTCTCTACAGTTGTTCTGTCCCCTGTTACTTTTAATTATTGTCATATAACCTGTCCCTCCTCCATTTCTGAGTTGTTGCTTCGCATTTGGTGTGGCTTTGGAACCCAGAAAACCCACTTGTTAGAATTGTGAGTAAAATAAAAATCAGTTACTTTCTTAATGAGGACATTCCCTCTGGTTAAAATAGGCACAGTCTGTGTCACATTTATTTTGGTTTCTTGCAGACTCTCTGGATCGCAGGTAGGTGACAGACAAAGAGAAGGTTATTAGATGGTCGGACTCTGGTTTCTGAGGGGTTAATATATGGTGATCCTTGTTCTCATTGATGGCTCTGAGGGGCCTATTGAATGATAGCATATAAAATAATATATCTTGAGTATGATTTAGGTTTAAAGTCTTCATAAAATTATAATCCTCTGAAACTTGGTGGTTCGCATCTGGAATTTATGACAATATCCTGCCGGATTTCAGATGAAGCAGAAGCTGCCATTCCCAGATCACATAGAAGAAGGGCCTGTCATGCATTTGTGTTACAGCTTGAGTTCTCCCTGGAGTGAGGAGCGAGAGAGAATAAAATCTTCAACAAGCCCACCCCACAAGACCCGAGGCTGTGCAGGACCCAGTTCCTGCTCATCTCTCCAGCTGGCCTCGCCCCAAGTTCACTCCCCTCACTCTCTGGGGTCCTGCCAACGCAGGCTGCTCAGGCCTGCTTTCGGTTCCTTGAACACTTGAGGCTCACTTCCCCCAGAGGCCCTTTGCCCAAGAGTTCCCACTGCCTGGAATGCTCTCCCGCCCCAGGCCTGGCAGTCACTGCCGAGTTTCCTCCTACTCAGCTTAATCATACTTCCTTAGGAAGGCCTGGCCACTCTGACAGGTCAACTCTGCCTATCACACACTCTTGTAGCTAGTGTACTTCCCCCTTGGAGCCCTTCGAGAGTTGTAATTTTTCATTTAGTTGTGTATAGGACAGATTACCTAGAAAATAGTAGGTGCTCAGTAAGTATTTGTTCATTCCGTAGAAAGGAGGGAGCAAGGGCACTCCAGCCAGACTGGCCTCCTCATTGTGGTTAACATCCTGACCTGCCTGGAGAGCAGTTTCCAAACTCTTCCTTTCACTTGATTACTGCCAAGGGCCTTGGGTCTCTCCTTCTCTTTCAAGAAAAGAATAAAACCTACTCCATGAACGTGCAGCCACATGCCATGAGTCTATTACTACAAGGACATCATGGCATTATTCCAAGCAAAGAAATAAGAAGCAAATCTTCCCAACAAATTTCAAAACATTTGCCACCCTGTCATACGTGCCCCCTTTAACATTTGTCTCTTGTTCATTCTATTTGTCTGGCTTTTGTCTCAAGTTTTGACAATTTCAAGTGTTCTGGTTGCTGTGGGATGAAGAAACAATGATCTCTTAGAGACTGAGGGGGAAAATATCCACTTTGGGGGAGTTTTAGAGTTTCTCCCCTTTAATAGTATTCATGAATTGAGAGAATGTTGATTTGGAGGCAGTGCTTCTGTGACATCAACCAATATTTATTTTTGTGCCGATAATGTGCCAGGCATTGTTCTCTGCCAGGAACACCTCTACTTCCAAACTGTTATATTAAAGGTACCTATGCCCTTTCCCAGGCTTCTTAGGGTTATTTTTAAGACAAGTTCAAATTGCTGAGTGAGAACTGTTAGCTCTGAGTGAGAATCTTTACCACCTTTCCTCTAAACATCTTTATAACACTTCAACTAAATTTTAAAACATATTTTATAAGTCTTTCTGACACAGAGGAAACTAGGTCACGAAGAACTACACTATATGTACGTTGTCGATTTTATTTTTTCTTTTGCTATTTCATAGGTAGATAAAAATTTCTTAACTTTCAGAGCAAGAAATAAACATTAGATGTTGCCTCTTTTTTGTTATTGTTCTGTAGTCTTAATAGCTGTAGTCTGAATAGTTTTAATAATTAAGTCTTCCACAGAAAGCTTGACCAATAATAACTGAAAAGTTTGAAAAATCTGGAAAATGAAGAAAATAGTTTACTTGTCTCCTGAAGAGGCAAATAGCCCCACAATTTTCCATCTTCTAAGAAGGACTTCATTTCCTTTAGACTTTGAATTTAGAACCTATGTATGTGTGTTTAGCTCTATATGACTTGGTTTTTAACACATTATATAATACCCTGTGTTGTGATTTTCTACATCTCATGTCCCCAGAAAGTTTCCAAGTTCGCTGAAGGACAGGTATGGGTGCTTCTAACGTATCTCCTGCCTCATTTCTGTGTGGAAGCTGACCGGTTGCCTCTCCCTCTTCATCTAAGGTATATTCCTCCTGTAAAGACTGCTCCCCACTGCACTTCCCTACCCCATCCTGACTGCTTTTTCTTGCCTGTAATTCTGGCTTCATTAATATCCAAAGAAGGCTTCTACGTTAAATGTGTGTTTGCTGCTGCTGCTGCTGCTAAGTCACTTCAGTCGTGTCCGACTCTGTGTGACCCCATAGACGGCAGCCCACCAGGCTCCCCCATCCCTGGGATTCTCCAGGCAAGGATACTGGAGTGGGTTGCCATTTCCTTCTCCAATGCATGAAAGAGAAAAGTGAAAGTGAAGTCGCTCAGTCTGTCCGACTGTTAGCTACCCCATGGACTGCAGCCCACCAGGCTACTCCGTCCATTGGATTTTCCAGGCAAGAGTACTGGGGTGGGGTGCCATTGCCTTCCCCGAATGTGTGTTTGAGCAAGGCCAAATCTCCAGACTAAACTTTGTCCTCTCAATTTACAGTTCAAACGTTAGAGATTTAGTTCATTTGGACCTTCATGAACCCCCTTTGAAAAATATCCAGGGGCTTCCCCAGCAGTCCAGTGGTTAAGACTTCACACTTCCAGTGCAGATGGCCCAGATATCCATCCCCTGTTGGGGAACTAAGTTCCCCCATGCTGTGCAGTGCAGCCAAAAAGAAGAAGAAGAAGAAATACCAATATCCCCTGAAGGGTTAAGACTTTAAGCCATTATCAATTGATAATCCCAAGGGACTAGTTAAACTGAGTGCCAACCCCTCTGCCACTTTCCATGGAAAACCAAATCGAGGATGGGCCCTACAGGGTGGTGCTAACAAGGAGAGGGTTACTGGGGTGTGGGTTGCTAACTGAACTTCACTAATTTCACAGTGTTACCTTGGATTTCACACTCTTCAATGCATGGCTCTCCTTGACTCCATGGTTTCCTTTTTCTTTTTTTTTTTTTTTTCCCACCTTTGCTCCTCTGCCTAGGTTTATCTCTGTGTACAAATGTCTGTGTATATCCCCCCAGGCCTGTCTTTGTCAGGACACCGACTTGTCTAGCTGTGTAACCATAAAAAATTAGTTCAGATTCCTTGTTGGATGATTTAGGTATTTTCAGCTTCATTAACAGCTAATCACCACACAATGGATTACTCAACCAGGGTTTGAAATATGCCTTCAAGGTGGCTAGACTAACTGGAATGATCGTGGAAAGGGACTTCAGGAAGGTATCACATACACACAGCTATTATGTCTTTGTGGGAACACGCATTTGCCTATGAATTGTCTGTGCATGTTCTTGGCAGGTCCCCTTTCTTATCCTCTGTTCCACACTCCCACCCCCACCCCAGCCTCTGCCAGGTCTGCCTACAGATCCCTCAGTCTTGGAGGCTTCCAGAGAAAAGTGAGCGCTCATTCAGGTCCAGTGGCGTCCTGAGGAGTATCCCATCATACCCTCGGGTGAGGCAGCCAGGCCTTCTGTACCCCAGCAGGGTTCGGGGTCAGGCTGGGAGCCAGGAAGCCTGTAGATGTGCCACTAGGGACACAGCCAGGTGTCTTGCCACCCTCCTGTTGCCTTGCCCTCAGGGACCAATTGGCATGAGAGTCAGAAGTGTGACCCTGGAGCCCAAGTTTTCTGTGGGCTCTTTCTGCAGCCACTGAAGAGACTCTGGTGGATATGGTCAGCGTATGGGTTAGGTTAATATGAGAGACGATGAGGCCCTCCCCCACCCCGCAGATTCCCCAGCTCCAGGGCTGCTTTGACCACCTGAAGTCGGGTTGGCCAGAGTGGCAGCAAATTGGGGTAGGGTGCTGGGTGCAAGCCTGTTCCCACATGCAGGTTCTGTTTTTGCAGGTCTGACATGAACCGTTAACTCTGGCCACACAAAGTGCTCTGTGGGCAGGACTAGCCCTGGACGGAGGACTGTTGTCAATGGCTGATTGGATCAGTCGGGTTTGCTCTCAACAGTTGTCAATGACCATTGTCAAGTGTTGCTAGGGTTGCAGGAGAAAGGCTTCACTTGATTGGCTGAACAACTGTATTCTGTAACCAATCCGAATGCCGAGTCTGTGGGCAGGGGACTCAACATGATGGAGCAGTATCAAGCACAGACAGACACATTCTGGATACTAATAAGGCGTCTGGAAACAAGGAATTATAGTGTTCAGGAGTCCCATGCGCCTCGACAGCTCCAGCCATGGCATGGCTGCTGTTCAAAATGTTACAGCTTAAGTTAAAGTCATTCCCACTGATTGGAGCACATCACGATTTCAAAACAGGGCAGTAGCCATTGTAAGGAGGAAGTAAAACTCCTTGCTCATTGTGTTTTACAGCCGTCCTTAGTAAAACTGCTGAATTGTAATTTAAAATATTCCACCCTTTCAAATAAATTAAGTACAGCCCTTAAAAACAGGAAATGAGAGAGGTGCACACATATTGTCAATTAAACATTCACAGACATAGTACCACAAGGCAAAGCTGAAAATCACCATCGTATGAATTCACTTTGGGAGGATGACAACAAGGGTCACCACCAAGGGAGAGGTTATACCTCTGGCAGTGTATTCTAGGGCTGGAACCTGACTGCTAATTAAGGAACAAATGAAAGACAAACATCAGCTTGAAGGGAAATTTGGATCTTGCCTGATCGCAGATACTCTGAGATTCAGATAAACCTTGTTACTAGGGAAAGTTACTTGATGGTACTTGACAGTGGCAATGACTGAACCCACCCTTCAGAGAACATTACTGTGAGTCAGCCAGATGTTCCTGCAGAACTCTTACAATATATCAAAAGCAAACAGAATTATCTCACCTGAAAAATAAGTTAAGCTTCTGTATAGTACTGATTTTCCATCCAGTTGTCAATATGATCACCAAACTTAAGCATTTTTATGGTCAGTTTCTGTTCAACCACAGAAAAGTTGTTTTAGTCTCTTTCTATTCCATGCCATGCCTCTCCCTTTGCACTTAGATCTGTTCCTTAGAAAGATGGAGCAGTCATGCAACAATACTAATGGAAGAAAGGAAGGAAGGGAGAGAAGGAGGAAGAAAAGGAGGAAAGAAGAAAGGAAGTTTCCCATGGGTCCCCTCCTCTAGTATTCATTTTCTCTTTCCAGCCTAGACCCTTCTGCTCCTAGAGGACCCTCCATTCAAGCCAAGGAGCTTGGTTTCAGACTGAAACAGTGTTTCAGGATTCTGCATTTTACTTTGTATACATTTTGAAGTAGTTCAAAATGATTAAAAAAAAAAAAAAAAGAATAAGATTCCAAGACTGAGTTTTGGACAATGTCACCTTCCACCTCCACTGGTAAAAAGAATATGCCAGAGGAAGAAATGATCTCAAGGGGGATTGGCAGCAGGACCACCTTACTGAAAGTACAGCTTCACAAACCTCCCCACCAAGTTCCCCACTCAACTCTGCCCACACAGTCCAGTGGAACCCACGTAACATAACTCACTCTGCCCGAGACCCTCCTGTGTCTTAATGGAGACACTCTAATAGCAGGGATCATTGTTCCAAAGGGGAGGAAACAGTATTTGGGGTTCACTTTGTGTTGTTGTTGCGTGCAAAGCTAAATGCAGATATTTGTGCTGTTGGCAACATCTGAGGAAGTGATTTAACCCACTTGCATAGCCAGGCATAATGATTTCTCATGTGGCTCTGTGGCTTTAACCCTACTTGTTTGTCCCTTCTGATTATTTAAATCATGTTTGCATATTAATTACTTAAGGCATAGCTTTATTATTTCAGAGGCTCTGAAGTCCTGCTTGATTCTTCTAACTCAGAACCTAGCTTTCTCTGCTGACCTTATTTGCTCTCTTCAGAAACAGATCCAGGAGGCCAGAAAAACTTACCACCCACACAACTCTTCATAATCAAGTCGTTGGATGAAGACAGGTAAGTTTAAAAAGTTACCCTAGGTTCTGTCCTGGCCTGGCAGGCACACCCACGTAGTCATCACTGAGTATTCTCCAGGGTTAGTACTGCCCAGGGCTTTGCAAACTGGTGTTCTCTCTCCACAGTTTATGTTTCAAGATAACTTCCAATGCGACTCATATAGTCAGAAACCAAAATGGTAGGTTATAAAAAGCTACTGGTTCAGTGAAAAACAAAAATTTGACTACTAATTTCAACCTATAATCAAACAGTAAAAATCATCCATTTAACTTCCATCCCTTTCTTTTTCTCATTCACAGTCTCTAATAAAGGGGAAATTTTGCTTAATGATTAAAAAAGTAGAAGCAAAAGGCCTGGGATAACCCACAACTAAATAAGCAGTTGTAGAGTATTAGTGATTGTTGGGAGAAGATGAAATAAGAAAGGGAGAGACAAGCAAGGAAGTTGACATGAAGTCTGAAAGACCACATTCAGCCTGCACCCTCAAGAAAGTGTGTACGAGAAAGTAGGCCAGAACAACAATGAAGGTAGGGTAAAAAAGATGTGACTTTAGTTTTCAAAATGTCACGCCCGTATTGAGTGTCCCTTTGGTCCAAACGAGAAACAAAGGGAGAAATCCAACAGCTTCACTCACAAGCAGAGCAGTTGGCAAAGGGTCAAGGGTAAAATCTTGGAGAAAGCTTCAGCATGCAGCCTAAGGACAGGTGGCAAGAATCCTTTCAGCTGGTCTCTGTTTTTCCAAGTCCTGCTTTTCTCATTGTCCCCTCTTTCAGGGGCTCCCAATCTCCGGGATCTAAGGCCTGATGATTTGAGGAGGAGCTCATGTAATAATAATAGAAATAAAGTGCACAATAAATGTAATGGAGTAGAATCATCCCCAAACCACCCCCTTCATGGGTCCATGGAAAAATTGTCTTCCATGACAGCCATCCCTGGTGCCAAAGGGTGTGAGAACCACTGTTCTATTCCCCCTTTCCATCTGCTGTTCACTTTACCTCATGCCATTGCGCACACCTGGCGCTCTCTGTGGATTTCTTTTTTTAAAGCCTTCCGGGAAAGTTTTTCATTCATTCATGGCCATACATGCAAACCATTTAAGATGTTGTTTTTCAATAACATGATTAATTTAAAAAGCTACTTCTGATGCTCATAAGCAGAAGAGGTGACTTCATTCCACAGCCAGACCAGGACCATGTAGTTCTATTGGTGATAACTCTTTCTAGGTGGCAAAACAGAAGACTTGTTATTATAAAGCACAGTGGAAAGAGAGTTCTAGACTTTGCTTCATTCTCTGGGATGTTCTTGAGAGAGTGTTGACAGAGCTCCAGGTTTCCCTTAGTTGTTCCCAATATGTACATAGTAGACGTTTCTTCAGACAAATAGAGTTATTACAATGAAACCAGTGAAGCTTTGAATTTCCTTGAGGCTACAATAGCTTTTAGGAACACCATTTATTAAGATCAATGTGCTCTGTTTAGGTCACTGAAAGCCAAAACCATAAAAGAAAAAAACTGATAGATTGAACTTCATTGAAATTAAAAATTTCTCATCAAAAGAGACCATTAAGAAAAGGAATAGGCAAGACGTTACTGGAAGAAAATATTTGTGAAACATAAACTTGACAGAACTGATAGCCACAATGTACAGAGAATGCCTACTCAGTAATAAAGACATCAAAATTGCTTGAAAGAATAGAAGATTTGCAAAGACATTTCACAAAAGAAGATGTGTGACTGGCAAAGAAGCACATGGTGATGTGTTCCGTGTCGTTTGTCATTAGAAAAATGGAAATTAAATCACAGTGAGATACTGCCCACACTCACCAGGACGACAACACTAAATACAAGCAAGGATGCAGAGCAACTGGAACTCTCATGCATTACTGGTGGGAATATTAAAGGCTACATCTGTTTTAAAAAGGAATAGCAGTTTCTTTTAAAAAAAGAAAAAAGCATATACCAAATGTCATATGATATCACTTATATGTGGAATCTAAAATACAGTTATGTAGATCTTATTTACAAAGCAGAAGCAGACTCACACACTTAGAGAACAGACTAATGGTTACCAGCAGAGAAGGTGGAGGGGAAGGATAGACTGGAAGTTTGGGACTGATATGTACACACTGCTGTGCTTAACACAGATAACCAGCAAGGACCTAGTGTATATCACAGGAAATCTGCTCGATATTCTGTAATAACCTAAATGGAGAACGAAGTTTTTAAAAAAGACACTTGTATATGTGTAACTGAGTCACTTTGCTGTACACCTGAAACTAATATAATATTGTTATTCAATTATGTGCTTAGTCACTCAGTTGTGTCCGACTCTTTGGGAGTAGCCCGCCAGGCTCCGTTGTCCATGGGGATTCTCTAGGCAAGTATACTGGAGTGGGTTACTATTCCCTTCTCCAGGGGATCTTCCGGACCCAGGAATCAAATCCAAGCTCCTGCTTTGCAGGCAGAGTCTTTACCGTCTGAGCTACAGGAAGCCCAAAACAACGGCAGTAAAATGTTAATGGTAGACTTTACAATTAAATGGTGGGTATATGAGTATTCACTGTGAAATTCTCCATATATTTGGAAGCATTCACAGTAAACTGTTGGTGGAAAAAAGTCCATATGCTAGTTTTACTCATGGACACTCTCCAGTTGTTTGTTAGATCTAAATGTTCTATCTTTTAATATTAGATGATAATCACAGAAAATGAAGGCTTGGGTTCATCTTCTCATATCTGACTTTTTTTTTTCTTTTCAAATCTGGTCTTTCATACCTTTTATTTTAGCAGACAAAAGAAGCCAGGAAATGGTTATTATGAGAGGAAGGGAGGGGGAAGAGAACTGTGACCCTTAAAAAAAAAAACACCAAAAAATTCCTACGGTAAAATATTGAATATCAAGAACAGGCAAGCACTTCAGACTTGTAGAATCAAGAAATTAATGAAAGCACCAAGACTGCATCCTTAGAACCACTGGGGAATGATAATTACAGACAGTATTTCTGGAGCAGACACATAACCTTGATTCCCAGGACATCCCCTAAAGCACTCTAATAGTATGCTATTTGTGGAAGGTTTTTCCACCTTTAATAACAGAGAAATAATGTTAGAAGGAAAGAAATCCCTTATTTAGCCACTAGGGTGTCATTATTGAGCCCCAGCTGAAGGCCCCTTTAAAAGCGTCCATATGGTAAAAGAACATGTTTCCCCACGAAATCAAAACTGAGTACATCTGAGACTTCTGAACATCTTTTTTTCTTGGATCTTAAAATGGTTTTGTGCATATTTATGAAAAAAAAAATTTATGATGTGCTATCTTCCAAAGTGAATGGTTATTTATAATTCATAAAAGACCCGCGCACAGGAAAATTCTTCCCTTTTATTAGCCCTGTAAAGTTAGACCAGCTGATCTTTTAGTACATATTACAGACATCAAATTCTCCGTATGGCTGAAGTTTCTCTCCTCGAACTAAATGCAAAGAGGCAGTGCTACTGAAGCTGTTGTTCAAAAGCTAGTGGGGTCCATGTCTCTTTTGATAAAATGTTAAATAAACAAAAAATCACTCTCAGAGTCTCTAAAGATACAGGAGGGAAAATACTTGGAATGCTAAACATGCTTTTTAACTTTTGCACAGCCTTTGTAAAATACAAAGACTTTTTTTTTTAATAGTTTTTTTGTTGTTTTTTTTTTTTAATTTTACTTTTTGACCACACCAAGAGGTATATGGGAATCTTAGTTCCCCAACCTGGGATCGAACCAGCACCCCCTGCATTAGAGGCATGGACCACCAGGAAAGTTCCACAGTGGCATATTTTTAAATGAATCTTTTTTTTCTGTTTCCAACAATTGACCATGGTCTTCGGACACAGTTGACACATCATTTCCTTTCAGCTGCTGCTGGCTGCTTGTGAGTCATGGTGCGAGTTCACAAGCAGAAGTGACTTGGGCCCAGCAGCATGGGCACAGGGTGCCTGGATCTATTACAGGGGGTCCGGGGTGCTCCCACCCAAGTGCTCCCACCCAGCTGCACCTGCACATCCGGGTCACGGCATCACAGAAAGCTACTTCCTTCAAAGCATCCAGCTTTCGTAGTTCGCCCTACCAGTTAGTCTCCCTCGGTTAGTGATGTGCCTTGGACCCACATTAGGGAGTTTCACAGAATTTTTAGAGATCTAAGTTCAATGTGAAATTAACACATGGTTTTGTTTCCTTTAAAGTTCCTGCCCTCTAATATTGCAAATGAGCCTTTTAAGCTCTAGAACTCTCTGGAGATAGAAACTCTTTCTATGACCTGACTTTTAAATACCTTGACTTAAAATACAGATTGCTAACTGCCAAACACAAAAAGCCAGCTCACGTGTAGGACAGGGTCCTTGGTCAGAATGCATTACCTCACCTTGCAAGGACGAGGGATGATGGATTCAAATGCTTTCTGAGCAGAATTTTCACTACCTTATGCTGCCTGACTCAGAAGATAAGAATGAGGAGATCATAGCCTCTTGATATGCCAGCTGCACTGTGTAGTACTAGCAGCGGGGATGGAAAAGGCAATATTTATTCTGAGGGCCCTGACAACATCATCATGAAGTCACTCGTCCACTCCTAAGTGGTTTGCATTTTCCAAGATCCAGAGAGAGAGAGAGAGGCTCATGAGCTATAATTCTAGGCATATTTCCCCTTTCTACCCACACTCTTATTCAACATGTCTAAGCACTGTTTGGAAAAGCTAGATAGTTGACAAAACCAAATATGCAATGTGCTATCATATGTTTTAGTTTAACACTTTCAGAATTTATTTCCCTATCACATAAATGAAATCTTTCAAGTTCTTCTTCCCCATCATCCATCACTCAAAACACTAAATCATTATCGAACAGAAATGTTAATCAGTTATCCACTGTGTCATATCCCCCCTTCCTCCCTCCATCCATCCAACTATCCAGGCTACAAATATTTCTTGGGTATTTACCTCATGCCAGCTCCTCTGGTGGAGATGTGGACATCAATTAACCCTGCCCTTAGGAGCTTCCAGTCACACAGAAGATACTCTCCTGTACATCCCCCATGCCTTCATTGGACAATTAACTTTTCTGCTGTTACTTCAGCAGAGCTGGAAAACAGGAATTCCTCCTCTTCCCAAATAATACTCTTAGGTTCACGAACTTTGTATACCGTGTTTTGTCTGATGGCCACCCACCCTATCCTCTGAAACCCAAAACACAGTCATGAGAGAAACTAACACTTACTGCAGTGGGAGTAAATTTCAGGACATCGCTAGGATAAGACCGAGGATAATGGCAAAGCCTCACTTTGCAACTTTAAAATTTAAACAGTCACAGCCTAGTACCGTGTATTTAATTTTCTCTCTCCTTTCTAGGGCACTGACCCCCTCCTACAGAACCAGACCTCTGGGGTTACAATTCATCTGTGTGATTCACTCCAATCTGCCCTTCAGTCCAATCATCTTTTTGGTTTTCAGAGATAAGTCATGGGATCCTTCCTTTTGGAAGGCCCTAAATACAGCTTCCTTATCCATCGTCCACTGAGCCGTGTCCTTTGAAATACTGTTGTGCTCTTTTTTTTTTTTTGAGGGAGAGGGAAACTGAACTGGAAAGAAACCTGGGTTGAGAAGAGGATGCCAAGAAGACACCTAAGGATTCCCTTTATGCTTCATCCAGCCAAGCTTCCGACCATCTCTAGGGTTTATGACATCTTGTAAGCATACCTAATAAGCCCCTTTGGCAATATTCCTTGAAGAAGTTTCCATACCCCAGGACAAGACCACAGCTTCCCAGTCTCCCTGCCATAGCTCACCAGGGTTCCATGTACGTAAATGCGTTACTGCTCAGTCAAGACATGGACCCACTCAGCTCAGGAGGCTGCTGGGGCAAAGACAGCTGGGCAACCACTTAGGAAATGTAGGGCTAGGCTGATAAAAAATTCTAGAGAAGAGACCAAACACAGCACCCCCTGTTTGCCCAGGCACTAGAAATTGAGGTTGGCCATCAGTCCTGTGCTGGCACTTGGTACAGAGGCCTGCTCCAGTCCTGGAATTATATCCTTATCCTCAAGCCCCCAGCCTTCCAGCCAGTTCCTCCCTCACCCCTCACTCCTCCTTGCCCTGCACCAAAAGTGACCACTTCTGGCTGCTCTTCTATATACATTTGGAAGTTATGCTTTTCTTTCCATTCTTTGGGTCTGTGCGTGCTAAGTTGCTTCAGTTGTGTCCAACTCTTTGTGATCCTATGGACTATAGCCACCAGGCTCCTCTGTCCATGGCATTCTCCAGGCAAGAATACTGGAGTGGGTTGCCATTTCCTTCTCTAGGGGATCTTTCCAACCCAGGCATCAAACCTGTATCTCTTACATCTCCTACATAACAGGGTTCTTTACCACCAGCGCCACCTGGGAAGCCCTTGGCTGCTCTTCTGCCTGGTGTTTTTGACTATCCCTTTGGGGACCACTAGCNGTGCTCCCACCCAAGTGCTCCCACCCAGCTGCACCTGCACATCCGGGTCACGGCATCACAGAAAGCTACTTCCTTCAAAGCATCCAGCTTTCGTAGTTCGCCCTACCAGTTAGTCTCCCTCGGTTAGTGATGTGCCTTGGACCCACATTAGGGAGTTTCACAGAATTTTTAGAGATCTAAGTTCAATGTGAAATTAACACATGGTTTTGTTTCCTTTAAAGTTCCTGCCCTCTAATATTGCAAATGAGCCTTTTAAGCTCTAGAACTCTCTGGAGATAGAAACTCTTTCTATGACCTGACTTTTAAATACCTTGACTTAAAATACAGATTGCTAACTGCCAAACACAAAAAGCCAGCTCACGTGTAGGACAGGGTCCTTGGTCAGAATGCATTACCTCACCTTGCAAGGACGAGGGATGATGGATTCAAATGCTTTCTGAGCAGAATTTTCACTACCTTATGCTGCCTGACTCAGAAGATAAGAATGAGGAGATCATAGCCTCTTGATATGCCAGCTGCACTGTGTAGTACTAGCAGCGGGGATGGAAAAGGCAATATTTATTCTGAGGGCCCTGACAACATCATCATGAAGTCACTCGTCCACTCCTAAGTGGTTTGCATTTTCCAAGATCCAGAGAGAGAGAGAGAGGCTCATGAGCTATAATTCTAGGCATATTTCCCCTTTCTACCCACACTCTTATTCAACATGTCTAAGCACTGTTTGGAAAAGCTAGATAGTTGACAAAACCAAATATGCAATGTGCTATCATATGTTTTAGTTTAACACTTTCAGAATTTATTTCCCTATCACATAAATGAAATCTTTCAAGTTCTTCTTCCCCATCATCCATCACTCAAAACACTAAATCATTATTGAACAGAAATGTTAATCAGTTATCCACTGTGTCATATCCCCCCTTCCTCCCTCCATCCATCCAACTATCCAGGCTACAAATATTTCTTGGGTATTTACCTCATGCCAGCTCCTCTGGTGGAGATGCGGACATCAATTAACCCTGCCCTTAGGAGCTTCCAGTCACACAGAAGATACTCTCCTGTACATCCCCCATGCCTTCATTGGACAATTAACTTTTCTGCTGTTACTTCAGCAGAGCTGGAAAACAGGAATTCCTCCTCTTCCCAAATAATACTCTTAGGTTCACGAACTTTGTGTACCGTGTTTTGTCTGATGGCCACCCACCCTATCCTCTGAAACCCAAAACACAGTCATGAGAGAAACTAACACTTACTGCAGTGGGAGTAAATTTCAGGACATCGCTAGGATAAGACCGAGGATAATGGCAAAGCCTCACTTTGCAACTTTAAAATTTAAACAGTCACAGCCTAGTACCGTGTATTTAATTTTCTCTCTCCTTTCTAGGGCACTGACCCCCTCCTACAGAACCAGACCTCTGGGGTTACAATTCATCTGTGTGATTCACTCCAATCTGCCCTTCAGTCCAATCATCTTTTTGGTTTTCAGAGATAAGTCATGGGATCCTTCCTTTTGGAAGGCCCTAAATACAGCTTCCTTATCCATCGTCCACTGAGCCGTGTCCTTTGAAATACTGTTGTGCTCTTTTTTTTTTTTTTTGAGGGAGAGGGAAACTGAACTGGAAAGAAACCTGGGTTGAGAAGAGGATGCCAAGAAGACACCTAAGGATTCCCTTTATGCTTCATCCAGCCAAGCTTCCGACCATCTCTAGGGTTTATGACATCTTGTAAGCATACCTAATAAGCCCCTTTGGCAATATTCCTTGAAGAAGTTTCCATACCCCAGGACAAGACCACAGCTTCCCAGTCTCCCTGCCATAGCTCACCAGGGTTCCATGTACGTAAATGCGTTACTGCTCAGTCAAGACATGGACCCACTCAGCTCAGGAGGCTGCTGGGGCAAAGACAGCTGGGCAACCACTTAGGAAATGTAGGGCTAGGCTGATAAAAAATTCTAGAGAAGAGACCAAACACAGCACCCCCTGTTTGCCCAGGCACTAGAAATTGAGGTTGGCCATCAGTCCTGTGCTGGCACTTGGTACAGAGGCCTGCTCCAGTCCTGGAATTATATCCTTATCCTCAAGCCCCCAGCCTTCCAGCCAGTTCCTCCCTCACCCCTCACTCCTCCTTGCCCTGCACCAAAAGTGACCACTTCTGGCTGCTCTTCTATATACATTTGGAAGTTATGCTTTTCTTTCCATTCTTTGGGTCTGTGCGTGCTAAGTTGCTTCAGTTGTGTCCAACTCTTTGTGATCCTATGGACTATAGCCACCAGGCTCCTCTGTCCATGGCATTCTCCAGGCAAGAATACTGGAGTGGGTTGCCATTTCCTTCTCTAGGGGATCTTTCCAACCCAGGCATCAAACCTGTATCTCTTACATCTACATAACAGGGTTCTTTACCACCAGCGCCACCTGGGAAGCCCTTGGCTGCTCTTCTGCCTGGTGTTTTTGACTATCCCTTTGGGGACCACTAGCCTGGGTTTTCCCAGCTTCTTCACTCTCAGACTCCCTTAGCCCAAAAGGTTCAACAGAATCTCGTGCCAACCACTTATGTACTTCCAAATTTTCTAGTTAGATTTTTTTAAGTTTGAAAGTGAAAGTGAAAGTTGCTGAGTCATGTCTGACTCTTTGCGATCCCATGGACTAGTCGGTGAAATTCTCCAGGCCAGGATACTGGAGTGGTTAGCCTTTCTCTTCTCCAGGGGATCTTCCCAACCCAGGGAGAGAACCCAGGTCTCCCACATTGCAGGTGGATTCTTTACCAGCTGAGCCACAAGGGAAGCCCTTTGTAAGTTTAAACAGGGGAAAAATTGCATCCAATTTTTGAAACTTTAAACAGCTTTATTGAGATATAATTCACATACCATACAATTACCCATTTAAAATATACCACTGAGCATATTCACAGAGTTGTTCAACTAGCGCCATGATCAATTTTAGAACATTTTCATGACCCCTTTAAAGAAATTCCTTACCCATCGGCAATCAGTTCCCGTTTCCCTTCAAAGTCCCCAGTCCTAAGCAACCAGCCCTCCACCTTCCATTCCTGTGGATTTGCCTCTTGGCCATCTCCTATGAGTGGAACCATATAACGTGTGGCCTTTTATGTCTGGCTTCTGGGGTTTCCCTTGTGGCTCGGCAGATAAAGAAGCTGCCTGCAATGTGGGAGACCTGGGTTCTCTCCCTGGGTTGGGAAGATCCCCTGGAGAAGGCAAAGGCTACCCGCTCCAGTATTCTGACCTAGAGAATTCCATGGATGGTAGAGTTCATGGGATCGGAAAGAGTCGGACACGACTGAGCGACTTTCACTTCACTTCTGCACTTAGCACTGTTTCCAAGATTTGCTCATGCTGTAGCTTTCACTTTACTGTATTTTACTTGGTCCAGTCTATCCAAAATATTTCAACATGTAGTCGATTTTAAAAGCGATAAGCGATATATTTTGCATTTTTCCCCATACGAATTCTTTGAGCTCTGATGTGTATTTTACACTCAGCACGTCTCAACAAGACCAGCCTCACTGCAAATACCCAGCAGCCCCATGGGGCTCAGGGGCATTGTGTTGGCAAGCACAACCCTAACCAGAGCCTTTTCCATTATCTTTAAAAGCAATAGGGTTCTCTGTTCACATTCACACTCCCGCAGACCCTCCCCACCCTACATGCACCTACACTGTGTTTCCCAGGTGGCTTCAGCATTTTAAGGCAGCACCATGCTTCTCTCTGCCAGTAGACAGCCCTGAACTCGTGTTTCTGTCTGGACGCTGCGTGCTCAGGTCAGAATCTACATGCAAATAACTGGAGCTCACTCTGCAGGTCGCTTTCCTTGCCCAGGGGCCTTGGCTACATGATATATCTTGCTAAAGTGAAACTTTTTGCATAAAACCTAACAAAACTTAAAAAGTTTTTTCTCTGGTTTTTCAGAAGCAGATCTGTCATTTCTTAATTTTCTCCCTGGTACTTTTTTTTTTTTTTCTTCCAGCCATTGTTTTGCTAATAATAGCTCTAAGCACACAAATAAAGCTCACTGGTAGTGGTAGATCTGGGAAACTGCTACAAGCTTCCTCACAGCTCTATCCTGCTCCTGTCAGCCATTTCCCCAAGAAAATGGACGTTTAATCAGTGTGAGGCTGTATCTTATTAGTCTGGCTCATTAGCTATCACCTACTTCCAGGCGTGGGACAGAAGACAGACATGCTGCCACCAACTGCCTGGGATGCTGGGATTTCAACAGGAAGTGGGACCTTTATGAATGAAGCACATTATTTATCTCAGTGTGGCTATGTCTATACGGTCATATGTAAGTTGTTTCTAAACATCTGCGGTTGTTAAGATGGGCACATGGCAGTGTTCCTGAAATTGTGTTTTCAAAAGAAAAGCTTACAAAATTGGTGTTATTTAGCAGAAGGCAATGGCACCCCACTCCAGTACTCTTGCTTGGAAAATCCCATGGATGGAGGAGCCTGGTGGGCTGCCATCCATGGGGTCACTAAGAGCCGGACACGACTGAAGCGACTTAGCAGCAGCAGCAGCAGCAGGGGAACAAAAATCCTGCCTGCCGTGGAGCAACTAAGCCCACAGACCACAACTACTGAGCTGGTGTGGCACAACCAGAGAGCCCAAGCCCCGCAATAAAAGATCTCGCAGGGCGCAGCTAAGACCTGACGCAGTCAAATAAACAAATAAATAGACACATAGATCTGAAGTTCACCACAATTTTTTTTTTAGAAAAAAATTATTCTAAGAGAAAATCTGACTCACTACACCAGTCAAGATTTCAGCCTCTTGATCAAACAGACACTCCTAAGGTAATAGCGTGCTAAGAAAAGCAGATAGCAATGGTAGCCAGCTCCCGGGTGTGGGGACTTGCTGTGAACTGGCTGATAGTACCTGCCTCCTTTTACTCAACAGAAACTTAGTTTTCTACAGAAAATGGCAGCACCACTACCATTCTCGGATTCCTTGTGTTAGGCCTCACCCAGCAACTGCTTGGCTGTCTATCCACAGTTAAAATACCCAGTGCCCCAGGGAATGTCATAACATTTCACTGTAGTCAGTGACGCCCTGTTCAGTGAATTGCAGAGAACTGAGTCTTCTTCTGCACACCTGGCTGTGAATCACTGACTCAGTGACCTCCATGTGGAATCTGCTCTCTTGATATAATTCATTTAGCCTTCATGAGATGAAAGTTCCTAACCTTTCTTGGGGATGCATGCCTAATTTCACATATCTCTGAAATTACTTCAGTTGTTTACAAGGCAATCTTCTGTGATCCAAGCAACCCTAGTGCTGTCATTTTAAGACCGTTTGAAACGCCTTAATAGTTCCCCCCCGCTTTTTTTCTTTTCCTCTTGCCCATTTCCAAATGGAAAGAATTCTTATGAAGTAATAGGGTGGTGGGGAGAAACACAGTTTGGTTTAGCTCCTACTAGTTATTCCATGTTATGCTTGAGTGGATTATTTGCATCTGGTCTCTATTTGTTAACATCAATGGGTTATGTTTGCATAACTAGATTGAATTATAAAAGGGCTTCCATTTTGAATGATTGACTCTCACACACACAAAAAAGAAAGCAGAAAGAAACCATGCCCTAACTAGAGATACCAGCCTTGGGAAACCTGTTTTGGAGGGGGGAAAAAAAGGATCTCTTGAAGTCCATCACAAAGACTTTCTGGTTTCAATTTCCTCTTTTCTTTTGAAATAAGATCCAGTACCCCAGCCCTCCACCTCGAATAAAGTAGCTGAGACTTGGCAGGAAGTGGTGTGGCAGACCACCCAAGAATTAGGGGTGTCTGATGCAGAAGGGAAAAGTTAAATGAAAAGCTGAAGATGATGTCAAGTAGATGAGAATGACTCATCAATTCTGAGCTCCTGTTTCTCTCCAGTGAAGATTCCTGTGCTGGAGTGTCCAGTTAATCACCCATCTAGGATGAGCTGGGCTAAGCCACTTTCCAGGCCATACCTCAGCCTCCAGGCAGTGTACAGCTAACCCTTTCGAAAGACCTCCAAATTCAAGTTCTTGGGAAATGTTCCTGTTCTATAAGCTCCTCAGGCTGTCATCTGTCAACACGCCTCTTTTCCTTTTACTCACACACATTTCCTTATCGCCATCTGATTTGTTTTGCCCCTTCCAATAAACTGTGACGTTCTTAAAACCAAACAACCCGCACTCCACCTGAATGTCACCCCCACCTCCAGCCAGTACCTGGTCAGGGGGGTAGCTTAGTTTATTAGCAACTGGATCAAAGTTCTCTGTTTTAGATTGCAAAATTCAGGAGAACAGGACCTCAGTTAGTGAAAAGTACAAGCGATTTCCTGCCAGAGTCAGCTTCCCTGGTAGACAAATGAAGTAATCACATCTGGGGTGTGATTGGAAGGGTTTTAGAAACATCCTTCCCTTCTAAAATTCCACCTAGTGACACCTTTTCACTTAAGGTTTCGATCTTTGTTAAAATACAGATTCCCTCCGGAGCAGTAACTTGATAAGTTATCTATGATGAGAGTAGATAAAGGAACTTGCTGAACCTGGGGAGAGGAGAGGAGATAGCATTGGAGGGAAAGTTTGAGTGTCAATTGGCCCCATTCACACCAAATTCTTTTCAATAATGTGTGATGGTGGTGTTGATATGAAGACTTACTCTCTTTCCAAAGGCCAAGCTCCAATACCTTATTATTGACTGGGGTATAAATAAGGATGGGGGACATTTAGAGAATGCGTATGATGTGCTAGACAGTGCTCTAAACACTTAAATAGTAACTTGTTACACCTCACAATTCCCTGAGGTTGGCCTTGTTATTATCCCAGTTTTACTGATGAGGAAACTGAGGAAGAGACGAAGGAAACTCACATAGACAGAAGGTGGCAGATCCAGGAAAAGAGTAAGGATGACGGACACTTTTAAATATCCATGCTTCCCTTTCTCATCCCTTTCCCATCCGCCCCCCCAACCCCAGCCTGATCTTCATCTCCCTCCCACCCTTGTCAATAGATTTACCTTAGATAATCCTAATGAATCCTAAATGTGAGAAACAAAAAGGCATCTAAGAAAAAATAAACAGTGTTCCAGGCATGGATGAGTCTTTCCACAAAGAAGTGTTTCCAAAACACTTCTGTGTTTCTTTCCACAAAGAAGTGTTTTCAAAAAATGGCAACCAAGATGCTTAACACTTAAAAAAATGTATATTGCAATCCAAAGCTTTAAAAAGTAAAAAAATTAAAAGTACCTGGGAGCAGGGGGAAGGTACCCAGGGAATTCTCTAAATTGCAATACACCCATTTGGGGTGCTTTTCCCCTCACACCATGAATGAAATGGAGATACTAACCAGGGCAATGTTTATATCACTTGTTACATGTGAAAGGAACAAAGCCTTCCTGAGAGAGGAGGCCCTGCAATCTGTGTATGTAGATGCTGTTTCTAAGATGTGTATAAACTTAAACACACACAGGACTCACCCAACACTTTGTTTTCCTTGAGGAGGATGAGTTGAGAAAGTTCACCTTATGCATCATGCTAGCGGAGAAGACAATGGCAACCCACTCCAGTACACTTGCCTGGAAAATCCCATGGATGGAGGAGCCTGGTAGGCTGCAGTCCATGGGGTCGCTAGGAGTCGGACATGACTGAGCAACTTCACTTTCACTTTTCACTTTCATGCATTAAAGAAGGAAATGGCAACCCACTCCAGTGTTCTTGCCTGGAGAATCCCAGGGACAGGGGAGCCTGGTGGGCTACCATCTATGGGGTCACACAGAGTCGGACACGACTAAAGTGACTTAGCAGCAGCAGCAGAGAAGATAGACTCCTTATTCACCTTCAGATTAGAAAAATAAAATAAGCATTGGTTTCCTGGAATTGGAGGTGATAGCTCAATAATTAGAAGGAGATCAAGTAAAAGGGGAAAGTGAAGTGAAAGTTGCTCAGCTGTGTCTGACACTTTGCGACCCCATGGACTGTACAGTCCGTGGAATTCTCCAGGCCAGAATACTGGAGTGGGTAACCTTTCCCTTCTCCAGGAGATCTTCCCAACCCAGGGACTGAACCCAGGTCTCCCACATTGCAAGCAGCTTCTTTACCAGCTGAGCCACAAGGGAAGCCCCAAAGGAGAAAAGCAGATAAACTGCAGAATGCAGGGTAGAATGGCATCATGCTTTGCTCCCCATTGGTGCTCATGTTTGCAAGGTTTCGTTCAGTGGAAGTGTATGGGATTGGAAAGTGGATTGCTATGAGGATGTCATCACAGGACAGCTCAGGGGGTAACATGACTGGGACACCTGTGTCCCTACTGGCCTCATAGAAGGAACCCCAGGGACAGTTCTGCCTGTAATTGAAGCCAGGCCTTCAGTTGGTGTGGCAAAGCTGAGAGTTGCCTGTGAGGGCAGCATGGCTCCAAGGTGCTGCTGGGTTCTTCCTGGGAATGGCTCGTTCCCCACCAGTATCAGAAATCAGCAGCAGAGTATCGATTAGAGAAACACAAATCAAAATCACAATGAGGTATCAACTCACGCCCGTCAGAAAGTCTGTAATCAAAAAGTCTACAAACAACAAATGCTGGAGAGGGTGTGGAGAAAAGGGAACCCTCCCACACTGCTGGTAGGAATACAGAATGGCACAACCACCATGGAGAACAGTATGGAGTTTCCTGAAAAAACTGAAAAATAGAGCTACCATATGATCCAGCAATCCCACTTGTGGGCGTATAGCTGGAGAAAACCACAATTCAAAAAGATAGCACTGCAGTGCTTGTTGCAGCACTAGTTACAATCGTGGGAGACATGGAAGCAATCTAAAGAAGATGCCATTCGTGCACACAATGGAATGTTACTCAGCTGCAGAAAAAGAACTAAACAATGCCATTTGCAGCCATGGACACAGAGACTGTCATACTAAGTGAAGTGCATCAGACAAAGACAAATTCCAAGTGATATCACTTCTATGTGGAATCTAAACACAGAACACAAATGAGCTTCTCTACAGAACAAGACTCACAGACTTCAAAAACAGACTTAGCGCTCCCAAAGGGGAGAGGTCAGGCACGGGGTAGAGACTAGCAGCTTGGGATTAACATATACACACTAGTGTTTATAAAATAGATAGCTAATGAGAACCTCCTGTATAGCACAGGGAACTCTACACAATACTCCGTAATAGCCTATATGGGAAAATAATCTGGAAAAGAGTAGATATATGTATACGTATAACGGAATCACTTTGTTGTACATCTGAGAGTAACACAACATTGTAAATCAGTTATACTCCCAATATAAGATAAAAATTAAATCTAAAAAAAGAAAGAAACCAGCAACAGAGGCTTTCAGCCTACGCTCCACAACATTCCTTGTGAGCCTGCAGTGTTCTTACATATTGTATGACTTTAAATTTTTAAATTATCTTCACCAAGTTCATATGAAAGAAACAGCTCTTTGAAGCACACCTCTTAACCCTTCAAAGGTTGTCTTTATAATTGGAGGTCTTTGAATTGATTAATTTCTATGACAAACCATGGAAAGAATTTACAAAATTTATTCTTTCCTTGTATTATTATCACCGGAAACCACACTACATGTTCCTATACATGAGTGGCGTAGGGTCAGTGAAGGTGGTGTATGTTGAGACTTTTAGAGGCTTATAACTACCAATAAAATGCTGGAAATGACTCGGCTTTACTCTTGGACTACTAAAAGACAAATAGAATATTTTTTTACTTTGAAATTTTAAAAAAAGTTTTGAAAGAAATTTTACTTTCTTAATGACCTTGGCTTGAAGGTATGTCCAGTGCTACAAAAAAGTTGAGTAGGTTGGGCGCCTTTTGCTTTCAGCATCCATGCTTAGAATTAGAGACACAGTAAGGATACTACCCAGAGAAGGCAATGGCACCCCACTCCAGCACTCTTGCCTGGAAAATCCCATGGACGGAGGAGCCTGGGAGGCTGCAGTCCATGGGGTCACTAGGAGTCGGACACCACTGAGCGACTTCCCTTTCACTTTTCACTTTCATGCATTGGAGAAGGAAATGACAGCCCACTCCAGTGTTCTTGCCTGGAGAATCCCAGGGACGGGGGAGCCTGGTGCCCTGCCATCTTTGGGGTCACACAGAGTCGGACAAGACTGAAGCTACTTAGCAGCAGCAGTAGCAGCAAGGATACTACCAGCCCCAATATATCTATAGTTCACAGAAGTTAGAGGGGTTATCTTTCATTCTGAAAGACAAGGGATTTTATTTATTTATTTATTTATTTATTTATTTTTTGAGAATGAGTGAACCTATATTTGGTAATAAGCCCATTTTATAGTGGGTTCAGGGATCAACCTTCAGCTTTTCCTAATTGAAAAACAGAGGCAGGAAACCTTAACTGAAGGGCCAAGGGAAATCCAACTGTTCACACCTACCCAGGAGAACTTTTGAACATCCCATGGGGTCTTATTGTTAGGTCTGTGTCAGAATGTCAGCTTCTTTCTTCAAGATCTTTAATTACTGATTCATTTCTTTTTCAAAGTACTGTGTTTAGGTATTCAGTCCTTATCAACGTATTCCTGGGGCAGGCTAGGTATCTCTAATACAGCTGTGGCTGAGTGATGCTCTCTCTCACCTGGGCATGCTAGTCACAACCACATTCTTCTGGTGAGATCAGAGTTCTTTCTCTGAGAGCACTGTGGCCACAGCAGGAGGAATTTAAAAGCCTAATTTCATGGGAACAGTTTTTTTTCTTGCTTAAAGTAAGTGCTTCCTTCATTGGGAGAATTATAGAGGATTGTTGAGCAGCTTTTGCCTCTCATTCAAGGTATGGCTGTTTGAACACTTCATGTCCAATATCATCTTGACTACGTGAACCTGAGGAAACTCATGGCCTTGAAACTCTGACATATGTGGAGGTGTACTGATGAGATGGGTAGGCCAGCCAGGTCATCTGTCTCTGGCCTCTGGCTCAAGTGGATCCCAGATTGTGCTGGCCATGCTGTAGCAAACTCATGCAGAAAAACAGAGAGCATCTCACCATCACGTGGATACTAAGTTAAACCCATCAAACTCTTAGCTCTCGCGATATCTGCAGGAGAAAGGCCAGATCCAGGAGTGAAGTGCCTTAGAAACTGTAAGCTTCTTTGTCCTTGCAGAGGCCCTCAGACAGCCCAAATACTTGTTGATGCAGTTAATACTTTGCCAATTCCTACAGCCAGAACTGAACAGAATTCTGTGATATCAGCAGTTGTCAGTCAACAAACCTCTCTCTTGTCGGTGAGGTGCATCCAAAGGCCATGACAATACCCGGAATGAGTATTAAGTGTCCCAACAGGAAGAGGAGGCTTCTTCACCCACATTGCTGGCCGACTGGCACGAACCAGGGGGTATGGAGAAGCGGTGCCGGCCGGAATGAGGAGTGCGACATACGAGAGACAGCTGATCCTGGCAGGGCTCTGCATTACCTCGAGAGGACAGCCAAGCTCTGACTCTCGGAGGAGCTGCTCTCTGCGCTTGCAGGCAGAGGCAAGGCACACAGGAGGGGCCCTGGGAGTGTGCTCAGGAGGACATGAAACTCAAGCCCTGAAAGCTAAGCTCCAAATCCAAATATGCTGTTACGCAAAGCGCTCGCAGATTGGCTCGCATTTGATTATCGTATGAGGTTACTTGTTGGCATGTGCTGAGTAATTCCCTGGCATGCCCACGGCTTGTCAGTGGCATTCCTTCCTGAGTCACAACTGGACTGACAGCCTGGCTCAGGGAACAGGGGCCAGCGCTCTCCAAGAGGCTGTCTTTTCGATGAAACCTACAGCCCATGGTCCTGAGTTGCTGATGTCACCATGCCTGCTTTTCCATCCTCAAGGATGAGCTGGTAGGCATTTCCACTGAGTGTTTGACAGGCTTGAGGAAACATTTTGGGGGGCTGCACATAACTGCTGAAGTGAGGAATATTTGTCTGTCATCAGTTGGATGAGAAAAGTTAAAATTCCTGCCAGAACTTTGGAGGCCTAGGGAGATGGCATCTCTCACGGGAGCAACATTAGGCCAATTACAATGCTCAGCATTTTCCCAAAGCCCTAGGTTCAGAGCTCTTTGTGAGCAGTTTGTTTCTTTAGCTGAGTTTCTTAAACACACACCACCCCTTGTGGAGCTCTCTGGGCCTCCACCCAAAAGCCGAAGGATACAAAGAGGAGGAAGAAAAGAGAGAGCAGCCAGCTTTACCCAAAGAGAGAAACCAAGCCAAATATTTCAGCGATTCATTATTCTCCAAAAGCCTGTCAGTAGTTACAATGTGGGAAACCGGAGAAGAGCCAACACGTGCAACACAGGAGACTGGCCACGTACAATATGGAAAAATAAGGAGTCATTAAAATCATGCTATAGATTGTAGAGGAAACCTTAATGACGTGGAAATCTATAAACAACACATGGCTAAGTGAAGCTAATTGTAAGACATCATGCACAATATGATTACATTTTGTAAATATATATATATATATTTCTAGGTGAAGTATGCATATAGAAAAAAGACTGAGAGAATATAAATTAAAATGTTAATAACAATCTTTTGAGGTTGGTGGATTATGAGATTTTTTTTCTTTTTTCTCCAGACTGTCTACAATAAACATGTTTTAATTTTGTTTACATTTTTGTTATTATTTTTACTTTGTTATCAAATAAAACATGCTCACAGTGTAAGGTTCAAGTAATATAGACATGTTTAAAATCCAAAGTAAAATTTATCTTAATCCTTGTGTGTACAAATCTATATTTTAATATTATTCTAGAATATTTATGCAATAGAATTACATATAGGTCTTCAATTTGCCTTTCATCTCTTAAAGTATCTGGCACATCTTCCCAGATATGTATGCACACTTTTTTTGGTTTTCTTTTTTTAAGTCGATCTGGCAGGCCACAGGGAATGGAAATTAAAGAGTGAGGGTCTCCGCTTTCCTGCTATAGACAGGCAGGGAATGAATGGGCACTGAAGTCCCAAGATGTCAGAGTTAAGAAGGACTTATTTAAACCCATTCCTTAAATGATGAAGAGGTGAAGATCCAGAGACCAGAATCCATGTCTTCTAACTCTATGTCCAATATCGCCTTTGCTGTACCACACCGTGTGGTGTAAAACAGAAAATAACAAGTCCTTTTTAAAGAACTCTTATCTTGCCAACCTTTTGTTTCAGCCTTAACATCCCTTACGGGAACTGGGGACGTTATCCCTCCCCTGTACAAATGATAATACTAGTTAACCTTTGCTGGGCATCATGGGCCAAGTTCTCAGCTAAGCTATTTGCCTGTATTACCCTCATACAGTTCTTACAAGAGCTCTCCAAGACTGTCCTATTATTTTATCCATTTTACAACTGAAAAAAATTGAGGCTCAGAGAGGTTAAGTAACTTGTCAAATGTCCCACAGCTAAGACAGGATGGAGCCAAGACTTGAAACTGTGTCTGGCCCCAGAGTCCCTACTTTTAAACGTTATACTCTACTTCTTGCAGACTTAGCTCATAAAGTTTTCACAAAACACACTTTAATTACTCGCTCCCTTTCCCCTTTGTTATTATCCAGTCTTTCTCAAACAAAGCAAAATAGGAATGACATTAGAGAATGCAATTTGGTGTCAGGCAGGGTTCAGGGGCCCCACTTGGTGTTCAGGACTCTGTGCCAAACACTGGGGTAAAAACAAAACAGAACACCCAGTCCAACCACAGCTATTCTTGCAGTTGGCAAAAAAGTCACCTGGCACTTTTCCTCTAAGGATCCTGCATGTCCAATACAAGGTGGTAAACTGCTTGCTCCCCAGGTATTTTCATTTCTTATGTAATACTGCACTCGTTTCAACTTGGCCAACACGTTAGCACTTGTAGGTAAAGCCAATCTTATTTTCAATCAGACACACAATACACACTGAGTCATGTGTTGAAGGCCCGTACAATGTTTTTATTGTGAGCAGAGCCCCAAGGGCTTCTTCTTACAATCCTCACGTGTGTGTCAACCCTGGGGAGAAAGAACCTGCCTGACGCTGCTGCGTGTGGCTGTCACCCAGAGCTGCCGGAGGCTAGGGTATGCCATGAGCAGTCACTTCGCCCACTGGGCACTGGCCCCCCATAAACAGGTGGTCAGGACTTTCCCAGATATTTATACTAGAGTCTTCTCATGCTTCTGTTCAGTCTCTCTGCCTTTTGTATTTTCTGTTTATTTTCCTCTTCTTGAGTCCTAAGAGGCCACACGAGCTCCACTACTGTCCATAAAGCACATAAAGAGCTAGTTCCCTCTCTTTCTTCCATTCTCCACAGCACCTTTCTGTTCTCTCCCCCCACCCAAGTGACATTTCAGCTTCTTTCTCTGTTCACTAGCCTCTTTTTGTCACTATTATAGCCACTGTCTACAAACAGGCTGGAGGCGCTGTCCTCAACATGGAGACGCAGAATCAGAAAGATTCAGTGCATTGGCTCTGGAGCCCCAGCTGCTGCTAAGTCACTTCAGTCGTGTCCGACTCTGTGTGACCCCATAGACGGCAGCCCACCAGGCTCCCCCATCCCTGGGATTCTCCATGCAGGAATACTGGAGTGGGTTGCCATTTCCTTCTCCAGCAGCTTGGGTAAAATTCTCAGCATTGCTACCTACTAACTACGTTAGTCAGTTAGAACATTCTCAGCACTCCTTGGAAGATATTCTGAGCATCAGTGTCCTTCAGTCATTTCGGTTCAGTTCAGTCGCCCAGTCGTGTCCAGCTCTTTGTGACCCCATGAATCACAGCACGCCAGGCCTCTCTGTCCATCACTAACTCCCGGAGTTCACTCAAACTCACGTCCATCGAGTCAGTGATGCCATCCAGCCATCTCATCCTCGGTCGTCCCCTTCTCCTCCTGCCCCCAATCCCTCCCAGCATCACAGTCTTTTCCAATGAGTCAACTCTTCGCATGAAGTGGCCAAAGTACTGGAGTTTCAGCTTTAGCATCATTCCTTCCAAAGAAATCCCAGGGCTGATCTCCTTCAGAATGGACTGGTTGGATCTCCTTGCAGTCCAAGGGACTCTCAAGAGTCTTCTCCAACACCACAGTTCAAAAGCATCAATTCTTCGGCGCTCAGCCTTCTTCACAGTCCAACTCTCACATCCATACATGACCACAGGAAAAACCATAGCCTTGACTAGGC
>SJYX01020054.1:423670-449936 GCA_006410675.1 Oreotragus oreotragus
TGCGTATAAGTTAAATAAGCAGGCTGACAATATACAGCCTTGACGTACTCCTTTTCATATTTGGAACCAGTCCATTGTTCCATGTCCAGTTCTAACTGTTGCTTCCTGACCTGCATATAGGTTTCTCAAGAGGCAGGTCAAGTGGTCTGGTATTCCCATCTCTTTCAGAATTTTCCACAGTTTATTGTGATCCACACAGTCAAAGGCTTTGGCATAATCAATACAGCAAAAATAGATGTTTTTCTGGAACTCTCTTGCTTTTTCAATGATCCAGCAGATGTTGGCAATTTGATCTCTGGTTCCTCTGCCTTTTCTAAAACCAGCCTGAACATCTGAAGTTCACAGTTCAGGTATTGCTGAAGCCTGGCTTGAAGAATTTTGAGCATTACTTTACTAGCGTGAGAGATGAGTGCAATTGTGCGGTAGTTTGGGCATTCTTTGGCATTGCCTTTCTTTGGGATTGGAATGAAAACTGACCTTTTCCAGTCCTGTGGCCACTGCTGAGTTTTCCCAGTTTGCTGGCATAATGAGTCCTTAGTGTTTATATTTCCCAAGAGAGAAAGTGATGAGGTTTGTTTTCATCAGTCAACTCAAAGGATGGAATATAGCACCAGATCATCTCAGAAATACTTGAGTTCACTTTTCCAGAGATAAGCTATGGGTGTGGGGTGCTGATAGTACATATATGAAGGTTAAATCCTCATGGATCCCTCTTTTGGAAAAATAACAGTCACTCTGGCTTACCTTCTGTGGGAGCTTAGCTTTCCATGCCCTGGGTTCACTTTCAGTGTGGTGTAGTGGTAGCTCTTTGATTGGTGGGGCCTTTTTGTTCTGTGCATTCACGTCCCCCCTCCATCTACACAAAAAGATTCTTCATATAAGGCCACTTAAAGATTTTATTCTACTAATTATTAGAGAAATGAAAATCAAAACTACAATGAGATATCACCTCATTGAGATGCCACCTCAAACCAGTCAGAAAGGCCATCATCAAAAAATCTACAAGCAACAAATGCCAGACAGGGTGAGGAGAAAAGGCAAACCTTCTACATCATTGGTGGGAATGTAAGTTGGTCCAGCCACTATGGAGAACAGTATGGAGGTTCCTCAAAACAACTAAATATAGAATTATCACGTGATCCAGCAACCCCATTCCTGGGCATATATCTGGACAAAACTATAATTCAGAAAGATTCATGCATCCCTATGTTCATAGCAGCACTATTCACAATAGTCAAGACATGGAAACAATCTGAATGTCCATCAGCAGAAGAGGGGATTAAGACTATGTGGTACAAGGACTTCCCTGGTGGCCCCGCAGCTAAGACTTCACACTCCCAGCAAAGGGGGGCCGGGTTCCATCCCTCGTCAGAGAACTGGATCCCACGCGCCAAACTAAGACCCAGCACAGCCAAATACATAAATATCTTTTTAAAAGAAGTGTGGTACATAAATACAAAGGAACACTGCTGCTAAGTCGCTTCAGTCGTGTCTGACTCTGTGCTACCTCGGAGATGGCAGCCCACCAGGCTCCCCTGTCCCTGGGATTCTCCAGGCAAGAACACTGGAGTGGGTTGCCATTTCCTTCTCCAATGCATGAAAGTGAAAAGTGAAAGTGAAGTCACTCTGTGTCCGCCTCTTAGCGACCCCATGGACTGCAGCCTCCCAGACTCCTCCGTCCATGGGATTTTCCAGGCAAAAGTACTTATTAGCCATAAAAAAAAGAAGAAAATATTGCCATTTGCAGCAACATGGATACATCTAGAGAGTATCATACTAAATGAAGTAAGTCAGAAAGAGAACATGTGATATCACTTATAGGTGGAATCTAAAATATGGCACAAATGAACCTATCTATGAAAGAGAACCAAAATGAAGAACAAAGAGAATAGATTGATGGTTGCAAGGAGGAGGTGAGGTGGGGGAGGGTAGGAGTGGGAGTTTTGAATTAGCATGTGCAAACTATGCATATATAGAATGGATAAAGAGAAAGTTCCTACTTTATAGCACAGGGAACTATATTCAATACCTGTGATAAGCCATAATGGAAAAGAATATGAAAAATATATATATAAATGTATAACTGAGTCACTTTGCTATAAGCAGTAAATAACACAACAGTGTAATTCATCTATACTTCAATAAAAAATTGACTAAAAATTTTTTTCTCCCATAGGAAGAGAATATGAATATGACTAAGAAAAGCTTCAATTTGGAAAAATAATTGAAACTCTTTAGAGCATCATGTTCTAAAGGGCAGGGGAACTTTATAACAGCAATAAAATTGTCAGCCTTTAATGATAAGCTACATATTCATGGTATTTTGTCATTTGCAAAGCATTTTTTAACAATATCTACATATTTACTCATTCATTTGTTTATTCTTTCAACACCAGGATCACATTATGACTTTGATGGGTTCTAGGCATTTTCACCTTCTTGGGTCCCTTCTTCCATTAAAAAAGTTAAAATAGTTCAGTATGTTTTTATGAGCCATTAAAAAGTTTAAGGTTTCAGGTATGACCTAAATCAAATCCCTTACGACTGTACAGTGGAAGTGACAAATAGATTCAAGGGATTAGATTTGCTAGACCCTGATGCTGGGAAAGATTGAAGGCAAGAGGAGAAAGGGACGACAGAGGATGAGATGGCTGGATGGCATCACCGACTCAGTGGGCATGGGTGTGGGTGGACTCCGGGAGTTGGTGATGGACAGGGAGGCCTGGCGTGCTGTGGTCCATGGGGTCNAGATTGAAGGCAAGAGGAGAAAGGGACGACAGAGGATGAGATGGCTGGATGGCATCACCGACTCAGTGGGCATGGGTGTGGGTGGACTCCGGGAGTTGGTGATGGACAGGGAGGCCTGGCGTGCTGTGGTCCATGGGGTCACAAAGAGTCAGACACGACTGAGTGACTGAACCGACCGAAAAAGTTTTTACTGATATGAGGAAAATATAAAGCACCTTTCTCACTCTAACAGCTCTTTTTTTGTTTTGTTTTGTTTTTCTTCTGATTTTAAGAGAAACTGAAGCATTCTCATAGGCCCTCAAAAGTATTGTGGACTCTGGGCATGGTCCATACTGAGCCTACTGGATAAATCAGCCTGCACCAGGAGTGGGCTGGGGATTAGATACCCACAGAAGAACACAGGTGCCTCCCACACCCTAAGGAGCTCCACAGCCTCAAGGAAACAGACCAGCAACCAAGCCATTCTGATGCTGCTACTTTGCAGGCTCAGCTATCCGCCCTCATAAGAGCATGCTGGAGGCAGCATCTAACTCTAAGGATAGTGGGAAGGTTTTTCATTCAGCACTGCTTGAATGACTCTAAACCACATTTTTCAGCAATTTTGGGTTTGAGTTTGGGTTCTTATTTTAGAATTTCTGGCAGGCCACTTGAAAAATTGAGAAATGAATATTAGGCGAAGGAGCAAGTTTCAGGGAATTTTAGGACTGTGCTATTAATTTCAATATATGGAGATAGACACAATTTTATATTTTGATTAATACACAAGATTCATTTTTGCTGCAAGCACGGGGACTTAGGCTACCTCTGAGTCAGAAGACAGTATCAAGCTGAGCAGCTGCTGTAGTCCTGGATGCTGCTACTGCTGCTAAGTCGCTTCAGTCCTGTCCAACTCTGTGCGACCCCATGGACGGCAGCCCACCAGGCTTCCCCATCCCTGGGATTCTCCAGGCAAGAACACTGGAGTGGGTTGCCATTTCCTCCTCCAATGCATCAAAGTGAAAAGTGAAAGTGAAGTCGCTCAGTCGTGTCTGACCCTCAGCGACCCCATGGACTGCAGCCTTCCAGGCTCCTCCGTCCATGGGATTTTCCAGGCAAGCGTACTGGAATGGGGTGCCATTGCCTTCTCCGGTAGTCCTGGATGAAGAGTGTACAAAGGGCTGGGAGAAAGGGTGGGGAGCTCAGGGTATCTAGCTGGTTCCACAGGGAGAATGCAGTTCATTGGGTGTGAAAAACCTTTCCTTCCCAATCATATAAAAGATCACAGTTGGGGCAGAAAATAATTCTTGGTGCTGAAGAACAACCAAATGAGTCAAATGAACCAAATGGTAACAGTTAACCTCAAATATTTTAGACGTTGGTTAAAATTTGACAACACAGTTAGTTGCAAGGCATTCAAGATACTCCAGCTGCCAAGCTCCAGTTGTTAAACCTACCAATCTCAGGATAAAAGCAAACATTTAGGATGTCCCAAAAGCCATGGCGAGAGCTTTATATCTGCTTTTAATCTTCATAGCAAATCTACTGTGTGAGTATTATTATTACCCCCATTTTATTAATGAGGCAAGTGAAGCAAGGAAACTTTAGATGACCTGCCTTAGGGAGGAGAGAGCTGAGATTCGAACGCCGCTCTGAGACTTGTTCTCTGAGTCACCATACCTCCACATCTGTGGGACGCGTCTGACATGCCCTCCGATGCCTCGTGTCTGACCACTGCCACCCCTGCTCAGCTTCACACGGGAGCCACCTGACAGTCCCTCAGCATAGGCTTCTGACCTGGCACAGCAGAACGTGATGGAGACCCTCTCAGCTTCACAGGAGCAACGCACAAGGGCTGTGAGGACTCACAACCTATGGAGAACATTGACGCTGACCAACAGGCGATGGGGAACAGGGCTCAATCCCAAGACAGATTTCATGCAACTTCTCAGTCCCATGGGGTCCAGCAACTGGTAGCGGAGTCAGGGTTGCCAGATACAATGTAGAATGCCCAGCTCACTTTGAATTTCAGATCAACAACGAAGAAATTTTTACTAGAAGTATGTCCCAAATATTGTATGCATGCTAAGTTGTTTCATTTGTGTCTGGCTCTTTGTGACCCTATGGACAATAATCCGCCAGGCTCCTCTATCCACGGGATTCTTCATCAAGAATACTGGAATGGGTTGCCATTTCCTTCTCCAGGGTATCTTTCTAACCCAGGGATCGAACCTGAGTCTTTTATATCTCCTGCTTTGACAGGTGGGCTCTTTAACCGCTAGTGCCACTGGTATGCCAAATATTGTATGGAACATACAGCAAATAAATATTCATTGTTATTTATTTGAAATTCAAAGTTCACTGGGTATTTTATTTTACTTTTTTTTTGGCTAAAAACGACAACCCTAAGCAGTAGCCGCCTTGGTGATGCACACTTTTACAGGCCTGCTTCCTTTCCTGCCTGCTCCCCTGTCTCTCATCCAGCTCCTGGGATCACAGGCACAGTGAAGAACTCAGATGGAAGCTCTCAAAGGTCCATCCATCATCCAGGACTCCCTCGGCCACTCTAGCTTCACTGGTTTCTTACTATAAAGGAGTGTTTCAGGCCATTCTTGAGAGATAGCGAAGCATTATTGGAATGAGCAGTAATTGGTTAAGATAATCCTTTATTCATTTAATAATTAGCCCCATTTGTTGAAAGAAACTCTTGTCCTTGCATAGAGGAATATAGTGACGTACACACTCAGAGAACCCATCTTTTAGCAGCTGTAACAGCAAGATGCCCAATTTCCCCAGTTTTACGTCAGTTGGAACGAATGCAGTTAAAGCATGAAGTTTTCAAGGTCAGTTCTTCACAAATAAAATCAGCAGCATGTTATTATTTCTTTATATAACTAAATATAATGTATTAATTCTAAAAGTAATGACTGATTACAAAGAGACAAATTCAGAAAGCCTTGAAATTATACTTGTCTTTGACCCGCATCAGAAACTTGGTTTCCTTTCCATAAATTATCAACTGGGACAATTAGAGGAAAATAGCAGACATGAGAGAAAACCTAGGCCAAAGGACTTGCACCCGATGGGTTTACACAGGAATGAGACCTTCTTGCACACTTGCAAAAACAAAGCCAAACCTTGGCTGCATATAAGCCTAAAATGAGAGAAAGAAGGTGGTCTTTTTTCATAAACCTGATGAAATGAAACCTTCTGCTCCTCTTTGTCTGCTGAATCTTCATCACTGAAGGAAGGAAGCTATAATCTTGTAGCGGCAAGAAAATCCTTCCCCAAGGTGTTGCTGGAGGGGCTCCTGGAGTCAACTAGCTCTGCAGCTCCATCCAGGCAGGTTTTTTTTCTCATAGCCGCCCAGGGAAGCAAACGGATTGGATGGCTGGCTCTGGTTACCTATGGCTGCCAGCAGTCCCCTGGGCATCCCAAGACACCCCCCTTCCACCTGGCCTGTGACCTCTGACCTTGGCCCTGTGGCTAACACGGGCGTGGGGGAGGTGGGAGAGGCACAGGTGTCAGGCTGCCTGGGCCCAGGCCACAGATGAAAAAGTCACTTGTTTGCACTCCTCATGCTCACTTGTGAGGTCCTGGATGCTGCAGAACTGGTATGTCTCCAAGTTCCGGCTGCTCACAGGGTTGTGTAGACAAGCTGTAACTCCAGTTGTACCCGTGTATGTGTGTCGTGTGGGAGGCAGCAGCCTGGCTTCCAATCCCAGCTCTGCCACGGACTTGCTCCAGGGCCTCACCTCTCAGGACCATCGGTTTTCTCATCTGTGAAATGGGGCAGTTGGATCACCACAGGGGCTTGGGCAGGGGTTGCTGAGGAGGCAGATCATAGCCATTCCCTAAAGTCCTCCTCATCATGTCCACTGAGTCAACAAAAATTATTCCACGTTTATCTGTCTTACATTGGGTTCCTTCACAGCAGATTTTCTTTGAAAAAAGATTTCTGTTGCTTCTATAAACCAATGGTATAGGCTATCTCTAAATGACCTTCCAAACTCATGATTCCATAATGTCATGATCCCAAAACAAAAGTTCAGAGTTGGCCTTTTTAAAGGATTGCATACTGCTTGGGGGGCCAAGTATTGAAGCAATAGCAGCATTACCCCTGGACTACAAATTTACAAGGTTCTCTTCAAATAATTCAAAAACAGCAGGCTATTATCCAAACCCTCCATTGGTCTTATCAAATGCTGGAAAACTGACAGCCAAATAAACTATCTTTACCAAAAAATGAGTGAAAAACCATATATGCAGCAAATGTACTGTAAAAATGTTAATTTTCAAAAACTACTGTAAAATGCTTTATAGAAACAAAATTNTTCAAATAATTCAAAAACAGCAGGCTATTATCCAAACCCTCCATTGGTCTTATCAAATGCTGGAAAACTGACAGCCAAATAAACTATCTTTACCAAAAAATGAGTGAAAAACCATATATGCAGCAAATGTACTGTAAAAATGTTAATTTTCAAAAACTACTGTAAAATGCTTTATAGAAACAAAATTATTAATGAAACGTGACCAAGAAATTGGTATGTTTTCCATAGGGCTCCTTCCTATAGAGATTGTCTTGATACCCAACGACACTTATTGTTAAAATCT
The DNA here is from genome assembly GCA_006410675.1 of Oreotragus oreotragus. Taxonomy (NCBI): domain Eukaryota; kingdom Metazoa; phylum Chordata; class Mammalia; order Artiodactyla; family Bovidae; genus Oreotragus; species Oreotragus oreotragus. Next base: position 431,012 of record SJYX01020054.1, read on the forward strand.
CAGTATCTTAGAGTTGAAAAGAATCTTATTAGTATTTTCTATACTAGTAGTTCTGAAATTAGAATTACCTGGGGTATATATACACACACAAAGAAGGCAACGGCACCCCACTCCAGTGCTCTTGCCTGGAAAGCCTCACGGACGGAGGAGCCTGGTAGGCTGCAGTCCATGGGGTCGCGAAGAGTCGGACGCGACTGAGCGAGTTCCCGAGTTCCCTTTGGGGGGCTTCACTGGTGACTCAGATGGTAAAGAATCTGCCTGTAATGCAGGAGACCTGGGTGCGATCCCTGGTCCAGAAAAGCCCCTGGAGAAGGAAATGGCTACCCACTCCAGTATTTTTGCCTGGGGAATTCCATGGACAGAAGAGTCTGGCGAGCTACAGTCCATGGGGTTGCAAAGAGTCAGACACAACTGAGAGACTAATGTACACATATGCTGCTTGGGAGAGTGAGAAAATTATGAGATATATGATGATATGTTTCTGATCCTGAAAATTCTCTTATGCAGCCTACCCTTGGGGACATATTAATTTCCAGGGCCCAAGCCCTCTCCTTTGTTACACTGGATAAAGGCTCACATGTTAATTATTTAGCCACTGGTGCTAACTGGAACTGCCTTGAAACACATTTCCGTGTGTGACATAAGGCTCTGGCAATTTGAACGTACCTTTTTTTTCTTTCATATCAGCAGTTATTTTATGGACTGGACTTAGACGGCTTAGGCTTAGCAACAATGGGTACTGGATTGGTGAATTATTCATGTAATCTACATTTCCTGGCTGCTATGGATAATTGACAGGTGTCGTGTCACCTCTTGCAAACGTCCCACAATTAGAGACTATATATCAGTGTTTGACTTCATTGTAATGCTCCCTTTCCAAGCTAGTTTCATATTTTATTTACAGCTTGGTGGCATTTTTTGACTTGGCTGCCTATTTCTCTCACTTTCAATTCCAAGCCTTTTGCTCTACTTAATATAACCAGGAACATTTAAATAATAAGACTCCCTCTCCATTTGCTAAAGGCAGTCAGTCATTGTGGCTGTGTTTTATTCATTCAGCCATTATGTTAGTCAATTTCTTGATTTAAGAAACCTAGGATGAAATGCAGCTGTAAGGAAACCATGATATAAATCTGTTTTTATGACTTGTTTGGTTCACAGAGGGGAAAAAAAACAACTAAAAGCAAATCTTCCCAGGGCCTGACACAAGTTGTAAACTGTGGGGAAATTTAGCCAGTTAAACTATGTGACTTAATAGGAGCAACGGAACATTTCAGATCTGCACCGGAGTGGGAAGGTTTCTGGCATTAGAAATGTACCCAGGGTGAGTTCTTTTTGGGCCCAGTGAGAAAAAATGGGTAAGAAAATAAACCCGGAACTGATAACCTAATGCAAGAACCATAAATTAAACACTTTAAGCAAATATAACCTTTGGAATCCTGCAGTCCCCCTTATCCACTCAACTCAATAGGAAACTGAGGCCGGAGGCATGCCAGGGCTTCCTCACCATCCCAGCTCCAGCTGGTGGAAAAGTGGAAAGCTGGGGTCAGCTGCTCTCCAGTGGGACGGATTACCCCTGTTACCCCCTACAGTATCCTCTCACCTCCTCTGTGGCTGTTACTCGCCATCCCTTGAGAGAATTCACCTTTCCTCATTCTTACTTGTGTACCCCGTGTGGAAATATTTCATGCTGACTCTTGGCGGGAGCGTGGTCGACTAAGCCCATCAGTGAATCCATTGGCCCAATTGGATGCTTCAGGAGTGGCCCCATGACCTAAGTCAGACCGTGAGTCCCGGCAGTGCCATCAGTGCTGTGGGAAGAGATTTTCTGTCCCGCTAAAGTGGATCGGGCTGCGAGAGCGACAGTTGCTCCAGATATTTTGCTCTCCACATGGAACAGACTGGAGCCACCAGGAGTAGGTGGAAGAAAGTGTATCCTGTGATATCTGAGGGTGAAACCTGCAACTCGAAACACTGAGCAGAGAAAGCAAACCTTGGTTAAGTAAACCTATCATTTATCTTCTAAACTAGGATAACTTTGAGAATGAAACAGGACAAGATGAATGTCAAGCCAGACTGTTTACATAAACAGGACTATCCTGGGCAAGCAGGAATACACGTCATCATGCTCCATGATGGCATCCTCTGAGCCACTAGATTAAGCTAGCTGAATTAAGCTGGCACTCTCTTTGGCCTTTTTCGTCTAGCGTGTTAGTTGCTCGGTCACGTCTGACTCTTTGCAACCCCGTGGACTGTAGTCTGCCAAGCTTCTCTGTACATGGGATTCTCCAGGCAAGAATACTCAAGTGAATTGCCATTTCCTACTCCAGGGGATCTTCCCGACCCATGGATCCAACCTGGGTCTCCGGCATTGCAGGTGGATTCTTTATCCTCTAAGCCACCAGGGAAGCCCACAGGACGATGAACTCATTTCATCGTCAAGGGCTGTTTGAGTTAGACATTTTGTAACTTGCACGTGATGGTTTTAACTGACATATGTGTTCTGCTTCTTGTGCTTTCTAAAATCTTATCCTATATCATATCTTGAGCTTGCAATTAACAGTGCTCATTATATGCTTTTCTTTTAATAAATGTTCAAACTTTATATTTAACCTTTTACTTCAAATAATTAAAACCATCACTTGTAGAACGTTTACATTTACAGAGAACTTCCAAGTTAATTGTCTTATAATACCCCTGTGAAATAGGTATCGCCCAAGGTTTGGAGAAGTTAAAAAATTTACCCAGCCCCACAGGGCTGATGTAGCAGATGTGTGCCTCCTCAGTCGTGTCTGACTCTTTGTGACCCCATGGAGTGTAGCCCTCCAGCCTCCTCTGTCTATGGGATTTCCCAGGCAAGAATACTGGAATGGGCAGCCACTTCCTACTCCAGGGGATCTTCCTGACCTAGGGATTGAACCCAGGTCTCTTGCATTGCAGGCAGATTCTTTACTACTGAGCCACCTGGGAAGCCCGATGTGGCAGATATTTGGTAATTTTCTGTGATGGGGGAAAAATCCTACAACACTGAGTTTTATTGTCTTCCAGTTTCTGTGACATAAGTATTCCAACAACAGCTAATTTCAGAGCATCAAGCCTGCATCACTGAGCGTGGAGATGGGAAGAGCTTGCATGGCTCTTAGGAACCCGCTTCAGCGCCCCGCTGCATGAAACGTGATGGGTCTAAGACTTCTGACTCCGTTCCTAAATTCCTCCTTTTTTTCTTCTAGTTGTTGGTGTGAGGCAACCAGTTCTGAATTGTGCTCTTTCAACAATGCAGCTATGCCCCAGGGCTTCAAGCTTTCAAAAGAGATCTCCCCGGAGCAGAACTGCAATAAGCAGCTTGGTTCAGACCTTGTGTTTCCCAGGTCTGTCTCCAAAGAGGCTGCCCTCGGCAGGAACCAGCTCCAGTCTTCAGCATTGACTCTGCTCCTCACCTGGATGTGGCTACTTCCCTGGCCCCCTCTTCCGCTGATCTGTTTCTGCTCATCCTGCAGCTAGTGTAAGTGACATGTCTGGCCCCTCAACTCCACCTGCAGGGCTGCTGTGTGGAACAGGAGCAATAATACAGAAAGGGGCTGTTGCCCCAGAGTGAGAAGTCAAGGCCGTGGCCTGGCTTCTGTGGGCTGGATTAGTGACAGCAACTGCCTATACTTCTCTGATCACTGCTAACAGTCCTAAGCCATCATAGTGAAGGGGACAATTACAAAGCCGGTTCACAGTCATGATCCCATGTGAAGGTTTTGACTGGATTGTGTGCTAAACGCTTTGCTTCAGCAGAAAGAACTTGGAGAAGAGATGTCATGTGAAAACCCCGGTGGCAGCAACCTAATTTCCAGCATTAGGGCTTAAGTGAAATAAGCCAGGCTTTAGAGGGCTTGCCTTATAAGCTCAAACCTACTGGTCACCGACAAATGCCACAGTCACCTTAACTGTCAAAAATCCTGGAGCCGCTGAACTTCGTGGTCATAGTAATTTTATGTCTTTGACGTCCAGAATATGTAAAACTTGAGAAGAAGGAGGTCTTCTGGTAACATTTCAACCCAGATGTTCGTGGATTACTTTTTCATTGCGACTGCGGTTCCCTCCCTGTGAGTTAGGGAGCGGGGAGACATGATGGCACAATGGCATTAACGATGGCTCATTCTGCTATGGTCAGCGCTCAACTGCCCCCTCTCAGAAGGATCATTTAAAGCATCTTTCAGGGTTTGTTTGGGGATGGATTTTTATACCTATGCCTGAACTTGGGCATGTCAGAGCACCCAAGCGCTTCCTTAGAACAACTTAATGAAGCAAGTTTGTAAAGAGTGGGGAGGCTGCCCTCTCTCACCAGGCTGGCCTGCTGCAATGGCAGCTCCTGGGGGAACAAAGTGTCCTTTTCCAGAATGATTCAAACATGGAATGGAGTTTGTGCCTCTGTTAGCTGTTCCTACAGAAGAAGGGATGGTGACTGTTTCATGCTGTGAAGAGAATAGTGATGAAGTGAATCAACCAAAACACTTTTGTGCATCAGGGTGAATGTGCTCACGCAAGAAGCATGGAGCATAAAGTCAAAGTAAAGGCCACGTTCCCTCTTGCAAGAGTTCAACGTTCAAAACGTGTGCTTTTTTGACCTGCTAAATAGCAGGAAGCAATCCACTGCAGTTTATAATAAAGAGTTAAGCTGGAATCAATGGCTGAGGCTGTAAAAAGTTCAGAGGAACTGTAGATCAGAGAAGAATTTGGAAAGAAGGGGAAACTGAAGCTGGGCCTTGAGAGCTGGACAGGAAAGGGAGGACATTCCAGCTAAGCAGAACGTGAGTGTTATGTGAGACACATGGAGGGATGAGTGTCTGGCGGGAAGGGTGTTTTTATGCCCTATTACCATTAAGCATCTAGGGTTCTCCAGAGCAAGTGGGTTGTTTACAAAGCAAACTTTTAGATAGAGGAGGCATTAACAGTTCATAAAGTGAAGAATAAGCAGACCCTGCCATGAAAGATATTACAACAAATCCAATCCCCATTAAGTGGGAATCAACCATAACCAACGCATTATGGTTATCAGACTATGACTCACAATGATACTTCTTGGAACGGCAGACACCCATGCATATTCGGACTGAAAAGTCTTTCTGATATTTTCCACTGATGATTGAATTGGATTATGCACACTGATTTGGTTTGCTACATGGTCAATGTTGTCATTAAGATGACCACCCCCCAAAAAACTAGATATTGATAAATTCATGAATTATTTAAAGTTATGAACTCTATGTGGTTGATATGCTAGGGTCCCCCAAAGCATGAAAGTAATGAAAATCAAGGCGTTACATATTTCTAGGGGCTTAAATGTCTGCATGTTTCTGAAAGCTTGACACAGTTCCAATAAATGAAGGACCATCGAGCATGGTGCCTTTGTTGTGGCAGAAACCCACAGGAATTGACATTTCCATCATGCTGCTCACTAGTCTTTCCTGGTGGGAAGTGGAAAAGTTCTGGATCTCTCTGTAGCACCATATGTCAGCCTGACAATATTTTAAAATTGTAAAGATTCAGCTTCCTCATGTAGAGAATCAGGCTGATATGCCTCTCCCATCCCCCTCAGACAAATAGGCCCCTCATACGAAACTGAATCCCCCAAAAGGAAGAAGTTCACCCAAGAAGAGCTTTGAGTGGAGCCTACAGATATGTTTCAGGGAGAAGTAGAATAAAAAAGCCAGAAACTCTATCCACAGTGACTAGAAAAAGAGGATAAATTCCCAGTTTATGCAAATATCAGACAGTGGGGCCTCATGGTGGATGAGTTCTACCATTTGTGAGAAAATTGAGCAAGCCTCAGAGGAAGTTAGGGAATCTCCTTCCATAAATATTTAGGAGTTTTTCATACAGTATTTATTTGGAGATAAGAAAATGGCAATAATTTGCCCTTTCTGTTTGGTATCTATTAAACTGCTGCTCCCAAATAGCTTTCCACGAGAAAAAAACTTTTAAATCTTAATGGAAAAATGAAAAAGTTAATAAGATGCCTGAGCGCTGCAAGTAGAGAGTAGCCCCACTCGCTGCCACTAGACAAAGCCCACAGGCAGCAGTGAAGACTCAACACAGCCAAAAAGTAAGAGTAACTCATTAATTAAAAAATTGTAAACTGTAAGAAAAATAAATATTGGAAGAATGCTAGCAAAAATTATTTTTAAAAAATAAATAAATTCTTGGGAGACTGAATCTGGTCGGCCCAGTTCACTTGTTGGTGCCAGGTTGTATCACAGGCCAATGTCTGGCCAGGGCAACAGTTGCCTTCAGGAGGGATGCAATGCCCTCACCAGAGATGCACTGGTCCAATTCCTTGGAGCAAATGAGGGGAGGGTGGTAAAAGCGTGTGGTCAGGGCATTTCTCATCAGAAAGGGCTGAGGCGTGAGAATGCTCTGATTGCTGTCTCTGTTAGAATGTAGTAGTAACTGGCTCTTTTTCAGGACTGGCAAAAGTGCTAAACTGCAGCTTGAGGGCGTGTTTTATTATTTTATCAGTCACTGATCTATTCTAATCCATCTCCTATCATAAAAGATTTGAGGTGACTTACGAAACTATACAAGTATCAAATGGTTGAGAAATGTAGGCAAATTCCAGGGGAAAGGATGAGAGTAAGGGAAGTTTGGGACGGACATGTACACACTGCTATATTTAAAGTGGATAACTAACAGGGACCTACTGTACAGCACAGGGAACTCTGCTCAAGGTTATGTGGCAGTCTGGATGGGAGGGGAATTTAGGGGAGAATGGATACACGTATTTGTATGGCTGAGTGCCTTCACTGTTCACCAGAAACTATCACAAAGTTGTTAATCAGCTGTATCTGGGCTTTCCTGATGGCTCAGCAGGTAAAGAATCCTTCTGCAATGCAGGAAACCTAGGAGACTTGGGTTTGAGACTGGGTTGGGAAGATTCCTTGGAAGAGGAAAATGGCAACCCATTCCAATATTCTTGCCTGGAAAATGCTATGGACAGAGGAGCCTGGTGGGCTACAGTCCAAAGGGTCACAAAGAGTCAGACATGACTGAGCGACTAAGCACCATATCCCAATATAAAATAAAATGTTTAAAAAAAAAAAAAGAAATGTAGGCAAATTCTTATTTTCCTAAGAATAAGAAAATTAAAAGCTGGGACAAAATTATCACCACAGAGTCTATATAACATTGAATATTGGAAAATTGCCAAAAATTGGCCTTGAATTTGTTTCTAAACCCAAGACCTGCCAAACTTAATAGCAAGTGGCTAAAAACAAGGGAAAAGTCCTGGCAGAAAGTGTTATTTATGCTCTAACAGATTTTTAGCCAAGGCTGTGGAAGCCTGTCCCTCTAAAAAAACAGATTTTCTTCTTCTTTTTTTATTTTTTTATCATTTATAGGCCATCTTAATGGGAAGGAGATTCTAGACTATGTCTCAAGGCTTTTTGTGGTCCTGATTTCATAATAATGGTTGTGATTTCACTGAGCAAGCAAGAAAACAAATAATTAAGAAGGCAAGATTATATATGTGTGTGTGTGTATATATATATAGCTAAAAACCAACCTCCAACACAACATTCCACTGAAGCCTTGGGCCCCAGCCCCCTTCAAAATTTTGGAGACATAGTTTGAAAGCTGGAGAGGCAGACCATAAAATCCTCATTTCTTTTTTATTGTGCATTGTAAGGCAAAAAATACATAGGAAGCCTGGCTCGGTGATTATTCTGGTCTCTGCTTTTTTTTGNTATATATATATAGCTAAAAACCAACCTCCAACACAACATTCCACTGAAGCCTTGGGCCCCAGCCCCCTTCAAAATTTTGGAGACATAGTTTGAAAGCTGGAGAGGCAGACCATAAAATCCTCATTTCTTTTTTATTGTGCATTGTAAGGCAAAAAATACATAGGAAGCCTGGCTCGGTGATTATTCTGGTCTCTGCTTTTTTTTGCCTGTAGCATTTCTGACATCCTCAGATCTTCTGAAGCTCTTTATTTATTTTATTTTTCTTCTTTTGTTTATAGAATAGCAAAAAGTCCTATAAAGCTTGGTCCTGATGCATGACAATGGAGGACCTCTACCCTGGAGTACCTGGCTCACCATACTGAATGAGAGGCACTATGGGGGCTCTGGAAAGCTGAAGGGGATGTTCCCTCTCAGACTGGAACTGGGAATCATTCTGTTTCAAAGGACAGCTGTCACATAATATTTATTGAGCAGCCACCATATTCTAAGTGCCATATGAATCGTATATGAACCTGACATTTGAAAAGAAGAGACTAGTTTTTTAAGTACCGTACTTAATTTGAATACTTGATTTGAAAACAGGTAGAAGGAATTCTTGGTGCCTTATCTTTTGCTGAGAAAAAAACCTCATGGATTGCCAAGATGGTGATCCTGAAAAACCATTTACAATATTCAATTAACAATAATTAAGGCACTCAGTGGGAAGCTCCTTACTGACTTGCTAAATAGCAAAAATTGGTACTTGGAATTCCCAGTGGATGAGAGAAAAGATAATAAGTACCCAAAATATAGAGAGAATCGAAATGAAACCAATTATGATCAAATTATATCACGCAAATAGACACACAAGTTGAATTAGAAATATTTAAGTTTTTGATGAGAAATATTAAAAAGAGATATAATAACATTTTAGCCATTAATTGATCATCTAATCTAGTTTAGTTCTGGGAAGTGAGCTGGCTTATAAAGCTTCAAGTTTTACATATGTTGATAAGGGACCACAGTCTATTATAACAACTTCATATTTCTAGGAGCTAGTAAAGTCTAATTTACTCTTAATATAGTTAATACCAAACTATAATTGATTCTATTACCAATAGGCTTAAAAAGATAGTTAGCTAGTAATTTAGTCCATCTTTTCACAATCAGATACTCACAAAATATCAATGCTAATTTGATTTACTATATTCAACTTTAGTAATTTTAAACTATTCTCTAACAACTAATCTTCTGTGGTACTAAAAAAAATTCTTTTGTTTTTTCTTCTTTATAGTTTTTTTCTCACATACTCTCTTACTATAACTCATTTCTCCATGAGTTTTCCCTCCTTCATATATTTAAAATGATACAATCAACTCCAATAATTCTGCAATATGCAATTAAGCTATAAGTCAAGGGTTGCCTGTATATGCTTGTAATATAGTAAATCTAAAGCATGGGAGTCTTGTTAGGTTTCACTAATCTAACCTCCCCATTAATATGTGTGCATTCATACTTTAAATTGACTAATATTTAAGTCTAAAAACCTAACCCAGTCTGATCTCTGACAAGGAAAAAACAGTGTCTTCATCATTAATTATGCAAGCATCAGTAGAAGTTCTCTTTCAAATCCGTCTAAGTCATCCACCCATTCATATGAAAACAGCTCTAAGGAAGGCACAAAATCATGACTACATACAGATGTAAATATGTATATTTGTGTGTGTATACATATATATATAGGCTTCCCTGGTGGCTCAGCGATAAAGAAATTGCCTGCAGTGCAGGAGCCACAGGAGACATGGGTCAGTCCCTGGGTGGGGAAGATCCCCTGGAGGAGGGCATGACAAGCTGCTCCAGTTTTCCTGCCTGGAGAATTCATAGACAGAGGAGCCTGGCAGGCTATAGTCACAGAGCTGCAAAGAGTTGAACAAGACGGAAGCAACTTAGCAAGCATGAATATATATATGTATATGTATAAAGAAAATGTTTTTCAGAAAACTGAATCATACCTGGACTTCCCTGGTGGTTCAGGGGCTGAGACTCCATGCTCGGCAGTGAAGGGGGCCTAGGTTCAATCCTTGGTCAGGGAACTAGATCCCTCACGCTGTAACTAAGAGTTTGCACAAGCAATGAAGGTCAAAGATCCCACATGCCTCAACTAAGATCCAGCACAGCCAAATAATAAATAAAATACACAAATATTTTTTTAAAACTGGATTGTATTTAATATGTTGTAAATATATTTTTATTCTAATTAATAGATACATATTATACTAATTAATGATGGCATAGTAGTATAGATGTAGTTTACTTCATTTGATCAATCCTCTATTGTTCAACATTTAGGATCTTTCAGTTTATTCGTACATACACCTTTATACACTTATTTGATTGTTTCCTTGGGATGAATTTCTTCAGGTCAAATGTTTAACACTTCAAATATATATTGACAATTTGTCCTCCAGAAATGTGGCTCGATTTTGCATAGCCATGGGCAGTGCAAATAATGTGTCAAATAACCCACATCCGGGACAACTCTGATTTTTTCTTATCTGAAAGATGAAGAGGTATCTGGCTGTCATTTTTATTCTTTGGTTACTGGTAAGGATGAAAATGCTTTCATATGTTAAATAGTCATACAATCATTTCTTCTTTTGTAAATTCCCAAATCATGTTCTTTGTCCACTTCTACATAGTAGGAATACTGCCCCCATTGTTAGTTACATCTACAGTTTTGCAAATGCTTTCCATAATCTGCATTTGTCTTTTAAATTTGTTCTCAGTACTTTTTTTCTATTTTTGCATGCTAGTTTTTTAAAAAATAAATATTCTTAGGAGTCTCTTTCTGTTTTGTTTTCTAATTGTTGGCTGCCCCACATGGCATGTGGGATCTTAGTTTCCTGACCAGGGATTGAACCCTTGCACCCTGAATTGGAAGGCAGAGTCTTAACTACTAGACCATCAGGCAAGTTCTCTTAGAAGGAATTTTTAATAAATAAAATATAAATAAATTCATTTGGAAGACTGATGGAAATGTTGTCAACTTTTTGAAACGGTTTTTAAGTGGCTGTAATTTTCAGTAAGAACTTTGGAATATAGAAGCTCTCTTGCAGTTCTTTGATTCACTGAGTGTCTGTCTCTGCATGGGAAGCAAGAAGCTAGCCATTGGCAGGTGGGTGGGGTTACTAGGATGTTTACACCTGATCACTGTCTTCAGATCTGTGCAAAACAAACAAACAGAACAACACCTGAGCATGGCTGAACATGGGTGAACCTAAGAGGACAGGCTAGTAGTAGCTTTGGAGTTCAGAGTTTGAAAGAAATGGTGGTTCAGTGGAACTTGTGGGAAGATGGGTGGTTGTTGGTGAGCCAGTTAGTTTGCTTCAGTGGCACGACTGGTTTAACTTGAGGATTAGATGAGTGTGCCACCCTCAGTTACATCCTGTGTCTCCTTTAGGGCATGTATCCACTCTGATCCTGCAATGAACTCGCATTTGGAGCAGTCGCAAAGGGTCAGACATGACTGGACGACTGAACACCACCACCCTGATCCTGCTAATCCTGGCTATCAGGATATTTTCTGTACTCCAATAAAAGCAAGAACCTGATCTAACACACTCTACTAGGAAGAACACCTTCTGACCTCTAAGATCGCCATCAAAATCATAGTTTGTCAAGGTGTAAGCTGACCGCATCCTTTATAGACATGTAGATCAGCCAGCTGGCAAACCCTGGCCACCATTCTCCCCAGGCAATCAGCCAATGACCCAGCACTCCCTGCAAGATTCATCCCCACTGCAACGTTTATTTAATTTTATGTTTGAGGCCTTCTGTTAATTGGGACCTTTGCAAAGTCTCTCAGGTACTTTGAAGTGCCCATTCTCCCATCAATTTCTGGTGAAAATTTATAGTCCTGTCACATGTGTCTTCAGCAAGAAATCTGTCCAAAGACTGAAGTTGATTTTTTTTCCTTTACCTAACTCAATGTAGCAGAAATGAGGCAAAGGAACTGTCAGTCATTTCTAAGGATAGCAATTTTCACTGCTTGACAATCTTAACTATAAAATTCCAGCTATTTGATGATATGCCTGTGTATGGCCCATCCCCCAGATCCAATGATAAGTGTCAAACAGCAGGTTTAGGGCCCTCTGCTTAGGCATGATAATTTAGGGAAATAGTTAGCTCATCAGAATTGGCTGGGTGCCCTGTTTTCATATTATCCAGACAGAAGTCACTGAACCACAACGTTGCTGCTTAGAAACAGACACCAAAAGGGAGGGAAAAGGGGAGCTATGAATAGTTAGCCAGTTACTGTATTTCATCATGAAGTGTACTTTACACTTGAAGATAAAGTGATACATGTTAAATTGTGCCTGAAGAAATGTCTGGGAGACGGCTCCGGAGATCTGCTGGCTGGACTCTGGTCCTCCCCAGCCAGGTGACCTTTAGCAAGACCCAAGATTCTTTGAACTAGACCTTCTTCACATGTGAAAGAGTCTGAATAGATGACTTCTAAGGTCTACAGCTCCTTGTTTTGAGAACTTGATTGAAAAGCTACATTAATCACTTCTATGTTCAGGTACACCCTGCTATTAAAAAGTCACTTTTTCAGAACTGTCAACTCATAATTCATTAAGCAATTACTCTCTTTTCATCCACATAGGTGATTCAGCAGACTATATACCCTCTGTCTCATTTTAAAAGTTCACATGCTCAAAATGGGTTCCCGAAGTCAGAGCACAAACGCGCAGCAGATAAGATCACAGAGGGCCGTTGGGATGGAAAACCGGATGCGGCGTGGCCCTTTCCAGCTCCTTTGTTCTAAGACTGACTCCCTGATATCTGTTTGGAGACTGCAAGCTGGGTTTCACGGAGCAGTTGGCATTTAATGAGAACCTCGAAGGAACAATGAGATTTCCAAAGAGAAAGTCAAAATGGAGGAAATTCTAGGTGGAGAGGACAGAATAAACACAGATGCAGACCGGAGAAAGTCAGGACAATATTTTAAGAATCTTCAGACTCAAACGCTAAGAGACAACAAATCCAATTAGTCTCCAATCCAGGCTAAGGTACTAATTTATCTTTTCCACAAGGATCGATTGAACACCACTCTGTAGGGCACACCATGCTTGGTACTGTAGGACAGTTAAAGATGTCTCCTAAAGTTCAAATACAGGCTTAAACTAGGCTTTTAAGCAATAAGAGAAACATACACATATTTTGCACAAAATATGGAAGACAGGAGGGCAAAGAGCTAAATTAAAAATCACCCACCTTATTTAAGCTTATAGACTTTGAAGGTAACGTATCATTTAGTAGATGGAATCAAAGATAGAAATTTGGATGAATATAGAAATTTGGATGAATACAGAAACAGTCGCTGGTTAGCTCAAAGCAACATTTAAATTGATCTTTCCCATGAAAGGGCATTGGAAAAAGCAATCTGAAGAATATCTGTTTGGACACAGTAGAATCAACAATTAGGCTCTTCAGGGAATGAAGAGTTTCTAGTTGCCTTCGCTCCAGTGAGAGGCAATAGAGCTTAGCATTTTTATTACCCAATCAAGAACATTTAAAGGGGCCTGAAAAAAAACACATCCACCCACCTCTTACTCTTGAAGAGGAGGCAAGTCCCTTAAGCCACTCTCTCAGTTAGCATGGGCCGGGGCTGAGAGAGAGAACACCCTAGGATTCTTGGCTTGACAGTTTCTCTGTAGGAAATATGGGCTCTAGACTTTTAATAAAACAGAAGCTAACTTCGGTCTCAACCACATGACCTGAGAAGGCCCAGGCAGCCAATCTGATTGGGGCAGAGTTGAAAGAGGCAGAGTCTCCGGAAGGTTTCTAGTCTAGAGTGGCTGACACTTCCCCTAGGGGGTCAGTTTAAAGCCACTAAAGTTGCCACCACATGACTCTAGGGCATTTTTCACAAAGCCTGTGATGGGAATGTCAAGTGAGAAAGCCTGGCCTCACTCCTGCAGAACCCTCCCAGTTGTTCAGTCGCTCAGTCGTGTCCAACTCTTTGCGACCCCATGGAATGCAGCACACCAGGCTTCCCTGTCCTTCACCATCTCCCTGAGTTTGCTCAAATTCATGTCCACTGATTTGGTGATGCCATCCAATGGTTGGATGGCATCGCTGACTCGATGGACATGAGTTTGTGTAAACTCCAGGAGTTGGTGATGGACAGGGAGGCCTGGTGTGCTTCAGTTCATGGGGTCACAAAGAGGTGGACATGACTGAGCGACTGAACTGAACTGAACTGAACTGAACTGATGTATGCTGCCCGACCACCCAAGTAAATCATTTTGAAATTCTGTTCTTAGAAGTTCTCCCTTCTCAAATCTCTACCTAAGTTTAAATTTTTACTCTGAGAGGTTTCTTTGTTTTGTTTTGTTTTGTTTTCAGTTATTAAAGGGATCTTAAACAGTTAATTCTTTATTGTTTTTATTACATGATTATTACCTACTTATAACTGCAACATTAGAAAGTATAGAAAAGAGAAAAATAGTCACTATAATTATAACTCAAAATATCTAAGCTATATTTAAAATGCAATATATATATTCAAGATTGTTTTACAAATGATGAACTAAATTCACAATTGACTGTATTAAGCAAACATCCTGAATGCAAAGTGTTACAGTCATAGAATTTATGTCAAGTCACTAAATCCTGTTCTCTTTCATATTGATAAATGTGTAGTCAAACATTTCCAAACCGCTATCAAGAGGATTTCTCAATTCAATATTAAGTTTAGCAAATTTTCTGTCATTTGTAAACAGAGTTTGGACTCATTGTCCGGGTCTCAGACAAGTGGACCAGGCCCGTGCTCACCTGCTAGATGAAGGGATGAAGCAGCTGATGGTTTCTTGTCTCTTCTGTTCTAGTCAGCGCTGGCCTGGGCCCGAGCCTCTGCTCGCTGCTTGAATTTTAACAGCATGCTGATCCTTCTTCCCGTGTGTCGAAATTTGCTGTCTTTCCTGAGAGGCACCTGCTCAGTGAGTCCTAACCACTTGTAGGTCATTTTCACATTAAAGACAAAAGACTGTACAGCTCAGTAGGACAGCTCAACACCAAGTCCCTAGGAATGGAAGCCAGAGATCTCCTCTGGGGGGTGAGCAAGAGTGGGCGGGTATTGGCATGCTGTATGTAACACATGTTGGTTATATATTGAAAGTGAAAGTGGTAGTTTCTCAGTTGTGTCCAACTCTTTGCGATACCTTGGACTGTAGGGTCCCAGGCTCTGCTGTCCTTGGAATTCTCCAGGCAAGAATATTGGAGTGGGTAGCCATTTCTTTCTCCAGGGTATCTTCCCAACCCAGGGATTGAACCTGTGTCTCCTGCATTGCAGGCAGATTCTTTACCATCTGAGCCACCAGGGAAGCCCATATAGTGANCTGTCCTTGGAATTCTCCAGGCAAGAATATTGGAGTGGGTAGCCATTTCTTTCTCCAGGGTATCTTCCCAACCCAGGGATTGAACCTGTGTCTCCTGCATTGCAGGCAGATTCTTTACCATCTGAGCCACCAGGGAAGCCCATATAGTGAATTTCATAAAGCTGCCTGGAGACATCTGACCATGATCATTTCACATTTGTAGTTTTATAGGAGTACCCTGAGAAAGCAACTGGATCACAACCTCGCCTTCCACAAACTGGTGGGATATATGATCTGCCTACACACAGGTAACTGGGGAAACGGATGAACCTGCAGGCTTCCAGACATTCAGAATCTAGTTTCACTCATTCATGTGTATAAACATTCAAAATATATTTATTGAACACCTGGCACTATTTGCCAGACACCATTTTAGACCTGCTTTCATGGAATTTACATTCTGTTCCTTTGGGGGTGAATATAAAAAAAGTCTTAATTCTCTCTGTAATCATTATTGGGCACTTTATGTGAACTCACCATTCTGCTTGGTACCACATGTAGGATTTTCCCTTTCTAGTAGGCATGCCTGCCATGATGTTTCTGAGACAACTTTCACGTTCCTTTCCATCTTTCCATTTAGCTATTCACATCATTGCACACCTGTTTAACCTTGAACGATATAGCAGAAGCAGACAGGCCACAGATGGATCCCTTGCTTCCATTCTCTCCAACCTACCTCATCAGGAGAATTATTCATGGCTAAATCCCATCCAGTCCCCAAACACAGTGAGTTGATTCAAGGGAAAAGCATCTGGGATCTGACCATGAGCAGGAAGGTCATGGTGTCCGTGGTGGACATTGTGTCTGGCTGAAACTTCTCCTTTCATAGACAGTGGTGTATGTGACATTCACCAGCATTGCTGGTCTCACTGGAGTGATCATCACAGTGGCTCTGGTTCTCATGGTGACTTCAGCTATGGAGTTTATCCGGAGGAGTTATTTTGAGGTCTTCTGGTATACACACCACATTTTTATCATCTACTTCATTGGCTTAGGAATTCATGGTCTTGGGTAAGGTCCTCAAACTCCCATTTTTCATGCCCCAGTTCCTGATCTTATATATAATTCTTTGCCACATATTGTCCTTTTTTTCTGCCTCAGTGGAATTGTCCGGGGTCAAACAGAAGAGAGCATGGCTGAGAATCATCCTCACAAGTGTGCAGAGTTCTTTGAGAAGTGGGATGACCCTGCCTCCCACTGCAAGCCTCCCCAATTTGAAGGGCTCCCTGCTGAGGTACGACCAGGACAAGGATAGTAGACTTTTGCTAGGAAATGTTATTGTCCTTGTTGTTATTATCACTCTTCTTATATTCATTACTAGTTCAGCCTGGTGCTGACTCCTATGGAGGACATATGCTGTAGGTTATTCATCTTATGGCTGAATGCTTGTGCTTTTGGACCAGCATCCCCCAATTTCCCTCACCTTCCAGCTGTCCCTTACTACTTTGTTTTTGAGTTGAACAATTTTTTTTCAAATAGAAGTATAATTGACTAACAGTATATATTAGTTTCAAGGGTACAACGAAATGATTTGGTATTTTTATATATTATAAAATGATCACTGTTAATAAAATGCCATCTGTTACCATAGAGTTATTAAAATATTATTGACTATATTCCACATGCTGTACATTACATCTCTGTGACTTATTTTATAATGGAAAGTTCGTACCTTTTAATCTCCTCACCTATGTTATGCATTCTCCCCATACCCCTTCTGGCATCACCAATCTTTTCTGTGTATCAGTGAATCTGTTTCTGCTTTGTTTGTTCATTTACTTTGCTTTTTAGATCCCACAGGTAAGTGAAATCGTGTGGTATTTGTCTTTCTCTGACCTATTTAACTTTGCATAATACCCTCAGGGTCCATCCATGTTGTTGCAAATGGCAAGATTTCACTCTTGTATGGTTGAGTAATAATATGTATTATATATATATGCCATCATTATATATGCACATATAAGATCACATCTTCTTTATCGATTCATCTATCAATGGACACTTAGGCTGCTTCCATATCTTGGTTATTTAAACAATGATGCAGTGGATCTTTTCCCGTTAGTGTTTTTTGGTTACTTTGGAAAGATACAATTGACCCTTGAACAACAGAGGAGTTAGGAGTGACAATCCCCGGGAAGTAAAAAATCTGTGTATAACTTTACATTTGGCCTTTTGCATCTACAGTTTGGCTTTAGTAGACTCAACCAACCACAGATATTGTAGTACTGTAGTATGTATTTATTGAAAAATCTGCATATAAATGGACACGTGCGGTTCAAACTCATGTTGTTCAAGGGTCAACTGTACCCAGAAGTGGAGTTGCTAGCTCCTATGATAGTTCTGTTTTTAATTTTTTGAGGAACTGCCATACTGTTTTACTTAATGGCTGCACCAATTTATACTCCCGCCAACAGTGTGTAAGGATTCTCTTTCTTCCACATTCTTACCAACACTTGTTATTTGTTGCCTTTTAAATAATGGACATGGTGACAAGTGTGAGGTAATAACTCACTGTGGTTTTGATTTGGATTTCCCTGATAATTTAGTGACATTTTGTGTCCTTTCATGTGTCTGTTAGCCATCTGTATGTCTTTTAAAAAAAATGTCTATTCAGGTTCTCTGCCCATTTTTATTTTTATTTATTTTTTTAATTTTAATTTTTACTTTATTTTACTTTACAGTACTGTATTGGTTTTGGCATACATTGACATGAATCCGTCATGGGTGTACATGAACTCCCAAACATGAACCCCCCCCCCTCACCTCCCACCCCACATCATCCTTCCGGATCATCCCCATACACCAGCAATTGGGTTGGTTGTTTGATGTTGAGTTATATGAATTCTTTGCATAGTTCGGATATTAACCCTTTGTTGGATATATCATTTGCAAATATCTTCTCCTATTCTGTAGGCTATCTTTTCATGTTGTTGATAGTTTCTTTCACTGTGTGAGTTTTTTATTTGGTATAGTCCTATTTTATTTTTACCTTTGTTACTCTTGACTGAGGAGACATATTAAAAAATATTGAATGACTAAGACTGATGTCAAAGAGCATGCTGCCTACTTTCTCCTAGGAATTTTATGGTTTCAAGTTTTACATTAGTTAGTCTTTAATTCATCATCATTTGAGTTTATTTTTGTTTCTAGTGCAAGAGAGTAGTCCAATTTGATTCTTTTGCATGTAGCTGTTCAGTTTTCCCAACACCATTTATTGGAGAGGGTATCTTTTCCCCATAATATTTCCCTATAATCTTGCTGCCTCTGTCATAGATTAATTGATCATTTAACTGTGGATTTATTCCTGGGCTCTCTATTCTGCTCCATTGACCTATATGCACTGACCTAAATGCATTGATTTCTTCTGTGATTTGTTGGTTATTCAGCAGCGTGTTGTTCAGCCTCCATATGTTGGAATTTTTAATAGTTTTTTCTCAGGACTCTACTTTAAAAAAAAAGGAAAAAAGAAGTTCATAGATACAGAGAACAGACTGGTGGTTATCAGAGGCAGGGGTTGGGGAGTAGGCTAAATGGGTGAAACTAGTGATAAGGTACAAAATTCCAGTTATGAAATAAGTTCTGAGGACTTAATGTACATAGTGACTATAATTAATAATACTGTACAGGATATTTGAAAGGTACCAAGAAAGTGAATCTTAGGCTTTCTCATGACAGGAAAAAAATTTTTTGTAACCATGCATGGTGCAGAAGGTTAACTAGATGTACTATGGTGATCATTTTGCAATATTTACAAATATTAAATCATTATGTTGTATA
>SJYX01020054.1:450830-569099 GCA_006410675.1 Oreotragus oreotragus
GAACACTGGAGTGGGTTGCCATTTCCTTCTCCAATGCATGAAAGTGGAAAGTGAAAGTGAAGCCACTCAGTCGTGTCTGACTCTTAGCGACCCCATGGACTGCAGCGTACCAGGCACCTCCATCCATGGGGTTTTCCAGGCAAGAGTACTGGAATGGGTTGCCATTACCTTCTCCACTCCTGCATTATAGGCAGATTCTTTACCAACTGAGCTATGAGGGAAGCCCATCAAATGGACTTAATGAAACTAGTTCTATAAGGATATAATCAGGACAAAGTACCTATACTGTGGGTATAGCTCAAAGTGGTAGTCACCTAACTTTAGTTCCCTTCTCCAATCTCCCTCTAAAATCCAGGCCTCTTGGGGACCTCAGGCAAACCCCCTCTCTTTTCTGGCCCTTAGTTGTCTCGTTCATACAAAAATGGGGTTGGATTAAAGGCAAAACATCCCTTTTAACTTTGACTTTCTTTCTCGTTTGGAGTTCATCTTTATTCACTTCCAGAAGCAAGAAGAGTGCCCCTCTCTACTTTTAGTTCAGAGAAGGGATTCCCTTTGTTTATGGTTACTTTCTTTCTCTAGTGGTTTCTCTGAAAGGTTGAAAATGGTGACTGGGGGAAGACTTTCTGTCCCCCATTCTCATCTTCCCATTGCCTTTGTCTGTGCTGGAAATTCTCATGTACACTGCCCCTCAATTTGGGGCAGAAATGCCAGGGCGAAAGCTGACAAGCTGCACAGGGAATCCCATTTGAATCTTGTCAGATGGAATTTTTTCCTCTGCAGAGTTCTTGTCCTTTCTTGAGACCACCAAATGTCTGGACTAGGAAAGATACGTCACAAACTGCATTCAGATGTCACAGTATTATGCTAATGCAAGGGCCATTTTTCCTAAAAACAAATGCTGGTATTGAACTGAGAATTAAACGCCTTAACAAATCAAAGGCAGTAGGAGGTAGGAAAAGTACACAGGGCTTGTGGTGTGAGATGATTCCTCGTGCAAATCTTAAAGACATAGCAGCCTCCAGCACAGGCAAGGACACTCAAGGTATACATTCTCTCCTCCTTCCCTCCTTCCTTATTTAAAAGATGTTAGTTGAGTACCTCTGTGTTACTTTCAGGAACCATGCTGGGCTCTGAGGTTTGGGATAAATGAAAACCAGACATGGTCTTTGCCTTCATAGACTTCCACTGTAGTGGTGAGAGAGATGGTAATCTAATAACTGCGTGAAGATGTGTCAGATTAGGACTCTGAGAAGTGTTGTGGAGGAGACATACAGGGTTCCATGGAGAGGTCTGACCTAGTTAGAGGCCTGGGCAAGTTTCTCCCTGAGGAAGTGATGAGGCTCCGGCTGAGACGGGAAGGATGAGTTGGCGTTCCGAGCAGAGGAAGCAGCTTGTGTAAAAGCCCTGAGGTGAGAGGAAGCTGAGAGGGTTTGAAGAACCGAAAGAAGGTCAGAGTGTCTGGAGCCCTGAGAACAAGGGGAGGGGGTGCAGAATGGGGCTGGACAGGGAGATAGGAATGGGCCCCTGTAAGCTTTTCCTCAAAGCCACGATAACTTGTGCAAGGGTTCTCACAGGAAGGTGAAGGCTCAGAGGTTATTTGAAAATGATTTCTCCAAAAAATAGATTCAGATATGGCGAGAAAAGAAGCAAAGAAATAATGAGTAATGGGCTTCCCTGATGGCTCAGACGGTAAAGAATCCACCTGCAGTACAGGAGACCCTGGTGCCATTCCTGGGTCGAGAAAACCCTCTGGAGAAGGGAATGGCTACCACTCCAGTAGTCTTGCCTGGAGAATTCCATGGATAGAGAAGCCTGGTGGGCTATAGTCCATGGGGTCACAAACAGTTGGACATGACTTAGTGACTGACCCTTTCACATTTTCATGGTAGTCAATGTTTATGGAACCATGTACTAAATATTATTCTAGGAAAGTCATATGTATTATCTCATCTAATCCTCATACAGACCTATGGGCCAGAGGCTAGCATCCCCTCTTTTCACAGAAGCAGAGGTGGAGACATGGAATAACGGGACCAATGCTGGTTAGCAGTAAGTGCTGAAGCCAGGCCATGACCCAGGCAGTCCATCCATAGAGCCCACTGCACGGTCTCTACAGCACAGAGACTTGTTCCTGACTGTAGGCCATGCAGGAGACAAAGCAGGTAGGTTTGCACCAGGCTAGTGACTGTGGACAGACCTTGGAGCTATTAAGTGGTAAGAATTGACAAGACTCAGACCAGCATATGGAGTGGGGCTTGGGGGGAAGGTCTATGTGGATCAGAAGGTGGGAGGGGATGCAGTTCTGGGTCTAGAGAGCCTGCGAGGGGCCAGGCTTGAGGTGGAGAGCGTGATTTGGTTGAAGGTAGTTCTTTACAGCTCTGGACCTAAGGGAGAGAAAACAGCTTTGATACTTCACTGTGAGCACTCATTATATTTTCTTGCTTTCTCTTCCTCTTACTGGGAATTCCATGTGTTCTGCTAAGAGCTAACGACTTTAGTTCTCTTTTAATAACTAGACCTTTGCCATTTCTCTTCCTGCTTTATTTATTTATTCAACTTGATGTTTAATTCTTTTAGTTTCTAAAATTTTTACTTTCACTCTGACTGTATTCCTAGAAATTCTGTCTGAAGGTTACCTGGATTCCCATGCTCATTGATTTTATCTCCTGCTTCTCAGAATAAGAGAAAAAAAATAGCTATGTTTTCTAGTTTCCACTTTGTCTTCCGCCAACAACTGATATTCTTAATTCTGACACTGGTCAGCCCTGAGCCTTGGAATGTATTAATATGCATCATTTTATTTCAACAATGCACTTTAGGTATCTACATGTTAAAATTTCTTAGACGATTAAAACGGCACTTTTCTACAGCAGCCAGGAAAGTACGTTTTAAAATACATGGTTACTTGAGTCTTGCCTCGGGATAATTTTTGGAAAATTTCCTAAAGAACAATCTTTTCACAGATTTCTGGTTCAAACCACTGGACTGCAAAGACCAATTTGGCAAAGTTGTTCTCTCTCTCACACACACAGTGTGAAAAAGGAAGATGAAGTCATGTACTATTGCAAAATTTCTTTAAATTTCTGAAATATATCGGTAAAGGGACAGTTCTAAAAATGAGTCAAAATTGTAATTCTAACTCTGTAGGTCACCTGCAGCTAAGCTATTTCCCCCTAATGATTCTGCAAAAGCAGCAAGACTCCATTTACGTTTCTTTGTTAAAATGCAGTTTGAAATGGGGGCTGATGATGCCTTCATTAATTTGTACAATGATTATTTGGCATGTACTATGTGCCAGAGACTGTGGTAGGGGATAGAGTGATGCTCCAGGTGGGCATAAACTCCATCTTAAATTTTAGCCTTGTGGAGGAATCAGAACTAAAGACATTACAGAGTCCAGGTGGGCATAAACTCCATCTTAAATTTCAGCCTTGTGGAGGAATCAGAACTAAAGACGTTACAGAGTTCTGGAGGAAGAAAGCTTTAAGCTGAGACCTGAAGGATAGGTAAGCGTTATCAAGGAGACGAGAAGAGACCTCCAGGAAAAGAAGCAACATCGCCAAAAGGCTTAGAATGAGCAGGAACAGGGTATTAAAAACCTAGAATAAGTTGAGTAGGGATGTATCTGAGAATGCATGAGGGTGCTGGTGAATGAGACCCAGTGAATGGTCATGAAGGGTCTTATAACCATGTTAAGGAACTTGGAATTTATCCTCAGGATAAGGGAAACCCATTATAAAGGTGGGAGTGCCATTGTAATAGCACTGTACCCCAATAAAAATAAAAAATTTAAAACAAAGAAAAGCAGAATAACAACAACAAAAAAAGAAGTTTAATCACAGAAGGGAAAAGAGGGGACGGGGTAGCCGCTTGGTGGTGGTTTAAGATTTAGGGGACTCTGGTGAATGTAAACAACAATGATAAAAACAAGGCGGAGAGAAGGGCTGAGGGTTCAGCATAAAGAGGTCTGGTCCTGGGCTTCCCTTGTGGTCCAGTGGCTAAGAATCTGCCTTGTATTGCACTGGACATCAGTTCGCTCTCTGGTCCAGGAAGATTCCATATGTCACAAACAGCTAAGCCCATGCGCCACAACTACTGCGCTCAAGAGCTGCAGCCGCTGAAGCCCGCGTGCCCTTGAGCCTGTGCTCCGCAAGAGAAGCCACAGCAATGCAAAGCCCACACCTCAAGGAAGAGTAGCCCCAGCGCTACGGCTGGTTCCATGAAGCAATGCAGACCCCCCACGGTCAAAAATCAATCAATCTTTAAAAAAAATTTTTTAAACAGAGGCTTGGTCTTGGGGGAGGCTGGGGAGGGTATCCAGAGACTGGGAAAGGAACAGAAAATGTGATGAAGTTTGAAGATGCTCTCACCAAGGTTTTTATTTTTGTTAGTCGAGAGCAAGACAATCTGTTAAGCATGAGAGGGATGTTTGCAGGACATGTGTAGAATGGAATGGAAGTTTTCTTTTAAAAAAATAAAAATGAATATTTTTTCAATTAGAAAAGAAGCACATGCCATGATTCTGAAAGAGCCCAGGCACATACAGTGAAATGTATATCTGTACTGGACCCCAGAAGCCCAGCCCTCCACCCCTTCTCTCTGCAGGCCTGTCTCGTGAACCTCCTTTCAGAGATATTCCACGCCCTGTTCTAAGCCACACTTTTTCACTGAATATTGTATCTTGAAGATGGTTCCACACCTCAGCACAAATAAACCTACCCTATTATGAAACATACTTTCTTTAATCAGTTCCTGCATCCTTCTTGGCTCACAGTAGGAAACATGTATAGGGACAGAATTGCCCGCTAAAGATCTACAGGTGAACCTGAGTGGCCTTGAGGTGCCCAGATTAAACATCACTGCTGGCTGTCTGCAAGGGTGTTTCTGGATGAGGTTAGCATTTGAGTCTGTGATAAAGTAGATCCATCTCCCCAGTGTAGATAGGCCTCACCTAATCCACCGAAGCCCTGAATAGAACAGGAGGAAGGAAGAATTCATCTTTTTCTCTTGCCTCATTGTCTGACTTGAGATATTTGTTTCCCCATCTATTTGCCATGAAGTGATGGGACCAGAAACCATGATCTTAGTTTTCTGAATGTTGAGCTTTTACATCTTCAGTTCCCTTGATTCTCAGGCCTTCAGATTGGGACTGAATTACACTGTGGGCTTTCCTGGGTGCAGACAGCAGATCATGGAACTCCTATCTTCATAATCATGTGAGTCAATTCTGCAGAATAAATCTCTTTCTGTATATCTGTGTATATCCCATTGGTTCTGTTTCTCTGGAGAACTGTAATGCAATGCCCTTGCCTATTTTTCCATTGGGTTCTTGGTCTTTTTCCTACTAATCTTTAAGAATGGATAAGGTTTATAGGAGGCTCCACAGAAGAGAGGAATATGCACACAAGGGCTCTGTTCAGGGCAGCAGCCAGATTCCTCCTTCTCTGCAGCCCAGCTAAACACAGAGCTCTACAGGCACTCCTTGATTTGGATAGGTTTTCACTGAACTGCCTGTTTGCAGCCCTGGCCTGTGATTTCTTTCTGCAGAAGGATTACAATTCCCTGAGGCCATTGCTGACCAATAGGCCTGTAGTCCGAGAAGGAAGGAAGGAAGGCCTTCATTCTTTGAGTTCAATTGTTGGCCTGTGAGTGGGAGGGAGGGGAAGAAGCTGTTTGAATCCCCAAGTCGGCCTGGGAAGGGACCTGGGGGCTCCTTGCTGGGCCTTGATGTTTACTCTGGGCACCAGTTTCCTGTACTTGATCCATAGGGTGTGTCTTTGTAGACTTGGAATGAGCCAACCATGAACCATGCCAGCTCTGGTAGATGCTGGTCTCCTGGACTCATCTTGGTGCTCCCATCTGGCTGCCAGCCATGCTCTTTGACCATATACCATCTTAGGCCCAAGGGCCTGAGGGCAGGAGGGTGAGGAAACTGAGGATGAGGGTGAGGCTGGGCCCCTCGTCCTCAGCAGGTAGCTGGCTCCTTCCACGCTTTTGCACAAGGGTGCAAAAGTCCCACAGACAGGTTCAGGGCCTGAAAGGTATAAGAGGCCACTCTAACTCCTCAACTCCTCAACAGGAAGCTAAGAAAGTACCTTTTCCCAGGGCAGAACTTGGAGCTTCCTGCTACTCCTGAAACTTCCAAGTGGTGCGAATTGTTTTGTAAACTCTCTTATCACACGTAAGAATCATACAGTTAAAAATGACCAAAGTCATGAAAGGATAGAAACACATTTTAATGCTTTATTAGCGTATGTGATATGCCAGGTGCTCTGCTAAAAGGCTGTACATAGATTTGGCCCTTAGGACAACTCTGTAAGGTTGTAAGCATTGTTATCTTCATTTTATAGATGACAAAAGTGAGGCTTAGGGCAGTTGAATAACTTTCCCTAAATCATAGGACTGGTGAATGGCATGGCAGGCATTTGAGCTTAGCTCTGTCTAAATATGGGACACACAGCATTAGACTGCCACGTGCAACTTTGTTCATTCCCCTCAACACGGCAGTACCCAGGGAGGCCCTGAGTGACAGGCAAGCATTTCACGTTTCTCAATGCTCTGTAGATTCCTCTTTTCCTAAAAAAAGAGGCCTGCCTAGGAATTCAGGCCCAGAATACTTAAATCCCTCATAGGTTTTCACAAACAGACCCGCCTTATTAAGCAGGAGCTTTATACCAGAGTCTAGCTGAGCCTCTCTGTCTAGTGACCAGATGAAGGTCTTGCAGGGGGTGAATGATTGCTTCAACTACTGAAATAGTTATGAAAAGGGGCATTCACATTACAACTCCCAGTATTCAAATGCATTGGGCAGTCTAGCATTTTTCAGCTAAACAACTGTTGCTTTTAGATTTCACTTCTTTAATTAAAAATGATTTCTTCAAGACTGTACACAAAACAAAAAGTCAGCCTATGGACTGGGAGAAAATATTTGCAAATGATCTGACCAGCAATGGCTTCATTTCCAAAATAAACAAACAACAGATCAATTAGGAAAAAAAAAACAAAACTAACAACCTAATTGAAAAATGAGCAGAAGACCTGAATAGACATTTCAACAAAGAAGATATAAAAATGACCAATAGACACAAGAAAAAATGTACATTAATTATTAGAGAAATGCAAATTAAAACTACAATGAAGTACTACCTCACCAGACAGAATGGCCATCATTAAAAAGTCTACAAATAATAAATGCTGGAGAGGGTGTGCAAAAAAGGGGGAAAAAAAAACTCCTAATACTGTTGATAGGAGTGTAAATTGGTACAGCCGCTCTGGAGAACAGTATGGAGTTTCCTTAGAAAATTAAAAATAGAGTTGCCACGTGACCCAGCAATCCCATTCTTGGGCATCTATCTAGCCAAAACAATAATTTGAAAAAAATACATGCTCCCCTATGTTCATGGCAGCACTATTTACAGTAGCCAAGACATATAAATAGCCTAAAAGTCCATCGACAGATAAAGATGTGGTAGATATATACAATGGAATAGCACTCAGTCATAAAAAAGAATGAAATAATGCCATTTGCAGCAACGTGAATGCAGTTAGTCATTATCATACTAAACTAAGTCAGAAAGAGAAAGACAAATGCTATGTGACATCACTTACGTGTGCTATCCAAAATATGACACAAATGGTCATATTTACAGAACAGAAACAGACTCACAGTTATAGAGAACAGACATAGTTGCAACGGGAAAGGGAGGGAAGGATTGGGAGTTTGAGAGTAGCAGATGCAAATCATTATCTATAGGACGGATAAACAACAAAGTCCTACTGTATAGCACAGGGAACTATATTTCACATCCTGTGATAGACTGAAATGGAAAAGAATGTATTTTGGGGTAAAACTAAATCACTTTGCTGTACCAAAGAAATTAACACAACATTGTAAATCAACTACACGTCAATAAAATTTTAAAAAATAATAAATTCTTGTCCCTACTTCCTACCCAACCCCTTCTCTGTGAGCGGAAACTTCAGCTCAGAATCCTAGCACTGGTGGAGCTTTGACTTTGAGTTAACAGGTGCTGGGGACAGACCCATATCTAGAATCCTGAGACATAGATTGTTTTCTATTTCAATCCTCTTGACGGCCAAGGATGCTAAACAAATAGCTGTATAACAGCTGAAAAGGAAATTGAACACAAAGAAAATAATGACACAGCTCTAACCCACTATTTAAAAGGACAGCATTCAAAACACATGGACTGGGGAAGTCTTTTTTTTTTTAACTCTTACGTCATAAAAGTTTCTAATGAAAGGCCTCACTGAAATTTTTTTTAAGTTTTAACTTTTATTGTTTAGGTTGATGTTGATCAGAAAATGCACTACCTTTCTTTACAACACACACTATTACTGGGAACACTGATAAAGAGTGAACCACACAGCAATGAGTACGTGTTCCTATGGGTAAAAACTACTGCAGTCTATTAACTCCTCCAAAAGACCTGCAATTTTGTAAAATTGTTCCAATGTCTGTTTCCTCTTCATCTCTAGAACCCAACGTTTAGATAGTTTCTTTGAAATATCTCAAGCTGCAAGTAGAACATGACTTCTCAAATGCTAAAAATGCACATAGAGCAGTTTGATTTTTAGTGCTCTATATCCAGTGAATTTCTAGTTCATTATTGTATCTTCAGGGTAGGGAGAATTGAAGCTTTTTTCCAATCGCAGGGAAGGTGACCCAGTCATAATTTTTTGTTCCTAGTAAAGTGCAGCCAATTGAAATGGTCCCAAATAAATTATTGTCCAAACTAGCATTTTTTAAATTTGGTATGGTTGGAATCTGAAAGGGTTGGTACTAATTTACGAAAAGCAAGTCAGAGTGGAAGCTGAAATAGAGCTGACCTTCCAGGTTGGTATCAAGGGGCACAGCTTGGCAACTCCTGTCGGTCCCTCTGAGCAAGACAACAGAGACAGCCCACAGGAGGCTCCTATGTTTGGAGGAATACACTTCCTAAAGTCCAGGATTCTTTGTATATTTTGTTTTTTCTCTTAAGGAGGATAGATGTCTAGGGGGCAAGCTAGGAAAGAGATAGGGCGAGAGGGAAACACATTTCTAAGTTAGAGAAAATCTGTGGCATAATATCCCAATGAATGTGAACTGAATTTCGTTGCTGACTGCATTCACAGTCAGAGCAACTAGACAAGGTGACTTCAAGAGGAAAACGCCAATATCTGCACTGCCGGGATTAGGAATCTATGGCAACTCTCTTGAAGGGCTGAGAGCTGCTCCTTCAACTCTATTCTCCTCTCCCCCAACCCCACCCCCACCTCTATTACCTCCCACTCTTAGGCTCCCCTACACTGTGATGTTAAGAAAATCACGTCTAAAGAATAGGTCCTCCCTAAGAAAGGCATTATATTGTCACAGAGGAGCCAGCAAGGTCTTGGGAGACAGGCCCATGTATGAGTTCTGGCTCTCCCCTTTACAGACTGTGTGTTACAGTCAGGCTACTTAACCTGAGTTTTAGGGTGCTCATCTGTGAGAAATAAAGACAACAGAATTTACTGTGTGTATTTTTGAGGATGATTGTAAAGAGGTTCATAAATGTAAACCTTTGGGGTCAAAGTGCTTGGATTTGCATTTTTTCCTGACTACTTTCCAGCAGTGTGACCTCATGTAAATAACTAACTTACTGTTGTTTAGTCACTAGGTTGTGTCTGATTCTTTGCAGTCCCACAGACTGCAGCACTCCAGGCTCCTCTGTCCTCTACTGTTTCTCGGAGTTTGCTCAAATTCATGTCCGTTGCATCAGTAATGCTATCTAACCATTTCATCCTCTGGTACCTGCTTTTCCTTTTGCCTTTAATCTTTCCCAGCATCAGTGCCTTTTCCAATGAGTCGGCCTTTTGTATCCGGTGGCCAAGGTATTGGAGCTTCAGCTTCAACAACATTTCTTCCAATGAATATTCAGAATTGATTTCCTTTAGGATTGACTGGTTTGATCTCCTTGCAGTCCAAGGGNTTCCTTTTGCCTTTAATCTTTCCCAGCATCAGTGCCTTTTCCAATGAGTCGGCCTTTTGTATCCGGTGGCCAAGGTATTGGAGCTTCAGCTTCAACAACATTTCTTCCAATGAATATTCAGAATTGATTTCCTTTAGGATTGACTGGTTTGATCTCCTTGCAGTCCAAGGGACTCTCAAGAATCTTTTCCAGAACCACAATTCAAAAGCATCAGTTCTTCGGCGCTCAGCCTTCTTTGTGGTCCTAACTAACTTATACATGCCTTAAATAAGAGTTTCCTTATTATAGAAACAATAACATCCACCTTTGTGAATCTTTAAAAGATTCAACGAGATTGTTGGTACATCCTTTGCAAATATCTGGCACACAGTAATTGCTTAATAAATACTGTGTGTGTGCTAAGTTGCTTCAGCAGTTATCTGGCTCTTTGACCCTGTAGACTGTAGCCAGCCAGGCTCCTCTGTCCATGGGCTTCTCCAGGCAAGAATATTGGAGTGGGTTGCCATGCCCTCCTCCAGGGGATCTTCTTGACCCAGATATTGAACCTGTGTCTCTTACATGTCCTGCATTGGCAGGTGGATTCTTTACCACTAGTGCCGCCTGGGAAGCCCTAATAAATGCTCATATTAAATAATATGTGTAGAGTGCCTAGGACTTAGCAGAGAAGGTGTGTTGTATAAGCAGTTACTAGTTTGAAAGCTATAACCGGTTATATTTTAATAAATCTTTAAGCTAAATGCACATGGTCATATAGCTATAATTTTTCAGTGTTTTACTGAAGGATAACATGCATACAATAAAGTGCATACATCTTAAGTATTAATATAAAGTTAATTATATTTAATGCTGTTTTAGATGCTTTAAAAAGCTAGAAGCTTTCTCTGCTCAATCTGACAAGCAAAATAAAAGAGATTAATTTGTCTAATTAAAAGATAAGTTTTTATTCTAAGAGAGAAAAAAAGTGCAATATTCATACACACAATTTTTACCAACAAATAGCATCCATTTTATTTATATAATTACTTACCATCTTCACTCATATTCCAAAGATTACAATTCACTAGAACATCGGTGGTTGTTGCTAAGCAGAGGTGATATTTTCATAAAAGTGCCTGTGAGTTTGACCTCGGTAGCACCCCTGATTTAGAATCTTAATTTTTTTTTTTCTCTTATCACACGTAAGAATCATACAGTTAAAAATGACCAAAGTCATGAAAGGATAGAAACACATTTTAATGCTTTATTAGCGTATGTGATATGCCAGGTGCTCTGCTAAAAGGCTGTACATAGATTTGGCCCTTAGGACAACTCTGTAAGGTTGTAAGCATTGTTATCTTCATTTTATAGATGACAAAAGTGAGGCTTAGGGCAGTTGAATAACTTTCCCTAAATCATAGGACTGGTGAATGGCATGGCAGGCATTTGAGCTTAGCTCTGTCTAAATATGGGACACACAGCATTAGACTGCCACGTGCAACTTTGTTCATTCCCCTCAACACGGCAGTACCCAGGGAGGCCCTGAGTGACAGGCAAGCATTTCACGTTTCTCAATGCTCTGTAGATTCCTCTTTTCCTAAAAAAAGAGGCCTGCCTAGGAATTCAGGCCCAGAATACTTAAATCCCTCATAGGTTTTCACAAACAGACCCGCCTTATTAAGCAGGAGCTTTATACCAGAGTCTAGCTGAGCCTCTCTGTCTAGTGACCAGATGAAGGTCTTGCAGGGGGTGAATGATTGCTTCAACTACTGAAATAGTTATGAAAAGGGGCATTCACATTACAACTCCCAGTATTCAAATGCATTGGGCAGTCTAGCATTTTTCAGCTAAACAACTGTTGCTTTTAGATTTCACTTCTTTAATTAAAAATGATTTCTTCAAGACTGTACACAAAACAAAAAGTCAGCCTATGGACTGGGAGAAAATATTTGCAAATGATCTGACCAGCAATGGCTTCATTTCCAAAATAAACAAACAACAGATCAATTAGGAAAAAAAAAACAAAACTAACAACCTAATTGAAAAATGAGCAGAAGACCTGAATAGACATTTCAACAAAGAAGATATAAAAATGACCAATAGACACAAGAAAAAATGTACATTAATTATTAGAGAAATGCAAATTAAAACTACAATGAAGTACTACCTCACCAGACAGAATGGCCATCATTAAAAAGTCTACAAATAATAAATGCTGGAGAGGGTGTGCAAAAAAGGGGGAAAAAAAAACTCCTAATACTGTTGATAGGAGTGTAAATTGGTACAGCCGCTCTGGAGAACAGTATGGAGT
The DNA here is from genome assembly GCA_006410675.1 of Oreotragus oreotragus. Lineage (NCBI taxonomy): Eukaryota > Metazoa > Chordata > Mammalia > Artiodactyla > Bovidae > Oreotragus > Oreotragus oreotragus. The sequence continues at coordinate 463,089 of SJYX01020054.1, forward strand.
TTCCTTAGAAAATTAAAAATAGAGTTGCCACGTGACCCAGCAATCCCATTCTTGGGCATCTATCTAGCCAAAACAATAATTTGAAAAAAATACATGCTCCCCTATGTTCATGGCAGCACTATTTACAGTAGCCAAGACATATAAATAGCCTAAAAGTCCATCGACAGATAAAGATGTGGTAGATATATACAATGGAATAGCACTCAGTCATAAAAAAGAATGAAATAATGCCATTTGCAGCAACGTGAATGCAGTTAGTCATTATCATACTAAACTAAGTCAGAAAGAGAAAGACAAATGCTATGTGACATCACTTACGTGTGCTATCCAAAATATGACACAAATGGTCATATTTACAGAACAGAAACAGACTCACAGTTATAGAGAACAGACATAGTTGCAACGGGAAAGGGAGGGAAGGATTGGGAGTTTGAGAGTAGCAGATGCAAATCATTATCTATAGGACGGATAAACAACAAAGTCCTACTGTATAGCACAGGGAACTATATTTCACATCCTGTGATAGACTGAAATGGAAAAGAATGTATTTTGGGGTAAAACTAAATCACTTTGCTGTACCAAAGAAATTAACACAACATTGTAAATCAACTACACGTCAATAAAATTTTAAAAAATAATAAATTCTTGTCCCTACTTCCTACCCAACCCCTTCTCTGTGAGCGGAAACTTCAGCTCAGAATCCTAGCACTGGTGGAGCTTTGACTTTGAGTTAACAGGTGCTGGGGACAGACCCATATCTAGAATCCTGAGACATAGATTGTTTTCTATTTCAATCCTCTTGACGGCCAAGGATGCTAAACAAATAGCTGTATAACAGCTGAAAAGGAAATTGAACACAAAGAAAATAATGACACAGCTCTAACCCACTATTTAAAAGGACAGCATTCAAAACACATGGACTGGGGAAGTCTTTTTTTTTTTAACTCTTACGTCATAAAAGTTTCTAATGAAAGGCCTCACTGAAATTTTTTTTAAGTTTTAACTTTTATTGTTTAGGTTGATGTTGATCAGAAAATGCACTACCTTTCTTTACAACACACACTATTACTGGGAACACTGATAAAGAGTGAACCACACAGCAATGAGTACGTGTTCCTATGGGTAAAAACTACTGCAGTCTATTAACTCCTCCAAAAGACCTGCAATTTTGTAAAATTGTTCCAATGTCTGTTTCCTCTTCATCTCTAGAACCCAACGTTTAGATAGTTTCTTTGAAATATCTCAAGCTGCAAGTAGAACATGACTTCTCAAATGCTAAAAATGCACATAGAGCAGTTTGATTTTTAGTGCTCTATATCCAGTGAATTTCTAGTTCATTATTGTATCTTCAGGGTAGGGAGAATTGAAGCTTTTTTCCAATCGCAGGGAAGGTGACCCAGTCATAATTTTTTGTTCCTAGTAAAGTGCAGCCAATTGAAATGGTCCCAAATAAATTATTGTCCAAACTAGCATTTTTTAAATTTGGTATGGTTGGAATCTGAAAGGGTTGGTACTAATTTACGAAAAGCAAGTCAGAGTGGAAGCTGAAATAGAGCTGACCTTCCAGGTTGGTATCAAGGGGCACAGCTTGGCAACTCCTGTCGGTCCCTCTGAGCAAGACAACAGAGACAGCCCACAGGAGGCTCCTATGTTTGGAGGAATACACTTCCTAAAGTCCAGGATTCTTTGTATATTTTGTTTTTTCTCTTAAGGAGGATAGATGTCTAGGGGGCAAGCTAGGAAAGAGATAGGGCGAGAGGGAAACACATTTCTAAGTTAGAGAAAATCTGTGGCATAATATCCCAATGAATGTGAACTGAATTTCGTTGCTGACTGCATTCACAGTCAGAGCAACTAGACAAGGTGACTTCAAGAGGAAAACGCCAATATCTGCACTGCCGGGATTAGGGATCTATGGCAACTCTCTTGAAGGGCTGAGAGCTGCTCCTTCAACTCTATTCTCCTCTCCCCCAACCCCACCCCCACCTCTATTACCTCCCACTCTTAGGCTCCCCTACACTGTGATGTTAAGAAAATCACGTCTAAAGAATAGGTCCTCCCTAAGAAAGGCATTATATTGTCACAGAGGAGCCAGCAAGGTCTTGGGAGACAGGCCCACGTATGAGTTCTGGCTCTCCCCTTTACAGACTGTGTGTTACAGTCAGGCTACTTAACCTGAGTTTTAGGGTGCTCATCTGTGAGAAATAAAGACAACAGAATTTACTGTGTGTATTTTTGAGGATGATTGTAAAGAGGTTCATAAATGTAAACCTTTGGGGTCAAAGTGCTTGGATTTGCATTTTTTCCTGACTACTTTCCAGCAGTGTGACCTCATGTAAATAACTAACTTACTGTTGTTTAGTCACTAGGTTGTGTCTGATTCTTTGCAGTCCCACAGACTGCAGCACTCCAGGCTCCTCTGTCCTCTACTGTTTCTCGGAGTTTGCTCAAATTCATGTCCGTTGCATCAGTAATGCTATCTAACCATTTCATCCTCTGGTACCTGCTTTTCCTTTTGCCTTTAATCTTTCCCAGCATCAGTGCCTTTTCCAATGAGTCGGCCTTTTGTATCCGGTGGCCAAGGTATTGGAGCTTCAGCTTCAACAACATTTCTTCCAATGAATATTCAGAATTGATTTCCTTTAGGATTGACTGGTTTGATCTCCTTGCAGTCCAAGGGACTCTCAAGAATCTTTTCCAGAACCACAATTCAAAAGCATCAGTTCTTCGGCGCTCAGCCTTCTTTGTGGTCCTAACTAACTTATACATGCCTTAAATAAGAGTTTCCTTATTATAGAAACAATAACATCCACCTTTGTGAATCTTTAAAAGATTCAACGAGATTGTTGGTACATCCTTTGCAAATATCTGGCACACAGTAATTGCTTAATAAATACTGTGTGTGTGCTAAGTTGCTTCAGCAGTTATCTGGCTCTTTGACCCTGTAGACTGTAGCCAGCCAGGCTCCTCTGTCCATGGGCTTCTCCAGGCAAGAATATTGGAGTGGGTTGCCATGCCCTCCTCCAGGGGATCTTCTTGACCCAGATATTGAACCTGTGTCTCTTACATGTCCTGCATTGGCAGGTGGATTCTTTACCACTAGTGCCGCCTGGGAAGCCCTAATAAATGCTCATATTAAATAATATGTGTAGAGTGCCTAGGACTTAGCAGAGAAGGTGTGTTGTATAAGCAGTTACTAGTTTGAAAGCTATAACCGGTTATATTTTAATAAATCTTTAAGCTAAATGCACATGGTCATATAGCTATAATTTTTCAGTGTTTTACTGAAGGATAACATGCATACAATAAAGTGCATACATCTTAAGTATTAATATAAAGTTAATTATATTTAATGCTGTTTTAGATGCTTTAAAAAGCTAGAAGCTTTCTCTGCTCAATCTGACAAGCAAAATAAAAGAGATTAATTTGTCTAATTAAAAGATAAGTTTTTATTCTAAGAGAGAAAAAAAGTGCAATATTCATACACACAATTTTTACCAACAAATAGCATCCATTTTATTTATATAATTACTTACCATCTTCACTCATATTCCAAAGATTACAATTCACTAGAACATCGGTGGTTGTTGCTAAGCAGAGGTGATATTTTCATAAAAGTGCCTGTGAGTTTGACCTCGGTAGCACCCCTGATTTAGAATCTTAATTTTTTTTTTTAATTGATTACATCTTATAGGAAGAGCAACAGATTGCCTTGAAAGAGCTTGACAGACAGATGTTTTGCATCTGAGTGAAGTGTAAACACCAACATCTCTTAGCTCTGAAAATTCTTTATTCTGAAAGATTTGGTTGAATTCATCCATTACAAGCAAATGACAATTCCTCTTAGCAACTCCTCTACCTGGCAGTTGACATGTTTATTTTGACAATGATTGTAAAGCTCATTCTGATTTCCAAAACATTCAAATGTGAAAAAGCAGGTGTCTTAGAACTGAGGAAACAGTATTTTAATACTTTACAACATACATTTCACCAAAGGCAATATGTGTTGTCTGTGTGTAAAAATAAAAAATTTTACCGGACTCTGTACACACACACAAACACACACACACACACCCAGTTCATTAGGGAATTTCATTTCATTGAAGCTGTGTAAAGAGAAAACCTTACTGGTATAAACTAATGGAGAGAAGGTCAGATTAAATTAGTAAAAAGTATGAATTTTAAATTCATTTGAAACAAAACAGATTTTCCTAATACCTTATGGATTTTAAAATGGATTCCAACACATTCTCCTATTTCATGCTCATAACAACCCCTCCAACTAGGCAGAGTTAGTATTATCAACCCAATTTTACAGGTAAGAAAAGTAAAGGCTGGAAAAGTTAAATGCCTAGCCTATGGTCATAGAGTTACTTAATGATAAACTCATACCTCCCTAGTCTGCCAGGTGACCTAACAAATTCCTTCTGATTTATCAGATAATTATCAGATAAGAATGATATGTATTCTTATATTAATTCTTCATATATAAGAGATTGCCTGAAGTGCTCCAAGATGTATTTCAAACCTTCCCTTTGTAATCTCATTTACATCACTCTTCTGCACTATTGAGCAAAGCAGCGTTTGCTGAAGGAAGGAAAATTTCTGCCCAGACCCCAATCAAGTTATTATAAATTCCAAATTAATAGGGTCTAAATAAATAAGAGCTTATTATGGGGTTAAAAGCTGATAGTGTTATTTGTTTCTGATATATTTTTTCATTTGCTTCAGTGCCAATTTGTGCATTTTATCTACTGCGTTTTTTTTTTCAGTTTCCTCATTAGAGAAACAGGGCAAAAGAAGCATACAAGGAAAGAATTACTTGTATATGAATAAAATTAATAACCTGAAATTATAGAAGAGGGTAGAGAGGCATCTTTTCGGTAATTTATCATAATGTTTAGTAACAGCCATTTGCAGTAATGAAATAACTAATCTTTACTTCTCCTGGGTATGTGTTGTGTTTATTGGTTTATGCTTTACTTACATTTTTTTATTGCTCCATTTGTTAAATTATTTAAACTTACAAGGCAACTTCTAACTTATTAATGGTAAGGCAGCCTTCTGAAATGGGAGTCATGCAAATAATTATTTCATTTTTTACACGTATTTTTAAGGGGCCGAATATTTTTGTCATTTACTCTGGGATTTATAGCGACTAAAAACCTCGTGATCATTCACCACCGGGGACAGGTAACCCAGCTTGAACTCTAAGGACTATGAGGACTTATCTCTCTAAAATAAACTTTATATAAAAGTCATCTGGTGGAAACGTGCTTTCCCTCACGCTGGGTTTCCTTACGCTTTTAAAAGAGCCCTAAGGGATTAAGATGAGTGAGAGACAGGCCAATAGCATGAAAAGCCCAGTGCTCTTAGAGATATTTCTTCTATGATTAAAAAATAATGAATTTTTTTGTTTGCCAGGTGCGAAGAATAAACACTCCTGGATTCCGTCTGTTCTGTCGTCCTTCCTCTAATCTACAAACACACCACAAAGGCTCCTCTGTTCTCTCCCTCCATCGCATTTCTCATTCAGACGTCCTTCCTGTTTGGGGTTCTATTTCTTGCCTCCATTTGGTTCTTTCCTTTCCTGTATGGGCTTCTAAGTTTGTTTGCTTTCAGGTTTCTCACATTTTTCTATTTTTGAGTTGTTTCTTTCTGCAGGACAATCTGCATGTCTCGCTCCTTTTTCATTTTGCACCCTGTCTGTTCTGTACCTGGTATTATTCATCATCTTTGTTTCTATTTATTTCTCTCCTCCTGGCTCTTATTTCTTTATCACTGGCCCCTTATTTCCTCTCCTGGGTTCTCCTGTTCCCATCTCAGTGCCCTTTGACCAAACATCCTCTCCCAACCCCCTGCTTAAGGCAGTTGAAGAAACACTCCCGACTAGAATGGAATAGAAAGAATAGAGTAGAAAGAGAATAGAAGGTGGCAGCCTGAACCTGGGAAGGGCGTGTCTGGTCCCGTTAACGACTTCCCCATCCTCTGCTGGTCCCTGGCCCGTCTCTGTCTCTGCCACTGTCTGTCTGCCTGTGTCCCAGGCAGGATGGGGCAGCTTAACGGGAAGGAAGCAGGAAGAAAGGTGAGGATTTGGGGCCATGGAGGCTACGAAGCTGTTCTTTAAATACCATACCGTCTGGCCAGCGTTTGTCTCAGAAATGCTACAAAACAAGATTGTCTTCAAAGCACTGAATTACTCAGATCAGCTTTCCAGCGAGCTAGAATCTATACTTCTGCATCTAAAACTGAAGTAAGTATAACCAGAATGTTTCCACTTGACCCCAAATTACTTTAAAACTACTTGTGGGAGGGTGCTCATGCCCACCTCCAGGATAAACATCTCACTTTTCATGACTTGGCTCTGACCCAGCCCCACCCTTGGCATTTTTTATTTTAAAAATATTTCCAGATATGTTTATAAATAAATCACGCCTCTTAGCACTGCCTCGCTGCCACCCAATTGTACAGTGGAGGAAAAATCCGTGACAGTTAACACTGTGGAAAGTTTGCTTCTCTCTCAGCCCTCAGGAAAAAAAAAAAGAAAAAGGAGAAGCATAATATGTATTTAAAAGCCAAATGAACAAGAAGCTCTCGGAAAAACAATTTTACCAGCCCAGCAGCAATAAGACAACCAACTGCACAAACAACGTGACCTTTCTTCCTTCCTGTCCTGCCACCTGGGGTGACAAGCTAAGGGCCCTGTGCACAGTCTGGGGCGGTGGGGACCTTGGGAGCCCAGCCGAGGACGAATGGAGACAGAGTGACTCCATTTCTCCTTGTTCAGACAGTGTCCACGTGTTGATTTTGTTGCTGAGTCCCAGGGAAAACACCTGGCTGTTCAAATTCTTCAAAACTGCAAACGTGCACTTTACCCATGTCTTCTATTTTGACAAAAAAAAAAAGTCTCTCTCAAGCTGAAGTATATAGGGGAAAATACCCTAAGTTTGTGACATGTTTTGCTAGCATCTTCTCTGAGGTCAGCCCTGGCGCCCCTCCTACTCTGGTCCCCTCTTGAGACAAAAGAGAGAAGCCTACGGGTCTTAGGACAAATGAAAACAAAGGCTCGGAGCTGAAGTCTTTGTCTAACTCTGCCCTGATGAGGTTGGTCTGAGTGGAGGGGCGCGTCCCCAGGCAGCCGGGAGTCCTTCCTGTGACACAGTTTCAGGACCAGGGGCGGGGAAGCTATTCACTCTGGGCTGCCATCATGTGGGGATCTCTTGAATCAGGGGCCTCTCTTTAACAACTGAGGATTTTTTTTCCTCCCCTTGGCTTGGGAACGATCACACAAGGATGAGCTGAGAACTGAATCAAATAATAGAATGACACACACAAAATTAAGAATAAATTACATTTGGACAAGTATACATACAAAAATTATGCACTGTGTTCCAATTTTAATGCTAATTTCCCCAAGGAAGTTTTAAAATAAAAAGAAAGAAGTAACAAAAATAAAGCAAGAACAACCACAAAAATCCCTGGCCAGGTAGGGTCAGTTTCTGATATGCTTGAGACGTTCTCTTTTGCTTGTGGCTCCTCATGCCCGCGATTCCAGTCTCCATGGTTGGCATTAGAAGTACCACGGTCTGGTCTCGAGGCTTTCACCCCCCCTGAGGAGCCACGCCGCTGTCTTGTCTCCATTTGAGCAGCTGAGTGCACAGTGTCAGCCGCTCCGTGGAGTCAGCAGCGGCCTGAGCCGGTACTCGCACTCCAGGTCAGCCTGGGCTGAGCTCTGGACCTCCCCTCCCTGCCCCACCGCGGAGGGAGGGGTTTTCTGGCTCTCTGCATTCCACATGAAGAGAGCTACCTCCAGGCCAAGTGTTGCCCAGAAAAACCCACCACCGCCGTAGAGAAACCATGACGCCCTCTTACTCATTTTGTCACACAAACATCCCACGCTAGAAGAGGCTGAGGTTTCACTCTTCTTCCAGTCTCTGACCATTGTTAAGGACATGTGACTTAATGCTGAACGCATTAGCTTCTTGGGGTGGCCATAAGAAACTGGGTGGGTGTCTATTTAATAAATAGAAACTTTTTGTCTCACGGTTCTGGAGGCCAAAAATGCAAAAACTAACCCTTTGCCAGGCTCAAGCTCCCTCTGAGGGAGCTAGTGAAGTCTCTCAGTCGCGTCTGACTCTTTGTGAGTCCATGGATGGTAGCCTACCAGGTTCCTTCATCCATTGGATTTTCCAGGCAAGAATACTGTAGTGGGTGGCCATTTCCTTCTCCAGGGGATCTTCCTGATCCAGGGATTGAACCTGGGTCTCCCACACTGCAGGCACACTCTTTACTGTCTGAGCTGCCAGGCAGGGTGCTGAAGAAGTTATTTCAGGCCTCTCCTAGCTTCATGGCAGCCTCAGGCATTCCTTGGCTTATAGATGAGGAGTCCTCTATCTTCCCAAGGTGTTTTCCCTGTGTCTACATCTTCTTCCTTTTTGTATCCAAATTTCCCCATTTTATAAGGATACCAGTCCTGCTGGCTTAAGACCCACCCTAATGGCTTCATTCTAACTTGATGAAATCTACAAAGGTCCTATTTGCAAATTAGCTCACATTCTGAGGTTGGAGGGTTAGGACTGCAGTGTATCTATTTGGCAGGGTACGATTCAGCCAATATCAGTAGTCAAATTTGTTGTTTAAATATTTTCCCAACATACAAGAAAGACTAGTCTCTCTTATTTTGTGGGTTACCATATGGGATGTTCTGCAACTAGAGTGAAAATTAGATTCAAGCAAATGGCATAGTGCAGCTGGGTAGGTTCAGTAGTGGCCTTGGCATTAGAAACTTCAGCTTGGTCACTTCCCCTTGTGTGAACCTGTTCACTTTCCTCTTCCAGTTTCCCTGAATGAAGTGGGAATCTGAGATTTCTCTTTTCTAAGCTCTTCTCCAACACTGGGACACGTCTGTGCTACTTCTCATTGCAACAGGAGCTCTCATCAGTAACAAAAACCTCATTAGTGATGGAGGGGTGGGGGGTGCTGGAAGATATGTCAACATAAGTATCATTGGTTGCCCAATAGCGATTCATTGTGGTATAGGCTGAAAGTGATATTTAAGCGTTTCAAGATTCTGAGATGAAAAGTAATTGAAACACTCAATTGTTAAGAGTCAGAGTGGTGATAGTATTTTCTTAATAAAATCAGAGCACATTTGGGTTAATGAACATTGTGGATTGTCCTAATTTTCTAGCCAATAATCATAACAAACCCATGATACAAGTCTTATCCTCCAGGGCTTATACATCAGTGTGGTTAATCACCTTTTATTTCCATAGCACTCCTGCCCCACCAGTGTGTCATGCCAACCTCCTAAGTTAGGGCAACAGATAGGATGAGTGGGTTAGAAAAACAATGAAGTTCAAACTGTGAGGGAATGCCCCCCAGGTGTTCTCAGGGGGCACCTAAGCTGGCTACTAGCTCCTCACACAAACCGGTGGGTCACTAAATACGCTGATTTTATTTATGGGCTGGGCTAGTTTTCCGCGTCTTGTTAAAATGTTTTTTATTTTTATCTTCCAGTTTTTCTTGTTGAGTAAGACTTGGGAAGATAAGTTGGAGCAGAGTTGTTGCTTTACCTACAGCAAAGTCTTCCCTAGCAGGTGGGATTTAAAAGGGAAATAGCTGAGAGTAAGCTTAGAACAGCCAGAAGAGAGACACAGCCAAACCCTTGTTTTTGCATAGAGCAGATAGGAGCACCTCATGCAAAAGGGAGGGGGATGACCAGAGTCCCTTCTTTTTTACCTTTTCCTCCCAGTTGGAAAAATTCATATTTTTCCTTTACCAGCCTAGTAGAAAAGTAAACAGTACAGAGAAAGTGAAGGTGTCTGCAATCTTACCACTTCTCCACTCTGCTAGAGATGGCCACAATGACAATAGTTCAGGGTATTTCCTTCCCATTTTTTCCTCATATTTTTAACACAAGTACTCTATAGGTCTACATCTGTAAGTAAAATCATTAACAGAGTCATCCCACTCTGATCCTCTGTGCCTGCTCTTTTTCCTCTTATATTGTCCATGTTTTTCCATGTCAAACCATGAAGATACAACCTATTCTTTAAAAAAATCATATTTCATGTTTTAAAATAAAGCAATTCTTGCAACCATACAGAAAGCTATAAAGTGAAAAGTAAAAGTCTTCCACTCCTTACCCCTTGTCCTTTTCCACAAAGATAATCTCTATAATTGCTGTCACAGTTTCCCATATATCCTTCTGGAAAATATAATTACTACTATTTCCACATATGTACACACAGAAAACTTTTATTTTGTCTGCACCTTGCTTTGTTTATGTAATGTATCTTGAGATTTTAAAGAATCTTGAGGTATATACAGATATGCCTCATTCTTTTTAACAGATATGCCGTATTCCATTGTATACCTATACCATTCTTAAATTAGTCATTTCTCTATTAATGAACATGTAAAAATTTTTTCTTGGAGTTTAATTTATGATGTATTATTTTTAGGTATACAGCAAAGTGAATAGTTGTACATATATCCACTCTTTTTTTAGGTTCTTTTCTCATATACATCATTGCTTAGAATTGGATGGAATTCCCTGTGCTATAGAGTAGGTTCTTATTAGTTATCTATTTTATATACAGTAGGGTATGTGTCAGTCCCTATTTTATATATAATAGGGTATGTATGTCAATCCCTATTTTATGTATAGTAGGGTATGTATGTCAATCCCTATTTTATGTATAGTAGGGTATGTATGTCAGTCCCTATTTTATATATAGTAGGGTATGTGTCAGTCCCTATTTTATGTATAGTAGGGTATGTATGTCAATCCCTATTTTATGTATAGTAGGGTATGTATGTCAGTCCCTATTTTATATATAGTAGGGTATGTATGTCAGTCCCAAACTCCCAATTTATACCCCCCAGTCCCTGGCAGCCTTGTTTGTCTTCTACATTTCTGTTAATGGACGTTTAAAAATTTTGTACTGAAAAATGTACATGGATTTTAACCAGTTGTGCATATGTGCTTAGTAGCTCAGTTCAGTTCAGTTCAGTCACTCAGTTGTGCCTGATTCTTTGTGATCCCGTGGCCTGTAGCATGCCAGGCTTCCCTGTCCATCACCAGCTCCCAGAGCCCAGTCGCTCAGTCTTGTCTGACTCTTTGTGACCCCATGGACTGTGGCCTGCCAGGCTCTGCTGTCCATGGAATTTTCTAGGCAAGAATACTGGAGTAGGTTGCCATTTCCTACTCCGGGGGATCTTCCCCACCCGGGGATCAAATCCACATCTTCTGCATTGCAGCAGGCAGATTCCTTACCATTGAGCCACAAAAGAAAAAAAAGATAGCACTGGAATCAACATCCTCATACATACTTTTCTCATACAGAATATAACATCTGTGCTCATTTCTCTACATTCTCATCAGTCCTGGGCATTAGCACTTATTTATTTATTTGGCTCACTCTGTTTATTGATTTATCTTTTTATAAAATCTGTTACTGATATGATTGGTGATATTTTGCTAAAGGAAATCAACCCTGAATATTCATTGGAAGGACTGATGCTGAAGTTGAAGCTCCAGTTCTATGACCACCTGATGCAAAGAGTCAAACTCATTAGAAAAGACTGATGCTGGGAAAGATCGAAGGCAGCAGGAGGAGGGGACGACAGAGGATGCGATGGTTGATGGCATCACTGATTCAATGGACATGAGTTTGAGCAAACTCTGGGAGATAGTGAAGGACAGGGAAGCCTGGTGTGCTGCCGTCCATGGGGTCACAAAGAGGCAGACATAACTGAGCAACTGAACAACAGCATTTTGCTCTAACTCTTATTTCTCTGATTATTATGGAACTAACCCTACTTTAGGGGGCTTCCCTGGTGGCTCAGATGATAAAGAACTTGCCTACAATGCAGGAGACACAGATTTGATCCTTAGATCAGGAAGATCCCCTGGAGAATGGCAACCCACTCCATTATACTGGCCTGAAGAATCCCATGGACAGTCACCGGGAGAGCAACAGTCCATGGGGCCACAAAGAGCTGGACATGACTGAGCGACTAACGCATACAACCTTATTTTACATGATTCGTTCGTTGCCCTGAACTGCCTGTTCATGACTTTTGCCTGGGTATTTATTGAAATATTTATCTTTTTCCTTATTGGTTTATAATGGGAGGATTCTCATATGAAAACTTGCCTACAGAACTCCAGTGATGAGTCTAAGATTTGAAAAGGCAATTATGCTTCACATATTCATAATTCTCTCTATTCATAAACTCAGCAGAGACCAAGCTGAAGTTTACATCTGTTAAAATTTTTTTCTAATAGAGTGTAACTCTGATAAAAAAAAGTAAGAAAGAAAGAAAGAAAAAGACATAGAAAGAAAGAACAGCTTGTTTTCCAGTGTCTCTTATCATCTGAAGAGCACTTTTCGGGAGATAGTGAACATGCTAAGGAAATCATTCTTATCTATTTAACACTCATTCCTCATAAGCAACTCTTTGCTATTCTGTCTTAAGTTACACATAAATAAAAATAAGAAAACAACCTAAGTGATAGACTTATTCATTCTGACTCTCCCTCAGTCATATTACTGAAGTTTTCTTATAATACTTAAAAACAAGCCTATTGACAGAGCCAGGGACATCATAATAATCAGAACTGGACTCATTTTCACTCTCTCACTCATCCCCACTGGATGAGTGGCTCCCTTGTATAAGTATGGAATTCACTCATCATAAAGTGGATTTCATCCAGATACAAAATATGAACAAATGAACTCATGAGAAATGATCCTTGAAATTCACACCACCCTCAAGTCTTGAAAGGATTTTCTATTTCATCAACTTTGGATGACCCATAATAATAAAACATAAAACATTATACAAAGATTAGAAAATCAAGAGTCACATAGTTCCTCCTCTGTCTCATTTTCTTAGCCCAACTCATTTCTCAGCATTTATAGCTGGTCCACTTGGCCTTCCCTCAGGAATTGCACCCCTTGGTTGAGTGAAAGGTTTCTCCTCTGTGCTTCCAGAACAGTCTTCATGGAGCTATCCTATCACTCACTGTACAATTTTGAAATGACATGGAATGTGGCTCCTCCTCAATTTGATTGTCAGCTCTGCAAGCCAAGGACCATGTGGTATTCGTCTTTGTGAACCTGCCAGCTCTCACAGTCCCTGGCGCTTGGTGGGTTCTAAGTCATTACTTGTTTTGTTGTGTTATTGTTAGTATGTTGAACAATATGGAGGATAGCTTATTCCCCATTTTTGTTCACTTGTGGCAAATACAGCTGATTGCCCACCTAACAACCATCACTGCCCCTTGCCCCTTTATCCTTGCTGGAGAAACTTTGATTTTGTTTTAAGCTTCACTCTCCACAAAGTTACATGCTCAGGAAATGACTCCTCTTTGCTGGCTGGGGGAGAGCATCATGGTGACTGGTCCTGTCAGTCTTTGCAGCCCCATTCCCCTGGCCTGTGGCCCAAATCCCACTGAGGAAGTCTCAGAACATCTAGTGAGCTTTGAGAAAAGCATTTTCTTTTCTTTCTTTCTTTCTTTTTTTAAGGGAGATTACTCTGAGTGGGCTTGACCTAACTAGGTAAGCCCTTTATTTATTTATTTTTGCTTATTTATTAATTTTATTTTTGGTTATGCTGGTCTTCATTGCTGCATGCAGGCTCTCTCTAGTTGTGGAGGGAGGGAGCTACTATCTAGCCCAGTGTTTGGGCTTCTTACTGCAGTAACTTCTCTTATTGTGGACACAGGCTCTAGGAATATGGGCTTAAGTAGTTGCACCTCCCGGGCTCCAGAGTGCAGGCACACTCATTGTGGCACATGGGCTTAGCTGCTCCACAGCATGCGGAATCTTCCACAGGGATCGAACCTGTGTCCCTTGCATTGGCAGATAGATTCTTATCCACTGAGCCACCAGGGAAGTCCAAGACTTTTCTTGTAGTATAGAGAAAGACTCATGGGAGGAGACCACCTGTTTTAACCGGCCATTGCTGTATTGCTTGGGATATCTGGAACTGTTCCAGACATCGTCTAACACAAGGGAGACATCCTCCCACACCTGCTAAACCCTGCAGACATCCTCCACCCTGTGGTTATGCTGGAGTCACCTGCCTGCAGACTTTCAATGAGATATAACTAACCCCTGAAGGCATCCTGAGTACATCACCATGCTGAATAAAAGTGTGGAGAAACCAAAAGGTATTTAGGAGTCTTGTTTTGGGGGAAATAGAGTCAATATGGCAAGTTAAAAGGAATCAGCTTTTATCTTATAGTAGAGAAGCCCACAGATAAACCTGGCTACTGTTTTCAAGCTCATGGAGGATTTTACAGATGGGATGTCAAACAGTTATTCCCTGTGACTTCTGAAGGCCTAACTCAAAGAGGAAACTGAATAAAGCAGAAAAGACTCTGGCTACATTTAACGGAGAATTTGCCTGAAGAATGATAAAACCCTGACAAAGGCCACTAAAGGATGAGAGTGTGCGCCTTTAGAGAAGGACGAGAATGGAAAGCGTGAGTCTCTGAGCAGTTTATCATTCACTTACCTAAGGCAACGAGGATAACCAAATGACTACCTGAAGTTTGTCATTTCATGCTACTGTAGAGAAGAGAAGCTTCGGAAATTTAAGCAAATGAGGAATCAACTGTCAGTCTCCAAAAGTATCCATTAGGGTGTAAGTTTGATTCGACAAAGCTGGAAATACCTGTTTCAGCACTATCAGGCCAAAACTTCAATGTGACATCCAGTTTACAAGTGATGTTGAACGCACACTACTTATCAGAGATTTCTGATTAGTCACATGCCCTGAATGAGGACATTGCATGAGAAATGTCACTTTGGGGAAGGCGGCTAATTATATTTCTGGGTTTATTAGTAAGTTTACTATTAGTAAGCCTGATCCTAATCTGAATCCACTTTTCCAGGGAAGGATGTAAAAATGAGTATTGGATTTGGCCAGTCCCTATGACCATGTCAACACGCTGAAGAACACACAGTGTGCATGCAGGTCACCAGCAGCTGGGTGTTAGGGAGCTCAGCCCAGGGTCACCCATTCCGGAGCCCAGGGCCTGGGGTAAAGGAACTACTCAAACAAACGATATTGCAAGTTGACTTACTAACTGTGAAATCGTCATGGATCACAATTATCCTGGGGCAGTAACCACTTCTCCCCTTACAACCAATTTTATATAAAGGCTATTATTAATAAGACTCTCAGATTAACCCCAGAAGCTAAGGTAAATACAATAAAGGCATAGTTAAGTCAGTTTTAAAAGGCTTCTTGTTGATTTGACTTGATAATGTTAATACCACCCAATTTTACTGAGATTGCTGCAGGGGCATTTCTTCAGGCAGGGGTGGGGAGGATTTCTTTTCCTCCTAAATCTGGTTGGACAAATCTTAAAATAAAGATTCTGTGTATTGAAACTCAATTCTTTCACAGATCAACAAGTGATCTTTCGATCATACAAGCATGGTTTTAGAGAAGGACGAGAATGGAAAGCGTGAGTCTCTGAGCAGTTTATCATTCACTTACCTAAGGCAACGAGGATAACCAAATGACTACCTGAAGTTTGTCATTTCATGCTACTGTAGAGAAGAGAAGCTTCGGAAATTTAAGCAAATGAGGAATCAACTGTCAGTCTCCAAAAGTATCCATTAGGGTGTAAGTTTGATTCGACAAAGCTGGAAATACCTGTTTCAGCACTATCAGGCCAAAACTTCAATGTGACATCCAGTTTACAAGTGATGTTGAACGCACACTACTTATCAGAGATTTCTGATTAGTCACATGCCCTGAATGAGGACATTGCATGAGAAATGTCACTTTGGGGAAGGCGGCTAATTATATTTCTGGGTTTATTAGTAAGTTTACTATTAGTAAGCCTGATCCTAATCTGAATCCACTTTTCCAGGGAAGGATGTAAAAATGAGTATTGGATTTGGCCAGTCCCTATGACCATGTCAACACGCTGAAGAACACACAGTGTGCATGCAGGTCACCAGCAGCTGGGTGTTAGGGAGCTCAGCCCAGGGTCACCCATTCCGGAGCCCAGGGCCTGGGGTAAAGGAACTACTCAAACAAACGATATTGCAAGTTGACTTACTAACTGTGAAATCGTCATGGATCACAATTATCCTGGGGCAGTAACCACTTCTCCCCTTACAACCAATTTTATATAAAGGCTATTATTAATAAGACTCTCAGATTAACCCCAGAAGCTAAGGTAAATACAATAAAGGCATAGTTAAGTCAGTTTTAAAAGGCTTCTTGTTGATTTGACTTGATAATGTTAATACCACCCAATTTTACTGAGATTGCTGCAGGGGCATTTCTTCAGGCAGGGGTGGGGAGGATTTCTTTTCCTCCTAAATCTGGTTGGACAAATCTTAAAATAAAGATTCTGTGTATTGAAACTCAGTTCTTTCACAGATCAACAAGTGATCTTTCGATCATACAAGCATGGTTCTGCTGAGACTTTTATGGAAACGACATGGGCTGACAGGCACCCTGGGGAATGCGGGTCCTCTCTCAGCCCCCCTTCTCCTTTTCCCTTTCAGGATTCTCTAACTCCTTTCCTCTCTCCTTTCATCTTGTTTTTGAGAATCCCTTCATGCCCTGTCTGATTCTCCATTGCACTGGGCCACGCACTCTCTGACAGCCCCAGGGGGCCCTGGACACAGCCTCTGGGTTTTGAAAGAAATTCCAGACTTCAGATGAGGCATCCAACAGGCCACCTGGGTGCTGGGAGGAACTGTGTGGCAAGCAGCTGTCCTGTCCCTTTCCCTTTAGACCTTCCCTCCCCCACCCGCCCTGCCATTGGCAGTGGATAGAAGAAAGTCTGTAAGTGCCAATTAGACTGTGTTGTTTGAGTCCTCAATTTTTCCTTTCTGCTCATGGGATCAAACAAGCCCTTACACTGGATGCTGAAACAGCATACATGTCTTGGCTTTGAAGTCACCCAGGTCCTGTTGAGTTGCTCAGTCCTGTCTGACTCTTTGCGAGCCCATAGTCTGCAGCTCACCCGGCTTCCCTGTCCTTCACTGTCTCTCGGAGTTCACTTAAATTCATGTCCATCGAGTCAGTGATGCTGTCTAACCATCTCATCCTCTGCCATCCTCTTCTCCTTTTGCCCGCAATCTTTCCCAGCATCAGAGTCTTTTCCAATGAGTTAGCTCTTCGCATCATGTAGCCAAAGTATTGGAGCGTCAGCTTCAGCATCGTTTCCTCTGATGAATATTTGGGGTTGATTTCCTTTAGGATTGACTGGTTTGATCTCCTTGCAGCCTAAGGGACTCTCAAGAGTCTTCTCCAGCACCACAATTGAAAAGCATCATTCTTTGACGCTCGCCTTCTTTATAGTCCAACTCCGAAGCCACCCAGACTTGGGTACAAACTGTACTCTCCCGTCAAATACCAGTGTGTCTTCCAGTAATGTATCTAATCTCTAAGAATATCAGTTTCCTATAAAAAGAGTGATAATAATATCTACTTCACAATTAAGTAAGGGCCATTTTAAAAGCACTTGTTATTCAGTCATTACAGAGAAGCAAAACGCCTCTTTGTGCAGTAAGAGACTTCTGAATACCTATTCTCAAAATACAGATAGCATTTGCCACATGTACTCCAGTCATTTCCTTTCAAAGGAAACCCCAGTTTCAGGCCTGTGACCACAGAAAAGCAACTGCAGAGCTGAAGGACCAAATCGAGGTGGACAAAGGAGGACTCTTTTCTCAAGAGCAAGGGAGACTACAGCAACATGGCCCACAAGCCTTGCTGGGACCTGGGGAAGGTTAATGAGATAACATCTAGGTGGAAAGTGCTGAGTGTGCCAAATATTACCATGTCGCAATTACCCTGCTACTGGGGCAGGCACACCTTTGTTCGGATTATTCAAGAGCAGGCAGCTCTGAGAGAGAAGGTGGTGGGTGAGATGTAATCTAGGCAAGTCAAACACACCCTATCCCAGACACACTTTCAGTGATGTTGGGAGCTGCTGATGGGGAAAGGACTTTGGCCACCTCAGGGCTGCAGTTCAGTTGTTGAACTTTCTGGGTTTAGAACTATTTCCTGCCATGTTTCTGCTGAGCTTCCTTCATGAGGCCACTGACAACACAGCCACGGTGGACCTGCTCATCAGCCCTGTGCCCTGGGTCAACACTTCTGAGCCTTGGTTTCCTTGTCTGGGAAATGGGGAAAATAATCCCTATGTATTTCACAGGGTCTGTGATGCTGGGAAAGATTGAAGGCAGGAGGAGAAGGGGACGACAGAGGAAGAGATGGTTGGATGGCATCACCAGCTCGATGGACATGAGTTTGAGCAAGCCCCAGGAGTTGGCAATAGACAGGGAGGCCTGGCGTGCTGCAGTCCATGGGGTCACAAAGAGTCAGACATGACTGAGCGATTGAACTGAGACTACAAAGCCAAGGTACTCTGAAAATTATAAAGGGTTACACAGCGATGTGAACTGTTAGATGTCACTTCCCATTCTGTTCCTTATCTGACCATCGCCATAAAAAAAAAAAAAGTAAAATTGCTTCTAATAATATATTTTATTCAAAAGTAACCTCATTTGTACAGAGCCAACTCACTGGAGAAGACCCTGAGGCTGGAAGGCAAGAGGAGAAAGGGATGACAGAGGATGGACTGTTGGATGGCATCACTAGGTACTGAATGAGTTTGAGAAAACTCTGGGAGACTATGAATGACAGGGAAGCCTGGCACGCTGCAGTCCATGGGGTCACAAAGAGTTGGACATGACTGAGCAACTGAACACCAACCAAGCAGGGCCCTCCTGGAACAGATCTCTGTTCCCTATGTCCTCTGCTTTGCCTCACTTATTGAAAAGGTTTAGTCTCCCATGTCTCCCCTCTGTCTCAAAAGGCTGGCTTAAGAATTAATGAAAGAGAACTTCCAGTTCAAGATGGTGGAGTAGAAAGACATGCGCTCATCTCCTTCTGCGAGAGAACCAAAATCACAACTAGTTGTTGAACAACCATCAACAGGAGGATGCCGGAACCTACCAAAAAAAGATATCCCACGTCCAAAGACAAAGAAGCCACAGCAAGATGGTAGGAGGGCCACAATCACGATAAAATCAAATCTCATACCTGCTGGGTACCCACAAACTGGAGAACAATAATACCGAAGAAGTTCTCCCATTGCTATGAAGGTTTGGAACCCCATGTTAAGCGGCTTCCCAGCCTGGGAACCTGACAAAGGGACTGGGAATCCTCAGGGAATCTGACCTTGAAGGCCAGCAGGATTTGATTACAAGACTTCCACAGGACTGGAGGAAACAGGAGTCTCCAGGCTTGGAGGGTATAAAAAAAACCTTGTGTGCACCAAGATTCAAAGGAAAGGAGCAGCTGACTCCACAGGAAACTAAACCAAAACTACCTGCTACTGTTGAAGGGTCTCCTGCAGAGTCATGGGTCGGCAAGGACTCACCACAGGGATGGGACTGGCAGCAGTTGTCTGGGAAGGTCCCCTTTGATGTAAACTCTCTTGGAGGTTGCCATTAACCTGACCATAGAGCCCCAAGACCCTAGAGCTGGGTCATCTCAGGCCAAAAAACTACCAGGGAGGGAGTGTAACCCACCCATCAGCAGATAACTGGATTAAAGCTTTACTGAGCAAGGCCCTGCCCAACAGAGCAAGACTCAGTTTTTCCCACCATCAATCCCTCCCATCAGGAAGTTTATACAAGCCTCTTAGCCTCATCCATCAGAGGGCAGACAGAAGAGGCAAGAAGAACCACAATCCCACAGGAGCTAAAACCACATTACAGAGAGTTAATCAGCATGAAACAGCAGAAAGTTACATCCCAGATGAAGGGACAAGATAAAACCTCAGAAACACGAACTAAGATGGAGATAGGTTCAGTTCAGTTCAGTTCAGTCGCTCAGTCGTGTCCGACTCTTTGCGACCCNTTACAGAGAGTTAATCAGCATGAAACAGCAGAAAGTTACATCCCAGATGAAGGGACAAGATAAAACCTCAGAAACACGAACTAAGATGGAGATAGGTTCAGTTCAGTTCAGTTCAGTCGCTCAGTCGTGTCCGACTCTTTGCGACCCCATGAATTGCAGCACGCACCATCCAGAAAAAAGAGTTCAGAATAATGATAGTGAATATGATTCAAGATCTCGGAAAAAGAATGGAGGCAAAGATTGAGAAGATCCAAGAAGTGTTACCAAAGACCTACAAGAACTAAAGAACAAACAAAGAGAGATGAATAATACTCTAGAAGGAATCCATAGCAGAATAACTGAGGCAGAAGCACAGATAAATGACCTGGAGGACAGAATGGTGGAAATCACTGCCACAGAACAGAACACAGAAAAAAAGAATGAAAAGAAATGAAGACAACCTGAGAGACCTCTGAAACAACATTAAACCCAGGAGCATTCACATTATAGGGGTCCCAGAAGGAGAGGAGAGAGAAAGGACCTGAGAATACTTAAAGAGGTTATAGCTAAAAACTTGCCTAACATGGGAAAGGAAATAATCAACCAAATCCAGGAAGCACAGAGAGTAACACTGTAATCAAACTGACAAAGACTACAGACAGAGATAAAATATTAAAAGCAACAAGGAAAAAATAACAAATAACATACAAGGGAACTCCCATCAGACTATCAGCTGATTTCTCAACAGAAACTACGAGCCAGAAGGGAATGGCAAGATATATTTAAAGTGATGAAAAGTAAGAAACTACAAACAATGGGACAAGCACCCCTCCATGACCCACAGTCACCACGCCAGTTTCAGAAAAGGCTCCCATGTTCCCAGAGTCTCGGCCACTGCTTACTGACAAACCAGCCCCTCAATAATCTTATTGTGTGTTTTCAAAATAATTCTCTGTAATGCCCCAAGAATGTCTGAACTTCTGTATGAACTCACTAGTTTGCATATTTTTCAGCTCATTAATGGGAACTCCAATAGACAAGGCCCATGACCTTGCCTTTCCACAGATCTCTTCGGGTAGCGGGTAGGGAGTTGGGGGGCAGGCGGCCTCTCCTGCTGTTGAAACCACCGTACCCTCCTTCTGACTCTGCCCCCAACACACAACCTCTTTCTTCCCTCACCCCCTTCACAACCAATGATCAGACAAAAATAGCTTTCCTTCAATTATAGTTTACTCATTAGAGAATGCCATAAGACTCTGAATTTTCATGAAGCAAGATTCTCAAAAAAGAGACAGCAGAGATACTGTTGCCTTTGATGACCTGTTGAACCTGACCCCATGCCACTGGGAAGGGCAGATTCAGGTTTTAGGATGTCTGCACAGAACCCCAGCTCTAATATAGCCTGTCATTCATAAATCCCTGAGACATCCAGGCCCAGCCAGATGTGATGTGGCCTGGCCTTATCCTTCTGTGGAGATGCCAGGGAGAGTGGGAGTAAGCCCTAATTGGAAATGAGATCTCATATTGGAATATTAAGGTTTTAAAAATGCTTCAAATGGGACTATTTGGGAGTATATTGAAGTGCATGGGTACATCAGTTCAGGAGATACTGTATCTTATTCTGCTAGATACAGCTAGAATCATAAAGAAGATAAGTACCAGACTTCATAGCTATTGGACAAAGTGCTTCCCAATACCTCCACCTGGGCTTTTGCAATATGGAGCATGATGTATTTTGATTCACATGTGCAATACTTTTCTATGTATTTCCTGCTAGAGGTATCTGTCCCACAGATGAGATGACTTCAGAGTTAGGGATGTACAACAAGAGCAAAGGACCATGAGTAATTCCAGAATTTTTGCTTAAGTCATCCATTTACTTATATATTTATACATTTTTATTTCAAGAAACATTTGCATGCATGCATGCTGTGTGTGCTGCTGCTGCTGCTGCTGCTGCTAAGTCGCTTTAGTCATGTCTGACTCTGTACGACCCCATAGACGGCAGCCCACCAGGCTCCCCCTTCCCTGGGATTCTCCAAGCAAGAACACTGGAGTGGGTTGCCATTTCCTTCTCCAATGCATGAAAGTAAAAAGCGAAAGTGAAGTCACTCAGTCGTGTCCGACTCTTAGTGACCCCATGGACTGCAGTCCACCAGGCTCCTCCGCCCATGGGATTTTCCAGGCAAGAGTACTGGAGTGGGGTGCCATTGCCTTCTCCAATGCATGAAAGTAAAAAGCGAAAGTGAAGTCACTCAGTCATCTCCGACTCTCAGCGACCCCATGGGCTGCAGCCCACCAGGCTCCTCCGTCCATGGGATTTTCCAGGCAAGAGCACTGGAGTGGGGTGCCATTGCCTTCTCTGGCTGTGTGTGCTGCTGCCACTGCTAAGTTGCTTCAGTCGTGTCCGACTCTGTGCAACCCCAGAGACGGCAGCCCACCAGGCTCCCCCGTCCCTGGGATTCTCCAGACAAGAACACTGGAGTGGGTTGCCGTTTCCTCCTCCAATGCTTGAAAGTGAAAAGTGGAAGTGAAGTCACTCAGTCGTGTCTGACTCTTCCCGACCCCGTGGACTGCAGCCCACCAGGCTCTTCCTCCCATGGGATTTTCCAGGCAAGGGTACTGAAGTGGGGCGCCATCGACTTCTCTCTGTGTGTGCTAAGTCGCTTCAGTTGTGTCCAACTCCTTGCAACTCTAGGGACTGTAGACCACCAGGCTCCTCTGTCCATGGGATTCACCAGGCAAGAGTACTGGAATAGGTTGCCATTTCCTTCTCCAGGGGATCCTCCCGACCCAGGGATCAAACCCACATCTCTTATGTCTCCTGCATGGGCAGGTGTGTTCTTTACCATTAGCACCAGCTAGGGAGCCCAAGAAACATTTACTTATAGCTAATTTTGTGTACAGTACATTGTATACTATGTATGCTCTATTCAGTGAGAAGGTGTAGACAGTCTTTCAGGCCATCAAACCACTGAAAATCATGGTAATGCAGTAAGAAATTTAACTCTCTATATAAACATTATTACAAGAAATTTCATCACAAGTGTATTATCAAGCACCATGTGACTACTATTGAAAATGTGGCCTGGGAACTGAGGAAGACTGGCTGGAGTAATGAGGCAAAGATCAGAGCCGAGTGGAGCCTAGAAAGATGGAGAGTGAAAAATTTCGACCATGCTTCCACCTTTCCTTCCCAACCAAGGGCAGAAGGATCTGTGCTTTTCTTTCATTACTCCTGATTATCCCTAGTGGGAGATCCAAGTTGCAGTACAGTGGCAAGAAGACTGAGACCCAAGAGGAAAAAATAGGATTGGAGAATGCACAGATGGATTATCATTACATTCAAAAAGTTAGAACCAACTCTAACTTGAATAGATGAGCCCTTTCAAGTATTAGCACCTGCTGCAGAAAAGGCCTTCAGTAATTACTAGTCGAATGAATGAACGACCAAGATGATCTCCAGAACTTCCCCAAATCTACTTTTGCTATCTCTTTTCAGGTGCCCTGGTAGCCTACTGCAGTGAACAAGACAGGACTTGTCCCACAGAGCTTTGCAAGTGACTAGATTTCTGGTAAGGGCTCTTTTCCTGCAGAATGGGATTACACAGTGATTTTCTTTTTTAACCATTAGGTTGTTTTTGCTCCTTTGGTAGTAATAGCAGTATGATGATGAAAATCTTTATATACATTTTCCTGGGTACCTGAATGCGAATGTTTCTAGGTTAGGCACACAGGTACATGCTCAGCCTTTCCAGACACTGCCAAGTTGTTTTCCAAAGTGCTTGTACCAATTAACATCCCCACCAGCAATGCAGAACAGTTCTTGTTTGTCTACATCCTTGCCAGAACTTAGTATCATTAATTTTACCAAAATGAGAAGGGTAAAATGACATCTCATGGTCGTTTCTCTTTGCATTTCCCTGATCACTGTTGAAGATGAATCTGTTCTCTGAAACTCCTATTAGATAAATGTAAAGGCTTACCTTTTCATACAGTATGAAAAGGCAAAAAGATAGGACACTGAAAGATGAACTCCCTAGGTGAGTAGGTGCCTAGTATGCTACTGGAGATCAGTGGAGAACTAACTCCAGAAAGAATGAAGAGACGGAGCCAAAGCAAAAACAACACCCAGTTGTGGGTGTGACTGGTGGTGGGAGTAAAGTCCGATGCTGTAAAGAACAATATTGCATAGGAGCCTGGAATGTTAGGTCCATGAATCAAGGCAAATTGGAAGTGGTCAAACAGGCGATAGCAAGAGTAAACATCAACATTTTAAGAATCAGTTAACTAAAATGGACTGGAATTGGTGAATTTAACTCAGATGACCATTATATCTACTATTGTGGGCAAGAATCCCTTAGAAGAAATGGAGTAATCATCATAGTCAACAAAAGAGTCCAAAATGCAGTACTTGGATGAATCTAAAAATGATAGAATCATTTCCAAAGTAAACCATTCAATATCAGAGTTATCCAAGTCTATGCCCTGACCAATGACTGCAGCCATGAAATTAAAAGACGCTTACTCCTTGGAAGAAAAGTTATGACCAACCTAGATAGCATATTCAAAAGCAGAGACATTACTTTGCCGACTAAGGTCCGTCTAGTCAAGGCTATGGTTTTTCCAGTAGTCATGTATGCATGTGAGAGTTGGACTGTGAAGAAGGCTGAGCACCAAAGAATTGATGCTTTTGAACTGTGGTGTTGGAGAAGACTCTTGAGAGTCCCTTGGACTGCAAGGAGATACAACCAGTCCATTCTAAAGGAGATCAGCCCTGGGATTTCTTTGGAAGGAATGATGCTAAAGCTGAAACTCCAGTACTTTGGCCACCTCATTCGAAGAGTTGATTCATTGGAAAAGACTTTGATGCTGGGAAGGATTGGGGGCAGGAGGAGAAGGGGACAACAGAGGATGAGATGGCTGGATGGCATCATGGACTCAGTGCACGTGAATCTGAGTGAACTCCGGGAGACGGTGATGGACAGGGAGGCCTGGCGTGCTGCAATTCATGGGGTCACAAAGAGTCGTACACGACTGAGCGACTGAACTGAACTGAACTGAATAATGCTGAAGAAGCTGAAGTTGAACAGTTCTATGAAGACCTACAAGACCTAGAACTAACACCCAAAAAAGTGTTAGTTTTTCATTATAGGGGACTGGAATGCAAAAGTAAGAAGTCAAGAAATACCTAGAGTAACAGGCAAATTTGGCCTTGGAGTACAGAATGAAGCAGGGCAAAAGCTAACCGAGTTTTGCCAAGAGAATGCACTGGTCATAGCAAACACCCTCTTCCAACAACACAAGAGAAGACTCTACACATGGACCTATCACTGAATGGTCAATACCAAAATCAGATTGATTATATTCTTTGCACCCAAAGATGGAGAAGCTCTATAAAGTCAGCAAAAACAAGACCGGGAGCTGACTGTGGCTCAGATCATGAACTCCTTATTGCCAAATTCAGACTTCAGTTGAAGAAAGTAGGGAAAACCACTAGACCATTCAGGTGTGACTTAAATCAAATCCCTTATGACTCTATAGTGGAAGTGACAAATAGATTCAAGGGATTAGATCTAATAGAGTACTTGAAGAACTATGGATGGAGGTTCATGACATTGTACAGGAGTCAGTGATCAAGACCATCCCCAAGAAAAAGAAATGCAAAATGGCAAAATGGTTTCCTGAGGAGGCCTTACAAATAGGCCTTACAAATAGCTGTGAAAACAAGAGAAGTGAAAAGCAAAGGAGAAAAGGAAATATATACCCTTTTGAATGCAGAGTTCCAAAGACTAGCAAGGAGAGATAAGAAAGCCTTCCTCAGTGATCAATGCAAACAAATAGAGGAAAACAACAGAATGGGAAACACTAGAGATCTCTTCAAGAAAACTAGAAAAACCAAGGGAACTTTTCATGCAAAGATGGGCACAGTAAAGGACAGAAATGGTATGGAACTAACAGAAGCAGAAGATATTAAGAAGAGGTGGCAAGAATACACAGAAGAACTATACCAAAAATATCTTCACAATACAGATAATCATGATAGTGTGATCACTCGACTAGCGCCAGACATCCTGGAATGCTAAGTCAAGTGGGCCTTAAGAAGTATCACTACAAACAAAGCTAGTGGAGGTGATGGAATTCCAGTTGAGCTATTTCAAATCCTAAAAGATGATGCTGTGAAGTGCTGAACTCAGTATGCCAGCAAATTTGGAAAACTCAGCAGTGGCCGCAGGACTGGAAAAGGTCAGTTTTCATTCCAATCCCAAAGAAAGGCAATGCCAAAGAATGCTCAAACTACCGCACAGTTGCACTCATCTCACATGGTAGCAGAGTAATGCTCAAAATTCTCCAAGCCAGGCTTCAACACTATGTGAACCATGAACCTTCAGATGTTCAAGCTGGATTTAGAAAAGGCAGAGGAACCAGAGATCAAATTGCCAACATCTACTGGATCATCTAAAAAGCAAGAGAGTTCCAGAAAAATATCTATTTCTGCTTTATTGAGTATGCCAAAGCCTTTGACTGTGTGGATCACAGTAAGCTGTGGAAAATTCTGAAAGAGATGGGAATAGGAGATCACCTTACCTGCCTCCTGAGAAATCTGTATGCCAGTCAAGAAGCAACAGTTAGAACTGGACATGGAACAACAGAATGTTTCCAAATCAGGAAAGGAATACTCAAGGCTGTATATTGTCACCATGCTTGTTTAACTTATATGCAGAGTACATCATGAGAAATGCTGGGTTGGAAGAAGCACAGGCTGGAATCAAGATTGCTGGGAGACTTATTAATAATCTCAGATATGCAGATGACACCACCCTTATGGCAGAAAGTGAAGAAGAACTAAAGAGCCTTTTGATGAAAGTGAAAAAGGAGAGTGAAAAAGTTGGCTTAAAACTCAACTTTCAGAAAAACTAAGATCATGGCATCTGGTCCCATCACTTCATGGTAAATAGATGGGGAAACAGTGGGAAAAGTGACAGACTTTATTTGGGGGGGGGGCTACAAAATCACTGCAGTTGATGACTGCAGCCATAAAATTAAAAGACACTTGCTCCTTTGAAGAAAAGTTATGACCAACCTAGACATCTTATTAAAAAACAGAGACATTACTTTGCCAACAAAGGTCCATACAATCAAAGCTATGGTTTTTTAATAGTCATGTATGGATGTGAGAGTTGGACTATAAAGAAAGCTGAGCACTGAAGAACAGATGCTTTTGAACTGTGGTATTGGAGAAGACTCTTGAGAGTCCCTTGGACAGCAAGGAGATCCAACCAGTCCACCCTAAGGGAAATCAATACTGAATATTCACTGGAAGGACTGATGCTGAAGCTGAAACTCCAATTCTTTGGCTACCTGATGTGAAGAGCTGACTCACTTGAAAAGACCCTGATGCTGGGAAAGATTGAAGGCAGAAGGAGAAGGGGATAACAGACGATGAGATGATTGGATGGCATCACCGACTAAATGGGCAAGAGTCTGAGTAAACTCTGGGAGTTGGTGATGGACAGGGAGGTCTGGCGTGCTGCAGTCCATAGGGTCACACAGAGTCGGACACAACTGAGTGACTGAACTGAACTGAATTGAAAGGCCTACCTACTCTTTAAGTCTCTTGGCTTCTTTTTCACACTTTTCACATTTTTGTCTCCCTTTTCTACATTTTGAATAATTTCTTACAGTTCATTTATTTTTTTAATGTGCCTATTTTCCATTTAATCAATCCATTGGTGTTCTTAATTTCAACTATAATATTTTTATTTTTCAAAATTCTTTTTGTTTTGTAAATCTGCAAGATCATTATTTTGTCTCTTTTTCCTTAAATATTTAATCTCCTCTATTATTACTTTTAGCCAGACTTACTTTGTTATAACAGATAATGGTAATAGCTAATGACATTTGAGATCTGATTCTTCCATTTTGTTTTTTGGACATCCCTCACGGTGTCTTGATTGCTTCTGTTTGTGAGTTTTGATGGTAGGGTTGAATTCTATGCTACTTAATCATGGGAATTTTTTGAGGCCTCATTTGAAGGTAGGTTCTTCCAGAGGACACTGCTTTTATCTCTGCCATGTGATTGGAATCAATTAAAACCTGAAATCACTTTAAAATAATATTTAAACTTGAAGTATTTTGGCCTTCATATATATATATATATATATATATATATATATATATATATATGTTATTTTGGACCACAAACCCCTGTAGGTTTGAATATTGGGGAGACATTCTTCCTTGCTCCACCCAGCACTGTGGTCAAGACAAGCATGTTTCCTTGCTATCTCCATCAGTGAGGTGGGTTTCTATGCACTTCACCCTCATGCTAAGGTGTCGCCCTCTGGGATCCTAACTTTATATGCGGGTCTCCTGTTAGACTTCACTTTGGCTGGGCCTTCGGCTTGGTCACCTGCCAGCCTTACCCCTTGCGGCCGTTAACACCGTAGGTTAATGTGAGCAGGGCTCCTCCAATGCCTCCATTGAGAAGGCTAAATTCAGAGTGCTCTTAACTTTCAGGATTCCTTTCTTTTACTCTATTTGCCTCTGAATATTTCTTACTCTCCTACTAGCCCAGGATGCATTTAAAAACAATTTTTAATTCAATATTTTGCTTCATATTTTTAATTGTTTTTAGAAGTGGCTTAGAGGTTAAAGAGTCTGCCTCCAATGCGGGAAACCCGGGTTCGATCCCTGGGTCGGGAAGATCCCCTGGAGAAGGAAATGGCAACCCACTCCAGTACTCTTGCCTGGAGAATCCCATGGATAGAGGAGCTTGATAGGCTACAGTCTACGGGGTCACAAAGAGTCGGACACGACTGAGTGACTTCACTCACTTTAGAAGTGAAAGTCGCTCAGTGTGTCCAACTCTTTGTGACCCCACAGTCTATGGAATTCTTCAGGCCAGAATACTGGAGTGAGTAGCATTTCCCTTTTCTGGGGGCTCTTCTCAACCCAGGGATCGAACCCAGGTCTCCAGCATTGCAGGCGGATTCTTTACCAGCTGAGCCACCAGGGAAGCCCTGTTTTTAGAAGAGAGATGTTCCATTTGCCATACTGAAAGAAAGAGGAATTTTATCACATAATTCATCGTAATTTTCTGTGTGCTTGTGAAAGTGTTAGTTGCTCAGTCATGCCCGATTCTTTGCGCCCCAGTGGACTGTAGCCCACCAGGCTTCTCTGTCCATTGAATTCTCTGGGCAAGAATACTGGAATGCACAGCCATTCCCTTTTCCAGGGGATCTTCCTGATCTGTGGGCTGAAGCTGGGTCTCCTGCATTGCAGGCAGATTCTTTACTGTCTGAGCCACCTGGGAAGCCTGTGTGTTTGCAATATTTTGTATTTAAAAGAATAACAATTCTGAGAAAAACTCTTGGAAGGAAATAGACCAAAAAAAGTGTGAAGTGAGGACAGCGAGATTATTGCTGAGTATTTCCTATTCCTATTTTTCTGTACTCTGCATCTCCCCACATACACCTCAAATCAAAGTTGTTTACAAAATGAAAGTTCTTAGGATCACATCTTAAAAAGCAGTTTGTTTACATACACTGAATTGTCAGATAATTCTCCACTTATTCTGATCAAGTAAATCCAGAGAGCAAATAAATCTTACCCTGAAAAGATCCAAGAAGTGGGTAACACTGAGCCTTACTAAATTAGCAAAAGCACTACTAAACTTTAAAATATCTAAAATGATCTTATCTAGAACTTGTTCTGAAAGAGCCAGAAACACATTTCCCCCTTAAAAACCAGTAAGTGATGTTTCCAGTGAAAACATTTGAGGAAAATTAAACTTTAATACTTGTTCATTAAATAGTATAATTCTTCAGAATCTCATTTTGAATCTTGTAAGTATACAAAAATAGCTTCAGAGTGTTTTTAAAGTAAATAATTCAAGTTCATGTAGCATTGATAATACCATCTCAGTCTCCTGAATATTTGTGACCTGGCAATCTTGATGGTACCCAAACCCATTCACACACCCAGAAAAATCCATCCCATGAGGAAGTGTTTCAGGTACTATCCATGACACCTCTGGCCTCCTCATTACCCTACCCTCACCAACAGGTTACCAAGTTCTCAAACTGTTGTCTATGCAGTAGGCAAAAATGGTGTCTCATTGTGGTTCTTTCATCCCTTTTCATAGCAGCATAATATTTCATTGCATGAAAGCAAAATAATCTGCTTTTATTCAAATGACATCTCCATTAATAGAGGTTTAGATAACTTCCAATTTTGCTATTATAAACAGTGTAGCAATCAACTTTCTGGGTATGTACATCTTTATACAATTGTTCTTTTACATTCTTAGGATAAACTCATTATTTTGCTACTTGTGGCCAGACTGCCTTACTTGTGCTTTAGGCACAAATTCTTGCAGTAGACAAAACTTCTAAAAAAAGTTAAAAAATTTAAAAAATAAAAATAAAAAAATATTTAAAATATTAAAAAAATAAATAAAAAGTATAAATTCCTAGACTATATTTCTAAAACTAAAAATATTTTCATTTATATTTAAAATTTTTGCATTTTACTATTTGTAAATTAAAGTCTACCTTGCTGCCATTATCTACAGATATATTTTATTTGTTGGAAAAAAATGTAAATACAATAGTCCAAACTTACAAAGCAAATAAGTTAGGGAGTGACTATTTGCATTACAAAATTATTTGCTTTTCAAAATGATATCAATTTAAACTGAAAGCATCCTGACAACAATTGAAATATGACCAAATCTATAAAAATCCAATTTATACATAATGTGTCAAGAGTATATCAAACACACAAAGTGAGGTACACTTATTTGAACATAATTTTATGTCTGAGGAGGGTGATTAAATATGCTGCTGCTTTTTTCGAGAGGCAAATTATGTAAGAAATCCATGAAGGATTAACAAAACTGTAATTACATGATATTTTCTTCTCTAAAACTCTTAGGTTTGTTTTCTTTTTTTTTTTTTTTTCTTTTTAAGACTGTGCTTCAAAAGCAGAAAGAATATCCTTTCCCCCTCCCTTGCTTTTCAGGCTTCCCACTGCATGCCAGCCAACAGAGTGGCATATGGCACATAACATACATAGTCAACCTCCCACCAGCATATTTGCAGAATCAACAGTACATATTGAACTAAACCACACCTCATGTAAAAGACGTTTAATCATCCTTTACTCTTTGGTGTAGGAGAATGGTGGTAGTGGGGGTGGAGGGAAGGAGAGCTGGCTGTTGGCGAGATAGCTGAGGGGAATGGAAATATATTATTACCGAGGGTGGGGGGGGGTGGCCTTCTTATTCACTGGCTCTAATTCCCTCACCAGACAAATGAAATGACAATGCTGTAGGGCTTAGAAAAATTGGGGCAACTCTGGGGCAGTGGGCGGCCGAGAATGTATTAATGACAGCCTGCCTGGGCCTTTGAGTGGCAGATAAAACACAGAGATACATACTCTGTACATTTAACCAGCTCCAGTTCCTAACAAGCTTTCCCAATCTTTTATCCCAATCACTCATCTTTTTAAGCCAGATTCAGAAAAATGCATATACCATGCAAAACATTTTTGTTTCTGTAAGAAGACTGTAACAGAAGTTTGACGGGGGAGTTTGGCATTTTCCCAGTGTATTCGGGAATCCCCACCTACACTCTGACCATAATTAGCATGTGGCCTTCAGAATACAAGCCCAGGAGGAAGGAGGCAGGCATAGGCCAGCCCCCTTGACTCCTCCAAGCTTCCCTTCCTCACTTACAACCCTCGCCTCCATTAAGCAGTCCAGCTGTAGGCCACGTTTACCAGGTGCCCACCGGTTACCCCTAGAAGGCCTCACAGATGTTGCACCCAGGGCCTTGCTTGGCACTTTCAGAGTTTATAGCCTCTGGACTAGAAAAGGACTGACCCATTTCATTTGATGAGGTCAGTAGGAAATTAAAGTAATTAGTGGGAAAACAACTGGACTGGATGTCAGAAGACCTGGGTTGACTTCCAGCTGGGCCATTGCTTAGCCATGTGACCTTGAGCAAGGAACTTAATCCCTGCAGACCCAAGGTTTTTTGTTTTTTTTTTTTTGCAGTTGAGAAATGAAGTTTTGATAAAAGTGATCTGGGGAATAAACCTGAGCCAAGTGATCGATTTTGTGTGTACGTGGGTGGCTGTGCCTTTGCGGCTGTGTGTATACGTGTAAAGCGTAAAAGATCAATCCAAGGAGAAATGGATTTGAGCAATCACAGCACAAACATTCAGAACTGGAAGTGAGCAGCCGGGATGGTGAGAAGGTGTGTCAAAGGGGAGACAGTGCTTTCCCGTTGGTCCTGTAAAACAAATTGACCTAAAACGTAGCAGTGTAAACCAAAAACCAGTTCGTTTGAAACGATCATTTTTAATGATTTTGTGGGTTTTGAGGTCAGGAAGAGGGGCGTGGCTCCTCTCTTGTCACACAGCTTTTCTCAGGAGGTTGCAGTCAGACAGTGGTGGGGACTGCAGACATCTGAAGGCTCCGCTGGCCTGTGTTTCGGCACACCTGGGGACACCCTCGCTGGCTGCTCTCAGTGGATGCTGGCTGCTGCTGCAAGCTCAGCAAGGCTGTCATCAGAAGGCCTTTCTGGCTTGGCTTTCTCAGGGGAGGAAGGCTCTGCCTGATGGTGGGCTTCTCCCCAGAGCAAGCATCCCAAGAGAAGAAAGCAGAAGCAGCACAGCCTGTTCAGGCCCAGCCTGAGAAGTCACACAGCAACACCGCTGTATCGTCAAGTGTGGGTGGCTCGGTCGTGGCCAGCTCTTTGCAACCCCATGCGCTGTGGCCCGCCAGGCTCCTCTGTCCATGGCAAGAATGCTGGAGTGGGTAGCCATTCCCTTCTCCAGGGGATTTTCCAACCCAGGAATCAAACTTTGGTCTCCTGCATTGAAGGCAGATTCTTTACCATCTGAGCCATGTGTGAAGTCCCTCAGTCGAGTCTGCCTCTTTGCGACCCCATGGACTATAGCCTACCAGGCTCCTCCCTCTATGGGATTCTCCAGGCAAGAGTACTGGAGTGGGTTGCCATTTCCTTCTCCAGGGGATCTTCCTGACCCAAGGATCGAACCTGGGTCTCCGGCATTCCAGGCAGATGCTTTAACCTCTAAGCCACCAGGGAAGCCCACCTGAGCCATAAGATGACCAATTTATCATTTGACCAGTCTAAACTTAATTGGTCAAAATAGTCACCAGCGCATCCTGGTTCAGAGGAGGACTCTTGCTCTTGATGACAGGATGTTAAAGAAAGTTGAGGTCAAGTTGTAAAAGTGCCACTGGCTCTGAACAAGAATGCTCTGATTTTTCTCAGTATCTTTGAAATAAATGTCTTGATAATTTCTATAATTTTATCAGCTTTCTGAGATAAGAGACTTCTTGACTAATCTGGCTTGCTGAGTACTTATGAAGTGAAGGTACTTAAAGAATCACTGCACTTTTCAAGTAAATTGTATAGCTCCAGATCTGAGATTTCCCTTTAACCTCCACAGCTGTTTGATGTGAATGAATTCAGTTATATAACTCTGCAGTGTGGGGGGAAAAAGCTGCGAAAAATCAAATAACCAGACATTTTTATTATTGCTAGACTGATTTGGATGATTCAGAAACAGACCTCTGCTCCTCGGGATCTGACAGCTCACAGTGAATTGGGACAATAATACTACACGAGACAGCAGAGACCAACGCCCCAGGAGCCCCAGGGAGCAGACTACGACCAAGGGAGAACAGCCCAGAATTCATCTCAGGGAAAATGTCTTTGAACCTACCTGAACTTGAGCTCTTCTGACGCCGGTGGCTGAAAGCAAACAGACTTCACGCGTTCCTCCTTGGTCTAATTTCAGTGATTATTCCTTCCCATCTTGCGCAGCTGCCATCAGACTGATTTTAGTTCCTGGGGATTAAACAGTTTCTGAAGGTTGTTATCACTCCCCTTCAGTGGAGCATATCTTCAAACACCTTCCTGGATAATTACCATGGCCCAGTGATTGGGCAATCACCAGAGTGATTTTAAACACACACACACACACATTCTTCTCCAGCCTGTTCCTTTGTGTTTGTTTTGGTTTTGCATTTTCAAAGCCCAGCGGTTCGTGAGAGACAGTAGAAGGACAAAATAAAAAGACATATGGTAGCGCTTAAATTATTCCCCAAAAGGGAAAGTGTCCAACATGAGATTATTCAGTCTTTCTACCATTCTAGGATGGAGAGGGAGGCATTTCAACCAAGAAAATCATAGAATATCCACAATACCCAGAGGAGGACTGAATTATATTATCAACTTCCAAATACAGTCAGCAATATTTCACCAGAAAAGCTGCTTTGCAAAAATTAAACCTCTAATGTTTACACTGGGAAATACCTTCAGTCCTTCTCTGCTCTCTTCCCTAGTCCCCCTGTACACACACACACACACACATTCACACACACACACACACATTCATACACATATACACAGACACACAAAATATCTTTCTCTCCCCAGGATTGTCTTTGTTTGGTTCACCTCTTTTATCCTAACATGTAGATATGTGATTCTGTAGTGAGATGCCCAAATGTCTTCCAAAGGAAAGATTACAGAGTAGAATTTCGTCTCTTATTTTTCAGAATGTTTTAAGATCCTATAAACTCATCTGATAAAAGCCTATGGAAAAACACAGCCAGAAGGAAATCAATGAGACAATTCCGTGAGATCTTTTTTCATCCAAATTGATAACTAGGGAAGGAGGTGGAGGTGGGGTTTCAGCTTCCTGTCCTCTTACTCAGTTTATGCGGCTTCAATCCATTCTACCCAGGCTTAGGCATGTTACATAAAGGTTTTATGAAATAAGATAAATCTTGAGAAAGACTTTTAAATTTAAATTTTAAAAACAAGTGATGCATTCATGGTTCAATATGAAACCACCATAATATGTATATGTTGCGATGTCTGCCCCCATCTTCTCCAGGGCCTCCTCATCCCACCCCTACTCCTTATAAATAAGCATATGGTTAGTTTCTTGTGTATCTCCTCAGTATTTGTGCTAATACAAACAAAAACAAATATATCCACATTTTCCTCCCTTTTCCATTGTTTTTGAGAAGGAATTTAAGAGCTAGAAGTGGCCTTGTTTGTGCCAGTGGTGGGAATACACAAGTAGAGAGATTATAATGGAATATCAGAAGCTCATAAGAAGGGAAATGATTTCTCAGTTATTTAGATTCCCTGAATCACTTTCTTTGACATTGGTTCTTTGATTAAATCTATTCTTTGGGCCTCTTAATTCTTAAAACTTATAAAATCTTTATTGTTTGCACAAACAAAATTCTAGATAGTTTATATATAATAGTTCACCTCTTGCTTAGCAACAAAAACATGTAAATGGCATCCTTAAGAGAAGAACATAAAGTACAATAGCAAGTACAGAGCAGAGTCCCCTTACCCAGCGATCCGACTATGGACATCCAGTGGGGAGGCTGACCATGGCCTGAGGGAAGAACAGTCATTCTGATTTGGAAGTTTTTTTGTTTTACATGTACCCATGAATAGAGAAGGGGCTTCCCAGGTGGTGCTAGTGGTAAAGAACCCGGCTGCCAGTGCAGGACACTTAAGAGATGCAGGTTCATCCCCTGGGTTGGGAAAATCCCCTGGAAAAAGGCATGGCAATCCACTCAGTATCCTTGTCTGGAGAATTCCATGGACAGAGGAGCCTAGCAAGCTACAGTCCTTAGAATCGCAAAGAGTCGAATACAACTGAAGCAACGTAGCGCACATGCATGTGTGCATAGAGAAAACAAGGGCCTTAGAACGCCTTACTCTTCTGACACTTGTGAGTCTAAAGTAGAATCATTTGGTAGATTTTAGAACAACCACAGGAATGTGTATGTAACCAGATAATTGATGCTGGGCATTGTGTGGGACTGTGCCAGACTCCAAAAACAATTAAATCATTTTAAACTCATATTTTGGAAATGAACAGACAACGGTGACAACTACCTATCTTGTGAGCAAGTTGAAGCACAATAATGATGTAATTTGTTGCCATTTTTCAGCGTGTAGTATCGTATTATATGCCAGATGAATAAAAAACTAAATTGTGAATGACATATAGAATAAATGATTGCATGGATCATATTGTAACAATTGCTTTATATGGTTGATGCTTTCCTAAGGAGTTATATGATTGATGAGTTTGGGAAAATCAAACAAAATTTGATTAAATGTTTACATAAATCCTTAAGATGACTCATTTATTTTGATTTTTTATTTAAATGAAATATATAAAAAGATTTTAAGATATCTTAACAGAACAAAAAGTGTGCAGTAAAACAAATCTCCTCCCCACCCCACCCTAGTTTCCCAGACCTATTCCTTGGCCACACCCCCCCAACATACCACTTTCTTCTTTTCCCCAGAGATATTCTGTATATTAGAATATGTAAATCTTTCTCTTTTACAACACAAATAAGAGCATGCTGCAAACCTATTCATCATCTGTCTCCATCGGCACAGGCACACCTATGTACCAGAATATCCCACTGGAAGGAAGGACCTCGGGTTATTCATCCAGGGCCCCAGGAGTGATGACTCTTCTCTGATGTGAATGAGACCCTTGGTAGAGTAAAATGAAATCACCTTCTCATGATCTCGTTTCATAAATGTCCTTGTTATACACTGAGTGTTGTCCTCTCCCCATTTCTGGCACCTGGAAACTCATCTATTCCCCTGTCAGCAGTTACCCTCATGTGCTGCATGAGGTCTGGAATCTGAAAACCACTCTTTTATACATTTTGTTTTAGTTTTTTTCATTGTTTCAGGCAGGAGGAGAAATCCAATCCCTGTTATTCCATCTTGGCCAGAAGCAGAAGTGTCATATTTTTTAAACACCAAAGTGTTTCCTAAACTTAGACGTATACAATCTACAATCATCTGAGCAACTCACTAAAAATGAAGATTCCTGGGCTGCCACCCAGAAGTTCTGATTCAGCAGGACTGCCTGGGAATCTATATTTCTAACCAGCAGCTCAACTAATGTTAAAGCCCTGCCACGGACTAGACCAGTTGTTTGGGAACCACTGGCTTAACGGATGATGATATTTATTTGTCAGCTATCCTCAAGTGATACCACCATATGGACAGTCTGTTTTTTGGAAGAGCAAAATAGAAATAAACAGAGCGATGGATTTCTTGCCAGACTTTGAATTACTGAGGTTTTGGAAACACACTGTCACCTCTGATGAGTGTCTGACGAGGCCAGGGTTCTGTTCCAAAGGGACAGCTCTGCCCAGCATGTGACACAACAGACCCAATGAGCTTGATGGCAGGTTGGAAGTCAGGGTGGAAGGGGCGCATTTGCTTGTCTGTGCAGAAAGGGCACAGATCCCAGCAGCTTCAGCTTAGTTAAACTCATTTTGGAAAATATTTTTGGCCTGTGTGGTTTTATGCTTTTAGAGTTCCATTTTTAAGCACTGGGCCTGTCCAAACCCACTGAAGCTGAGCTGAAGCATCCAAGGAAGATGCTGAGTTTCACACCGATCTCTGCTGAGTCTGTAAAAATTTCTCAGATTTGTCCAAACTGCTTTGTTGAGAAACCAAAACAAAAATCACAAATCCCAGTGGGGTTTGTAGGATCCTGTGGTTTTCACCCCAAACTATGGTAAAACCAGAGGTCAGTCATGTGACTTTCAAGCCTAAAGGTTTCATTATGAATCCTGAAAGAAACCCACAAGCTTCAGTCTTAAAATATACTCCCAAGAGAAAAAAAGAAAAGAAAATCTTCTTAGTGTTGGCCTGGAATCATAGACTTAGGAAACATGTCCAAACCAAATGTTGTTAAGACTCACTGCATTTTAAATCCAAAGCTGAGTTTTATTCCACTGGGGTGACATTGTTTATTAACACTGTCTGTGGCAACTGGATTGTCTAGAAAAGTTCAGGAGAGCTAGCTAGAAAAATTCTCTTTCTTGTGCTCTGTACAGAATCGGTCTATTGTTCAATAAACAAAATGAGTTCAACCACATAAATGATGAGGTTTTATTTTGCCATATCTCCCATTTCCCTAGGATATGTAGACAACAAATTATGAAATTACTTATATTTTCTACTCTTTAATATAATATTTTACTCATTAAATGTCAGATTCCTTTGTAACAATGATTCAAATTCTAGGATATGCAAGAATAACCTGGAGACTTTGTGACATCTGTATATTCCGATTATCTGTCTATCTATATGACAAACTATCCCAAAACATAGAGGCTTAGAGCAACAAGCATTTTATTATATTTTGTGATTTTGTGGGTCAGGAATTCTGACAGGGCTCAGCTGGGTGATTCTTCTGCTCAGTGTGATCATCTTGGGTTACCCATCGGTTTTTGAATGGTGTTTGGTCTCACCTGGAGGATCCAAGACAGCTTCATCCTCATGCCTGGCAAATTGGAGAGGAGGACTGTGAACTGGGGCAGCCAGGTTTTTCTCTTTCTCCTTGTAGCCATGAGGTCTCCCCACATGGTCCAGGGCTCCCAGAGACTAAGGCTAGACCTGGAACTGACAGACTGTCACCTCATTGTTCAGAGCAGCCATGGCTGGATTTCAAGGGGAGGAGAAACAAACCTCACTTCTTGATGGCAGAAATGTCAAAGAATTTATGGCCATCTTTTATCCACCACAATGTAAAGGCCAGAATTCTACTCCCAGAAAGTCTGAGTTAGTAGGTATGTGGTGGGGTTGCAAGATTCTGCATTTTAGAAAATACCCAGTGAGATTCTAGTGCAAAGCATCCCCACAGCACATGCTGAAAATTACCACTTTACAAGACGTGATGGAAAGTGTGCTTATAGGGAATCTGCCCATCAATCAATTAAGAAACATCAGCTAATCGTGTGATGTGTGCCTGGAATCACATCATATGCTCTGGAGAGAGTAAAAGGAACATAATGATCCCAGCCCTGAACGTGCTCATACTCCCTGAAACCACAGTGCAAGGGGATGCTGAATGCTAGAATTCCCCATGGGAGAGGGCCAGGTGGGGGAAAGGGGAAGAACAGTGTCCACGTATCGCCAAGGTGACTGAGGCAAACACCAGGAGCTGAGCCATAGGAATCAGATCAAAAGTGTGCTGGGATGAATAGGTGGCTAGAATAAATTATAAGGGGAAAGGGAGCTGTTCTCTGCAAAGCTTCTAGAGAGAAATGGAGATGAGGCAGAACATGGAAGCAGGGGGTGTGACAGCTCCCAAGCACATTTTTTCAAAGTGTGGTCTTTTCTCCCAGGCTTTTGACTGGACCACGTCCCCTCATCTTTTATTGCTCCCCAATCCTGACTTTCTTTCTGGACCTACTTGCCTGTGTTGCTCCTATGCCAGCAAGCCAAGAAGCTCCGCTCCAAGACGGGACAACCAGTCTTTCCACTAACAACATAGAATTGCAGGCAGCCTTCTGACTTATCCTGTACATGGCTCCAGCAACTAAATCTGAATCCCAGCCCCCAAAGCAGACTCTTGTGCATGTGAACGCCTGCACATGTATGCATGTGTGCATGCATGCAGGCGTGTGTGTGTAAGGGATGTCTCCTGGGAGAGGCATAAGGTTTGGAGACTCTCAGGAGCTGGCTCAAGTGATGAAGAATGTTACTGAGTATCTGAACACATTGCTGAAAATAATACCAAGAGGATGACCTGTAATCTAGAGAGATACGTGGCATGAGAGATAACAGTGGAATGAACTCTGTGGCCATGGACCAGAAGAACGGGTTGGGAGGGGTGCTGTAACAGAAGGGTCCAAGAGGCTATCTGTAAACAGGGGTATGTGTAGGGTGCCCCAGGGCATGAAGTCTGGCTACTCAAAGATGTCTTATTTGGCTGAATGGAAAACAATCCCTTCTTGTCCCAATCAGAGGCTGCTGTCAGCGCTAAGTTTTGAAGAGTCAGGACTGAAAGCCAGGGGGGACCAGCAGCAGCTAGGGATGGCATCAGCAACCAGGCAGGGACCTGGGCACAAAGGGAAGTTCATGGCTAAGTGGTGAGCCAGGAATCAGCTAGGCAGGGAGCCAGCGGGAAGTCTGAGAGCCGGCTGGGCAGCCATGGTCCCACAGCACAGGGTGCCCCTTGGGCCGGGGCATGCTCACAGACAGACAGCACAGGGAGACACAATCTCCAGGAAGACAGGCCTGGGTCATGCTGTTCTGCATACAGGCTCATTCCTGGCCATGGCTAAGGGAGGAAGCAATTGCAAATCAGTCTAGGGCTTCTGGGCCCATCCACAGGACAGGATGGGAAGCAAAGATCAGGCCTCTGTGCCAGTTAGACGAAAAGTGCCCCTCAGGCAAGCAGCTGGTGCCCCTGAGTCCTAAGGGCCCCCTCCTCCAGGCAGACACAGGATTCAACCCACACCACAGGTTTAGTGTGAATAATGCATTTGGACTAGCCCTCCTCAAGCCCCTCAGGAGAGCCTTTGTGCAAGACAGCAAGTAAAAAGTCATACAAGGTGACCCAGTATGGAGACAGGGATAAGGGCCAATTTTTGTCCTGAATGTTTGAGTATACTGGCCGGATCTTGATTTTATTTTTTTTTAACCATAAGTCAGGGAACTTTTGAGTTCCTCTATACCTCATCAGACACAGGGGTGGTAAATTAGTCCCCATCAGAGAGATATGAAATGTTAATACCAGGCTAACTGGGAAAACAGGGAGCAAGTGGGCAGGTCCAGGGAGCCTGGTGCCTAAGCATTGTCATGCCAGCCGGCCCAGCTAGTAAGTGGCTGGCTTGAGCAGGGGACAAGCTGAGAAAGGCTGCCCAGGCACTACTGCCAAAAACACTGTTCCAGTTGAATGGCAAGCCACATTCCACAGCCTGGCAACTGGAGGGTGACAGCGTCTGCTGTGCTCGTTTTCAGATCAGGAAAATACCACCGCATCATGGAGTGACTGCCGAAAATTTCAGGACACTCACATCAAAACACATCAGTGCTCTATTCGCCCTGCCACTGCTGGGGAGGCTGGTCGCCCAACCAGTGAGCTTTTCTTTTGCTAGTCAAATAAAGCCCTTAAAATACCTCTACTTCCTAATCCATCACCCACCCACTTCCTTATCTGTAGATTCCAGCTTTCCCAGTGAGTGTGTTGGTTCTGGCAAGAGGCTCTTGACCTGATTCCTCTTTCAGTTGGTCTGACTAGTTAGGTCTGACTTGGGCTAATCTTCTTTTCAGTTTCTTGAATGCTTGAGGTGTGCCAGGCACTGTGCTCAGGGAATGCAGATAATTAGGACATGGTCCCTCCCCTCAAAAAGACTGTCGCGTGGAAAGAGGGACAGACAGGTGGACAATGGCTGCCTACGCAGCGCCTATTTCCTCTTTACTTGCAGAACCCTAACACTATTTGAAATCCTCCCTTCACTCCCCTTCAAAGGCACACTCACACAGCCTGCTTTGGGTGTAGAAGGGAGTGTATAGTCAGGGGCAGGAGGAGTCAGAAGCAGAGTTTTAGGGGAAGGGAGATGGGCCTGCCCTGAAAGTCCACGCTGTTACTGGGAGGGCTGGCTGTCCTGCCCTGCAGCTGAGCCGCATATCCTATTAGGAGAGGAGCACCCCAGGACAATCACACCAGATTGAAAGGCAATGTGCAGCTGTGGTTCACTCACGTTCTTAAATATTACATAGTGCAAATATATACAGCTTATAGTGCTTCCCAGGCGATGCCAGGGGTAAACACCCTGCCTGCCAGTGCAGGAGACAGAAGAGACGTGGGTTCAGTCCCTGGGTTGGGAAATTCCCCTGGAGGAGGAAACGGCAACCCACTGCAGTACTCTTGCTTAGAGAATCCCATGCACAGAGGAGCCTGGTGGGCTACAGTCCATGGGGTTGCAAAGAGTCAGACGTGACTGAGTGACTAACACACACACACACAACTTAATGTCCTAGTGACATTTCTATCAACAGTGTGTAGGGGCTCCATATTCTCACTTATGCTGCATTTCATAGCATTTTTTATTCAAAAAAAATCTAGCGATTTCCAATACAAATATAAATTTGAATTTTTCTGATTGCTGATGATTATCATCATGAATATTGGTCATTTTGTTTCTGCTTCTGTGAAAGCTTGTCCAAGTCTTTTGGCCATTTCATTTTGAGATATTTGTATTTTTCTAATCGATTTTTAGGTGTTATTTACATATTCTGAATAGTAATAATTTGTCAGCTGTATTTTCTAAATATCTTCTTCCATTTTATAATACATATTTTCACTTTTGTAACAAACAAATGTTGCTCATTTTTATGTCGGAAGACTGATCAATATTTTCTTCATAGCTAGTTCTTTTTGGACCTTTTTAGTAAGTCCTTCTCTACTCCAAAGTCATAAAGATATTCTTCTATTTTATGCTAAAAATTGTGAAGTTTTGCTATACACATTTAAGTTTAATTCACCTGAGATTCATTATGTGTGTGGTGTGAGACAGGGATCCAATTTCACTTGTTTTCCATATGTATTAAGCGTCCCAGGACAATTTATCAAATTATCCTCCCTATTTCCAATGACTGCANTCTATTTTATGCTAAAAATTGTGCAGTTTTGCTATACACATTTAAGTTTAATTCACCTGAGATTCATTATGTGTGTGGTGTGAGATAGGGATCCAATTTCACTTGTTTTCCATATGTATTAAGCGTCCCAGGACAATTTATCAAATTATCCTCCCTATTTCCAATGACTGCAATGCCATCTTGTGTGTAAGTTTCCATACACACAAGTCTGCTTCTAGGTTTTCCATTTTGTTCTATCATCACTTTGTTTAGTCCTGAGCCTAGTCTTATTTCCATACCTGTATGAAAAAAATGTTGCTATTAGGAAAGACAAAATTTCCCACCGTATTCTTCTTCAAGAATGCTTAGCTATTCTTAGGCTCTGCTCATCGATATACATTTAGAATCAATTTGTCAAGTTCTTTGAAAAGCTCTGTGGGCATTTTTATTGGCATTGCACTGAGATTATAGATCAATTTGAGGAAAATCGACATCTTCATAATACTGAGTTTTCCCAGCCATTACAATAGTGTATCTTCATTTATTTAGGTCTCTTTAAAATGTTTTCATTCACTCAAAATTCAACTGCTCTCTGCCAGACACTTATGTCAAGGGGCAAAAATCCTTACCATGATCGGACATATATTCTGGTAGGGAGAAGACAATAGAAAAAATAAATAGGTAAAAATAACAAATATGTAAAACTAATGAATAAAAGGTCAAAAGGAAGAAAGCAAACTGGTCACATGCCTATCTGGGGGAAGGCAGAAGAAAGGCAAGTGTAGGAAATTTCACATGAGGAGCCTGGGCTGGCTAGAGCAGAGAGATAACAAAGGCAGGGACTGTAGGACCTGAGGTCAGAAAGGACATGGGACCCAGTCATTCACATGGGCCAGGGTGAGTCTGGGCTAATGACCCCAGGAGGGATGTGATCTGACTATGTATAAACAGGGCCGCCCTGGCTGCTGTGTTGAAAACCTATGAAGCAGGAAGTAAGTAGGGAGGCCATCTATAGGTTCCTACAATCATTCAAATGTGCCATGATGGTGGCTTGGACCAGGGTCATGGCAACACGGTGGTGAGAAGTGGCCAGTAAGAAGTAACACCAGGAAGATTTGCTGATGAATGAGATATCAGTGGGGAGGGGTTCCGAGGACTGATTAGTCCAAGAGACATTCCTGAGCAACGGGAGAGATGCTGTTGCCCTTTACCAAGGTGTGAAAGAGTAGGTTGGAGGTAGGACATCAGGCAATCAAAACTCTTCATAAGTTTGAGATTTCTAGTAGACAGCTCAGGGGATGTGCTTTGTGGCCTGTTAGATACTGAAGACTGAAGTTCAGAAGGGAGATGTCAACTGAAGTTATACTCTTGGAAGTCACTTAACTGTATTAGTCAGGATCCCAACAGAAAATAATAGCATATGCAAATTAGGAACATTTAAGTAGAATTTATTTACAGAGGGGCTATTTTTAGAGGTGGGCATGTAGGGAAACCCAAGGAATCATGGAAAACTCTGAGTGCTGCAAACACCAAAAAAGCAAGAGAAATAGGGGGCCACAGAAACTGGGAAACACCTGGGTGAATAAGGGGGTGTTGAGAGGAGACGTCTTTTGTTGAAGTCCTTACCCAGGAGGAGCTGAGAGAATAAATTCCTGAACATCACGCTTCTCTCTCCCCTTAATATCCTATCTACAACCAACAGGAGGCACAGGGGCCTGTTGATAAAGTATGTAAAAGCCAACCTCCTGAGGCAAAACCCAGGAAATAGAAAGATCGAGAATAGATCTAAAGGGAAACAGAAGATACCTGGAGCAAGCAGGTAAGGTGGTGTTTAGGTGATGAGATTGAATGCGATGACTAGGGAATGTATGCAGACAGAGGAGATGCCCAAGGACTGAGCTCTGGAACATTCCAATTCTTAGAAGCTGGATTAAAAAGGAAGAAACAG
Organism: Oreotragus oreotragus; assembly: GCA_006410675.1. Lineage (NCBI taxonomy): Eukaryota > Metazoa > Chordata > Mammalia > Artiodactyla > Bovidae > Oreotragus > Oreotragus oreotragus. The sequence continues at coordinate 507,423 of SJYX01020054.1, forward strand.
CAAAAGGCACTGGGGAGGAGTGACCAGAAAAAATCTCTAGGTGAGAATGGGGTTTTAGATGTCAAGTGAAGAAGCCATTTTTAAGGAGAGTGTGTCACATGCTGCTCTTAGGTAAAGTAAGATAGGGCCTGGGAACTGACCACTGGAAGCAGCAAGCAGAAGCCGCCAGTGGCCTTGCCAATGCAATGGTAGCGGGAGAGAGACCTCACTGAAGTGGGTCTAAGTGAAAATCAAAGAATTGAGAATAAACAACAGAAGGGATTTTGTTAAAAATTATAAAATTTATGTGATAAAGGGGTTGAGGGAAATGGGTGGTTGCTGGAAAGGAAAGTAGATCAAGAAAGGCTTTTGTTTTTAAGATGAGAGGAAATAATAGCATATCTATGTACTCATAGAAAGGATCCTAGCATAAAAAGGGAACAATGGATGATGCAGGACAGAGTCAAATTGCTAGAGCAATGCCCTGAGATAGATAAGAAGGGATGGGGCCTGGTGCATAAAGAGAGGGCTTGGGTTTAGTTCAAGGTTTGGGGAGTTCATCTACAGGAGCAGGAAGAATTGTAAGAGTGTAAGTACAGATGCTAGTGGGTGTGCAGATGTAGCAGGTGGTATGGAAGTTCTTGTCTGATTGCTTCATTTTTTTTTCAGTACATAGAAGCAGAGTCACCAACTGACAGAACCTGGGAGAAATTGGCATTTTGCAAACAGGAAATGTACCAAGTAGTCAACTAACTTAGTAGTCATCAAAATTTTCTCTTTCAAAAATAATTTGAAAAATAATGTCTCTCAAAATATTTGCAAATGGTGTGACTGACAAGGGCTTAATTTCCAAAATATACAAACAGTTCATACAGTTCAACAACAACAAAAATAACCAATGCAATTGAAAAGTGAGCAGAAGACTTAAATAGACATTTCTCCAGAAAAGGTATATAGATGGCCAACCAGCCCGTGAAAGATGCCAAAGATCGCTAATTATTAGAGGAATGCAAATCAAAACTACAACAAGGTACTACTAGAATGGTCATCATCAAAAAGTCTACAAACAACAAATGCTTGAGCGAATGTGGAGGAAAGGGAACCTTCCTGCACTGTTGGTGGGAATGTAAGTTTTTGTAGCCACTTTGGAGAACAGTATGGAGGTTTCTCAAAAAAAGCCAAAAATAGAGCTTCCATATGATCCAGCAATCCCAATCCTGGCACACATCCAGATGAAACTATAATTCAAAAATATACATGCACTCCTATTTTTATTGGAGCACTATTTCCAATAACCAAGACATATAAACAACCCAATGTCCCTCAACGGATGAATGGCTAAAGAAGATGCAATACATATAGGTAAGTGTGCCATGATTTTCGTAAGGCAGGCCAGCATGATAAAGCAATGCAGATATGCGTGATTATAGTTATTGGCTATGGAATATATGGAATATAATCTGGGTAAATTCTTCAAACAAGATTTATTATTTTTTTCATACTGGCCTGGAAAGTCCTTTGTTAAGTTCATTTCTAGTTTCTTTATTTAAAAAATCTTTAAAAATATGTTTTTAAGTTGTTAAGTACACAAATAAAATTAGTTTTAATATATTGATCATATTATCAAGCCAGCCTGAAAGAAATCTCGATACCTTTTATATGGGTTGCCCTGGGCTCTGTTTCAGGTGGTCATATCCTCCATAAATAGTGCCAGTCATGTTTCCTGCTTTTCCATCCATATGCTTTTCATTGTTTTTCATGTCTTGCTGTGTTGACAAGTAACTCCAATATAATATTGAATATAGACGTAGTAATAATGTCTGCTATCAACTTATTACTGACTTTAAATGGAATGCTTTTAACATTTTATCATTAATAAAGATGTTTACTCTAGGTTTTGGGTAGGTATTCTTTGTGGATTATATTTACGCATTTTTTTAAACACTAAATGACTCTTTGATAATAACTTGGTCATTATGTAATATATATTTTTTATGTGACTGGAGTCTGAATATTTACAGTCTAAGGAGATACAGTTTATTATGCCCATTTTACAGACAAGAAACTGAGACTTAGAGGAAACATAAGACATATAAATGTCAGATGTCAAAACAAGAATTAAAATCAGGTCTGTTTGATTATCAGGGAAGGCAATGGCACCCCACCCCAGTACTCTTGCCTGGAAAATCCAATGGACGGAGTAGCCTGGTGGGCTGCAGTCCATGGGGCCGCTAACAGTCGGACAGACTGAGCGACTTCACTTTCACTTTTCTCTTTCATGCATTGAAGAAGGAAATGGCGACCCACTCCAGTATTCTTGCCTGGAGAATCCCAGGGATGCGGGAGCCNCTTATTACTGACTTTAAATGGAATGCTTTTAACATTTTATCATTAATAAAGATGTTTACTCTAGGTTTTGGGTAGGTATTCTTTGTGGATTATATTTACGCATTTTTTTAAACACTAAATGACTCTTTGATAATAACTTGGTCATTATGTAATATATATTTTTTATGTGACTGGAGTCTGAATATTTACAGTCTAAGGAGATACAGTTTATTATGCCCATTTTACAGACAAGAAACTGAGACTTAGAGGAAACATAAGACATATAAATGTCAGATGTCAAAACAAGAATTAAAATCAGGTCTGTTTGATTATCAGGGAAGGCAATGGCACCCCACCCCAGTACTCTTGCCTGGAAAATCCAATGGACGGAGTAGCCTGGTGGGCTGCAGTCCATGGGGCCGCTAACAGTCGGACAGACTGAGCGACTTCACTTTCACTTTTCTCTTTCATGCATTGAAGAAGGAAATGGCGACCCACTCCAGTATTCTTGCCTGGAGAATCCCAGGGATGCGGGAGCCTGGTGGGCTGCCGTCTATGGGGTCACACAGAGTCGGACACGACTGAAGTGACTTAGCAGCAGCAGCAGCAGCTGTTTGATTATAAACTTAAGCTTTTTCCACCAGCTATCCTCCCTGAGGGCAAAGGCTAGGTCTTTTTGTGACCTGTGTGAAAGTCGCTCAGTTGTGTCTGACTCTTTGTGACTGTATAGTCTATGGAATTCTCCAGACCAGAATACTGGAGCCTTTAGAATAGTAGCCTTTCCCCTCTCCAGGGGATCTTCCCAACCCAGGGATCGAACCCAGGTCTCCTGCATTGCAGGTGGATTCTTTACCAGCTGAGCTACCAGAGAAGTAAGTAAGTCTCAAATACCAGGGCAGTGCTGTGCTCATAGTACTTACTCAAGAAATTTGTTGAATAAACAGTGAATGGATGTTTCAAGACATCCATTCAAATAATGAATGGATGTTTAAAGTTTCCTTAGCTGGAAAAAAAATAAATAACACTTTTCCTACCATATGGGTCAAAAAGTGATGTTAAATGTAAATGGAAGAAAAGATCTAAAGAAGTGGATCTAAAGGGTAATCTTGGTGATTTTTTTATTATAGTTCTTTAAATTCTTCATTGGAAGAATTTTAATTCATTAGAACAGATTTTTTAAAGGCCAATGGGCGACAGAAAGTGAAATTGAGAGAAAGTCTCTTAAAATGTACAAAGTCTCCCGGGGTCAATGATTTTACTAGTGTGTTTATTATACTCAGGACCAAAGAAATCAAAATCACTGATGGTCAAGTCTCCATTAAAACGTCTCCATCTCTTCAGTCCCCAAAGTGGTATTTCTTGGGCAGATATGTTTTAGAGAGACTGAAAATATGTTTCTCCCGTTAGGAAAGGAAGAGCATGCAATGGCACANAGTGTGTTTATTATACTCAGGACCAAAGAAATCAAAATCACTGATGGTCAAGTCTCCATTAAAACGTCTCCATCTCTTCAGTCCCCAAAGTGGTATTTCTTGGGCAGATATGTTTTAGAGAGACTGAAAATATGTTTCTCCCGTTAGGAAAGGAAGAGCATGCAATGGCACACGGTCATGAAGGCTCTAGGAGGGAAGTCCCCCTACATCCTGCAAGACCCTGGGACGGGCCTCTGGGCCACAGACAAGGGCGGGAGACACTACACAAAACACTTGCCAAAGTAGGATAGAGGTGTCAGCAGCTGTAGCCAAAATACTATTTCACTGCTTGCCGAGAAGCATCCAGGGAAAGACTACGCTGTCCCCTCTTCTGGGAAGAGCAAAAATAAAGTTGTATTTCAACCTTAACTTTCCACCTTGTGGGCAAAAATAAAAGGAAAATTACTTCTGGGCAATACTGCACATATCAGAGAATAATGAGCCTTCTTAAGCAGTTGGGCAAGAAGTAGAACAACCAACGCTCTTCTCTCCAGAAAATAATGCAGTGAGTTCCTTTAAAGTGAACCTTAAAAAAAAAAAAAAAAANGAAACCAGATGGCCAAGACCTGAAAATGTTACTTGCTCAGTCGTGTCCGACTCCTTGCGACCTCACAGACTGTAGCCCACCGGGCTCCTCTGTCCATGGGATTTCCTAGGCAAGCATACTGGAGTGGATTGCCATTCCCTTCTCCAGGGGGATCTTCCTCACCCAGGGATTGCACCTAGATCTACCACATTGCAGGCAGATTCTTTACCATTGGCAAAACCAGGGAAACCCAGGAAAGACCTGAGGGGACTTCTAAGAATGGACAGCAGTCCCTGACAACAGACAGCAAGAAGCTGGAGACTTCACTCCCACAGGTCCAGGGATCTTAATTCTGCCAGCAACCAGTGAGACCAGAGGGGGAACTAAAGCCTCAGATGGGACTGAGGCCCGCTGACACCTTGATGACAGTTTGATGAGCCCCTGAGCAGAAAACCCAGCCAATCCACACTCAGACTTCTTTTCTTTTCTCGTACCCAGACTAGTAATCCTTGGGAAGGATGAGATAATGAATACATTATCTAAGCCACTAACCTTGCACAGCAATAGAAAACTAAGAAATCTATCCTTGAGCCTGAAAGTTTGATGACAATATCCATAATCTGAGGTTTTGGGTGAGAATTTACTAAGTAATGGGGAGATGAAGCTAACGAGCTCCTTTATGAGCTGGAAAAAGTTACCTCAAGTGTTTTAGTTGAGGGCATGTGACAGTCGTTCTTGCCATTCACCAAATGTTTCGGCTCTCTCTCCCTCCACACCCATGACAGCCATGTACTGACTATCCCCTGGGTGCAGTCCTAGTTAGACGGACCATGCGCATCGTGTTTGGCGATGTGTATCACTTGAGCCGGGGCACTGAAGCAGTGCAGAACTCCCCAGAGCCCCCTTTCCCTCTGCTGTAGTGTTCCAGATAGTCTGGGCCCCAGAGTCAGGTTACGGGGGCAGAGCCTATCTTGCTGGCCCATGGTTTCACCTATAGAGTGAAAAATAAATCTTATTTGAAAACACAGCATCATAACTTCGTCCACACTCTTACATGGGAAATTCCTGAACTACACAGCCAAAAAACCAAAAAGGCCCATGTTTCACCTATAGAGTGAAAAATGAATCTTATTTGAAAACACAGCAACTTTACAATTGTTTGTTACTGCATCATAACTTAGTCCACACTCTTACATGGGAAATTCCTGAACTGCACAGCCAGAAAAACAAAAAAGCCAGAGATACAGACATGAGAAGAGAGGAGAATACTCAACCTCTTACATGGTGTCACATGCCTGAATTATTTCCAGTTCTTATTTCAAACAAACAGAAAAAAATTTTTAAATGCTTTAGGTCAGTGCATGCAGAAGAGAAAAACTTGAACATCAGCCACCACTCATCTATGCTGAAAAGCACGAGGATCTTAGAATCAAATAAAGTCTGAGAAGGCAGAACCAACAAAGCAGCTGGCTCTTTACTTTGTGGAGGGAAAAGTGGGGAGAAGCTCTTCTTGGGAAACTCTTCTTAGGATAAATGTTATCACCAGTCTTTGGGGTTTCCATGTTCCCTTAATTTTGAGAGCCTAGAGGATGAGTCTTCATATCCTGCTCAGTAAGATTGTCTAAAGAAGGAGTGTATCTACCCAGTAGAAACAAACAATACAAACGTAAGGTCTGATTTTTAAAAGTGCTGCGATGGGTCAGGAAGATCCCCTGGAGAAGGGAATGGCAGCCCACTCCAGTATTCTTGCCTGGGAAATCTCATGGACAGAGGAGCCCTGGACTACAGTCCATGGGGTCCTAAAGAGTCAGACATGACTGAGTGACTAACACATGATAGGAGAGAAAACGGATGAGCAGTACAATCCTGGTTTTAAAAGGAAGAAAAATAGTATCATGCTAATAGGGAGATGTTAATGTTAAATGATCAGTTTGATCAGCTATAAGGTCCTTTTGAAAACTATTCAGATGGTTTCTGTGGCAAACACTAAAATTAGATCTTAAAGATAGAGGTTCTGGTGAAATGTTCTTTGGGAAATTAACAGAAATTCCATTCTAGCAGATTTGGATTTGAAAGATAAAAATACCACTGGCTCTGTGACTAGTGGGATAGTTGAAGCAGATATGTATAAATTAAGCTATCCCTATGTATATCTTTTTTCAAAGTGTTATTCTATTCAGACCACATCAGTAATGCATAGCCAAGGAAATGAATTGAGGAAGAAAAGAGATCTCTTGACCACACCACTCAGTGACTCCTGATCAAATATTACAGAAGTAACTAGATCATTATACTTCCCAAAGGTAAATTTGGTCAAAATATATTCATCACCAAGCACTAGAACTGGACACTATAACTTGTGGAGCATTTTTCCGTTTGAATATTCTAGCTATGTCTACATAGTAAGAGGAAATGGAATACTGAGACAATGACTGGGCAATTTAGGCTATAAGTTTATATTTACAATGAAAAATAAAGTACTTGTGACAAAACAGATTGTTAAATTGAATCACCTGAGGTAATTGCTTCAGTTCCTTCACCCCACCTTTTTATAGATGTGTGGTCACAGCCTTTGGGAGAGATAAGGGTATTGTGGGTGCCTGAATGTCGGACTTATGGGCCAAAGGACACACTCCTACTGATGGCCCCAAAGCTATTCTAGGTGCAAAATACTTGCCTGCTAGTCATATGCTCTTCTCACTTCAATGCTAGGTGATAGTACCAGCATATGGCTTCCATAGGCAAGCTGGTTGCTATATATTTAGGTTCTATCTATATTTCCTTTGGACCTGTGCAATGAAGTCCTCTGAATGATGAAGGGAAAAGCCACAGCATTCTCTTGAAAGGAATGTCATTCTGCTCTCACGACACAGAGAGGTACTTTTAGTGTACATTTAAATGTAAATAAATGCATCAGATTAATGATCTCAGCCTCAGAGAGACACTAAAACAGCCCATTGATGACCTTTCATGTTCTACCTGAAACTGTAAAAAGGTGGTATAAGAGGCAGTTTGGATCTTTAGAAAGAATCATTTCCTTTCTAGAAGCAGTCATCCCCCTTGGTTTCTCAGATTTTCCTCTAAATAGCAATGTTGAGGCTTTATTAGTTAATCAATAAGACATGATACAGAGTATGGTTATCATAAAATAATCATTCCCTGGAGCATTTCGAGGCATGAGCCTCTTGCCTCTAATCAGATTGGGTTGAGATTACCTCTGGATAACCACACTCACGGGAACTGTCTCATTTCTATTATGGGTATATTTTATAATAGGGAAAAATGTACATTCCTGTTGGGGGAAAATGAAGTTGGCAGCTTATACCTAGCAATCATTTCAGTTGAGCCGAGAAACTCCTCTTTTTGAAAGAAGTCAAACTATGCTTCGTCTATTCAAGCAATGTCAGAGAAAAGAGGCAGCTCACATGCCGTGTGGGTAACGCGATACAATGGAGACTGTATTTTACTTTGGCATTGCAAGCTCCAAATTATATGCAAACATTCAAAGAGGGCATTTGAAACTTGGTATGCATGTTTATAAATGGCACATTCTGAATCTGGAGTGGGCTTAGGTGTCTAGGTTACAATAACAGATGATCTCCAATGTAAAAATGGAACAAAGCCTTTTTTTAACTTCCTGCAGAGAAAGATGTTCGACTTTCTGCTTCAATTATAATCCCAGGCACACTGGAGATTCTGTTAAGAGTAATTTCTCTCTATTTCTCCTTATCCTGACCAGCCAAAAATTTTAATCAAATTACATATATTGGAAAGTTAAAGGCAGAAAAGACCAGTGAGCCATGAAATACACTTTACAACAGTGTGCACAGCACTTAACCTATTGGTTTAGAATGATGGAAAAAGCCATTTAAAATGTTAGATGAGCACACTGCAGAGATGATTATAAACTCCTAGAGCTGTAGGTTTTAATCCTATTTTTCTATGCATTGCATTTTTATTCAGGAATTTTTAACATGGGATAAATGATTTAAAAAAAAAGATGGTGAAAATACTTTTGTGAATTGTTTGGTGGAAATATTTGTTACTAATAATTAAATTGAGATACAAGAAAGTTGGACAATATTACCGCCATATTAATGGAATCAGATGATGCTCTTTTGTTTGTCAAAATAAAACCAAAATTATTTCAGGTTTAATTTTTGAATGAAAGGAAAGAAGGTAGACACAATCTCAGGACACCATAAAGAGAAACTGTCTCATTTATGGATTTGTGACATTAGAACTAAATTTAGCTTCTACTTGGCAACACTGCATTTGATTAATGATACACCTTTTCAATTCTGGTTATTTCAAGAGCCTCAGAATATCTTTCTTGGGCCCAAACAATTGCTCAATGCTTTCTACTATTTCATTTCCTCAGAATTGTACTTGATTTCTGCAAAACAGCTAGGGCAACTGGGCTCCTGGCTTGAAAGAAATAAGGACTGTTCATCATCAAAAAGTCTACAAACAACAAATGCTTGAGCGAATGTGGAGGAAAGGGAACCTTCCTACACTGTTGGTGGGAATGTAAGTTTTTGCAGCCACTTTGGAGAACAGTATGGAGGTTTCTCAAAAAAAAAGCCAAAAATAGAGCTACGATATGATCCAGCAATCCCAATCCTGGGCACACATCCAGATGAAACTATAATTCAGAAACATACACGCACTCTTATTTTTATTGGAGCACTATTTCCAATAACCAAGACATATAAACAACCCAATGTCCCTCAATGGATGAATGGATAAAGAAGATGCAATACATATAGGTAAGTGTGCCATGATTTTGGTAAGGCAGGCCAGCCTGTTAGAGCAATGAAAAGTGCAATGGAATTGAGGATATGTGTGTGTGTGTGTGTATATATATATATATATATATATGTGCAGATATGCGTGATTATAGTTATTGGCTATGGAATATAATCTGGGTAAATTCTTCAAACAAGATTTATTATTTTTTTCATACTGACCTGGGAAGTCCTTTGTTAAGTTCATTTCTAGTTTCTTTATTTAAAAAATATTTAAAAATATGTTTTCTAAGTTGTTAAGTACACAAATAAAATTAGTTTTAATATATTGATCATATTATCAAGCCAGCCTGAAAGAAATCTCGATACCTTTTATATGGGTTGCCCTGGGCTCTGTTTCAGGTGGTCATATCCTCCATAAATAGTGCCAGTCATGTTTCCTGCTTTTCCATCCTTATGCTTTTTGTTGTTTTTCATGTCTTGCTGTGTTGACAAGTAACTCCAATATAATACTGAATATAGACGTAGTAATAATGACTGCTATTAGCTTATTACTGACTTTAAATGGAATGCTTTTAACATTTTATCATTAATAAAGATGTTTACTCTAGGTTTTGGGTAGGTATTCTTTGTGGATTATATTTATGCATTTTTTTAAACACTAAATGACTCTTTGATAATAACTTGGTCATTATGTAATATATATTTTTTATGTGACTGGAGTCTGAATATTTACAGTCTAAGGAGATACAGTTTATTATGCCCATTTTACAGACAAGAAACTGAGACTTAGAGGAAACATAAGACATATAAATGTCAGATGTCAAAACAAGAATTAAAATCAGGTCTGTTTGATTATAAACTTACGCTTTTTCCACCAGCTATCCTCCCTGAGGGCAAAGACTAGGTCTTTTTGTGACCTGTGTGAAAGTCACTCAGTTGTGTCTGACTCTTTGTGACTGTATAGTCCATGGAATTCTCCAGACCAGAATACTGGAGCCTTTAGAATAGTGGGTAGCTTTTCCCCTCTCCAGGGGATCTTCCCAACCCAGGGATTGAACCCAGGTCTCCTGCATTGCAGGTGGATTCTTTACCAGCTGAGTCATCAGGAAAGTAAGTCAGTCTCAAATACCCGGGGCAGTGCTGTGCTCATAGTACTTACTCAAGAAATTTGTTGAATAAATAATGAATGGATGTTTCAAGACATCCATTCAAATAATGAATGGATGTTTAAAGTTTCCTTAGCTGGAAAAAAAATAAATAACACTTTTCCTACCATATGGGTCAAAAAATGATGTTAAATGTAAATGGAAGAAAAGATCTAAAGAAGTGGATATAAAGGGTAGTCTTGGTGACTTTTTTATTATAGTTCTTTAAATTCTTCATTGAAAGAATTTTAATTCATTAGAACAGATTTTTAAAAGGCCAATGGGAGACAGATAGTGAAATTGAGAGAAAGTCTCTTAAAACATACAAAGTCTCCCGGGGTCAATGATTTTACTAAGTGTGTTTATTATACTCAGGACCAAAGAAATCAAAATCACTGATGGTCAAGTCTCCATTAAAACGTCTCCATCTCTTCAGTCCCCAAAGTGGTATTTCTTGGGCAGATATGTTTTAGAGAGACTGAAAATATGTTTCTCCCGTTAGGAAAGGAAGAGCATGCAATGGCACACGGTCATGAAGGCTCTAGGAGGGAAGTCCCCCTACATCCTGCAAGACCCTGGGACGGGCCTCTGGGCCACAGACAAGGGCGGGAGACACTACACAAAACACTTGCCAAAGTAGGATAGAGGTGTCAGCAGCTGTAGCCAAAATACTATTTCACTGCTTGCCGAGAAGCATCCAGGGAAAGACTACGCTGTCCCCTCTTCTGGGAAGAGCAAAAATAAAGTTGTATTTCAACCTTAACTTTCCACCTTGTGGGCAAAAATAAAAGGAAAATTACTTCTGGGCAATACTGCACATATCAGAGAATAATGAGCCTTCTTAAGCAGTTGGGCAAGAAGTAGAACAACCAACGCTCTTCTCTCCAGAAAATAATGCAGTGAGTTCCTTTAAAGTGAACCTTAAAAAAAAAAAAAAAAAGCTCTCTTCAAAAGGAAATACAGTGAGATACACCATCAGGGGCCATCTAAGAATGCCACATCTCTACTGGAGGATGGCACTTGGGAATAAACTGAAGTTATAGCAGTTGGGAGGCTAACCTGATTCACACACCATCCCATCATCACTGCCTCATGGCTCTCTCAACTTCAAGGTAGTTCACATCTGTTGTTTTCTTCCCTTTCCTCCTTTCTTCCCTCACTCTCTCATTGTTTTTATGTTTTAAATGTTGATTCATTGAACAATCCAATAAATTTTTCTGTGAAGTCAGGTATTAAGATGATGCTAAACACTCTCAAGCTTTCAAGACTGGCTTCTAATTGTACAGATCTTATCCTCTCTGTGTCTCTGTGTCAGCAGAATTCTAACACAGTCACCAAGATTTCTGCCTCCAATGTATATGTACCCTTTATAATCCCTTCCCCTTGACTGTGAGGGAAGCTGTCAATATAGTGTGATATCACTCTCACAATCATGCTATGTCATATGGCAGAGGGATTTATAGATGTAATTAAGATCCCTAATTAGTTAACTTTGAGTTAATCAAAAGAGATTATCCTAGGTGGGCCCAGTCCACCTAACCAAAAGAGCCTTTCAGTTCAGTTCAGTTCAGTCGCTCAGTCGTGTCCGACTCTTTGTGACCCCCATGAATCGTGGCATGCCAGGCCTCCCTGTCCATCACCATCTCCCGGAGTTCACTCAGACTCACATCCATCGAGTCCGTGATGCCATCCAGCCATCTCATCCTCGGTCGTCCCCTTCTCCTCCTGCCCCCAATCCCTCCCAGCATCAGAGTCTTTTCCAATGAGTCAACCCTTCGCATGAGGTGGCCAAAGTATTGGAGTTTCAGCTTTAGCATCATTCCTTCCAAAGAAATCCCAGGGCTGATCTCCTTCAGAATGGACTGGTTGGATCTCCTTGCAGTGCAAGGGACTCTCAGGAGTCTTCTCCAACACCACAGTTCAAAAGCATTGATTCTTCGGCGCTCAGCTTTCTTCACAGTCCAACTTTCACATCCATACATGACCACAGGAAAAACCATAGCCTTGACTAGGCGGACCTTAGTCGGCAAAGTAATGTCTCTGCTTTTGAATATACTATCCAGGTTGGTCATAACTTTTCTTCCAAGGNTGAACATCAGCCACCACTCATCTATGCTGAAAAGCACGAGGATCTTAGAATCAAATAAAGTCTGAGAAGGCAGAACCAACAAAGCAGCTGGCTCTTTACTTTGTGGAGGGAAAAGTGGGGAGAAGCTCTTCTTGGAAAACTCTTCTTAGGATAAATGTTATCACCAGTCTTTGGGGGTTCCATGTTCCCTTAATTTTGAGAGCCTAGAGGATGAGTCTTCATATCCTGCTCAGTAAGATTGTCTAAAGAAGGAGTGTATCTACCCAGTAGAAACAAACAATACAAACGTAAGGTCTGATTTTTAAAAGTGCTGCGATGGGTCAGGAAGATCCCCTGGAGAAGGGAATGGCGGCCCACTCCAGTATTCTTGCCTGGGAAATCTCATGGACAGAGGAGCCCTGGACTACAGTCCATGGGGTCCCAAAGAGTCAGACATGACTGAGTGACTAACACATGATAGGAGAGAAAACGGATGAGCAGTACAATCCTGGTTTTAAAAGGAAGAAAAATAGTATCATGCTAATAGGGAGATGTTAATGTTAAATGATCAGTTTGATCAGCTATAAGGTCCTTTTGAAAACTATTCAGATGGTTTCTGTGGCAAACACTAAAATTAGATCTTAAAGATAGAGGTTCTGGTGAAATGTTCTTTGGGAAATTAACAGAAATTCCATTCTAGCAGATTTGGATTTGAAAGATAAAAATACCACTGGCTCTGTGACTAGTGGGATAGTTGAAGCAGATATGTATAAATTAAGCTATCCCTATGTATATCTTTTTTCAAAGTGTTATTCTATTCAGACCACATCAGTAATGCATAGCCAAGGAAATGAATTGAGGAAGAAAAGAGATCTCTTGACCACACCACTCAGTGACTCCTGATCAAATATTACAGAAGTAACTAGATCATTATACTTCCCAAAGGTAAATTTGGTCAAAATATATTCATCACCAAGCACTAGAACTGGACACTATGACTTGTGGAGCATTTTTCCGTTTGAATATTCTAGCTATGTCTACATAGTAAGAGGAAATGGAATACTGAGACAATGACTGGGCAATTTAGGCTATAAGTTTATATTTACAATGAAAAATAAAGTACTTGTGACAAAACAGATTGTTAAATTGAATCACCTGAGGTAATTGCTTCAGTTCCTTCACCCCACCTTTTTATAGATGTGTGGTCACAGCCTTTGGGAGAGATAAGGGTATTGTGGGTGCCTGAATGTCGGACTTATGGGCCAAAGGACACACTCCTACTGATGGCCCCAAAGCTATTCTAGGTGCAAAATACTTGCCTGCTAGTCATATGCTCTTCTCACTTCAATGCTAGGTGATAGTACCAGCATATGGCTTCCATAGGCAAGCTGGTTGCTATATATTTAGGTTCTATCTATATTTCCTTTGGACCTGTGCAATGAAGTCCTCTGAATGATGAAGGGAAAAGCCACAGCATTCTCTTGAAAGGAATGTCATTCTGCTCTCACGACACAGAGAGGTACTTTTAGTGTACATTTAAATGTAAATAAATGCATCAGATTAATGATCTCAGCCTCAGAGAGACACTAAAACAGCCCATTGATGACCTTTCATGTTCTACCTGAAACTGTAAAAAGGTGGTATAAGAGGCAGTTTGGATCTTTAGAAAGAATCATTTCCTTTCTAGAAGCAGTCATCCCCCTTGGTTTCTCAGATTTTCCTCTAAATAGCAATGTTGAGGCTTTATTAGTTAATCAATAAGACATGATACAGAGTATGGTTATCATAAAATAATCATTCCCTGGAGCATTTCGAGGCATGAGCCTCTTGCCTCTAATCAGATTGGGTTGAGATTACCTCTGGATAACCACACTCACGGGAACTGTCTCATTTCTATTATGGGTATATTTTATAATAGGGAAAAATGTACATTCCTGTTGGGGGAAAATGAAGTTGGCAGCTTATACCTAGCAATCATTTCAGTTGAGCCGAGAAACTCCTCTTTTTGAAAGAAGTCAAACTATGCTTCGTCTATTCAAGCAATGTCAGAGAAAAGAGGCAGCTCACATGCCGTGTGGGTAACGCAATACAATGGAGACTGTATTTTACTTTGGCATTGCAAGCTCCAAATTATATGCAAACATTCAAAGAGGGCATTTGAAACTTGGTATGCACGTTTATAAATGGCACATTCTGAGTCTGGAGTGGGCTTAGGTGTCTAGGTTACAATAACAGATGATCTCCAATGTAAAAATGGAACAAAGCCTTTTTTTAACTTCCTGCAGAGAAAGATGTTCGACTTTCTGCTTCAATTATAATCCCAGGCACACTGGAGATTCTGTTAAGAGTAATTTCTCTCTATTTCTCCTTATCCTGACCAGCCAAAAATTTTAATCAAATTACATATATTGGAAAGTTAAAGGCAGAAAAGACCAGTGAGCCATGAAATACACTTTACAACAGTGTGCACAGCACTTAACCTATTGGTTTAGAATGATGGAAAAAGCCATTTAAAATGTTAGATGAGCACACTGCAGAGATGATTATAAACTCCTAGAGCTGTAGGTTTTAATCCTATTTTTCTATGCATTGCATTTTTATTCAGGAATTTTTAACATGGGATAAATGATTTAAAAAAAAAGATGGTGAAAATACTTTTGTGAATTGTTTGGTGGAAATATTTGTTACTAATAATTAAATTGAGATACAAGAAAGTTGGACAATATTACCGCCATATTAATGGAATCAGATGATGCTCTTTTGTTTGTCAAAATAAAACCAAAATTATTTCAGGTTTAATTTTTGAATGAAAGGAAAGAAGGTAGACACAATCTCAGGACACCATAAAGAGAAACTGTCTCATTTATGGATTTGTGACATTAGAACTAAATTTAGCTTCTACTTGGCAACACTGCATTTGATTAATGATACACCTTTTCAATTCTGGTTATTTCAAGAGCCTCAGAATATCTTTCTTGGGCCCAAACAATTGCTCAATGCTTTCTACTATTTCATTTCCTCAGAATTGTACTTGATTTCTGCAAAACAGCTAGGGCAACTGGGCTCCTGGCTTGAAAGAAATAAGGACTGCCAAAAAGAAACCACATAAGGATTTTTACTCATCATTAGAAATTCAACTCACAGAACTAGATGAAAGAGTCGATTTTTAATTATTCAGAGAGCAGAAAGGCTTCCTACCTCAGACTTCCCCAAGTTGGTAGGTTACTCATGTTTTCTACTAAGAGTCTCATTTTGTCTTGCCCAGAAGAGGCCAAAAATAACCTAAATGCAAACTGTAGTGCTACCTCACACACCCCAGAATGAAAGACAGTTGAGGGCCTGGTAGGCAGCGTTAGACTGAAAAGACCCAGGGAAGTTCTTTCTCTCATCTGGAAGCAGTGATTTCAGGCCCAGTCCTGCCTTCAACTGATGTAGGACTTCAGAGATGCCTGAACCAAATGAACACTCTTTACCCCTTAAACACTGCCTGCACAGTTAACTTCCTTCTGCCTCATCTCTGATATTACCACTGCTCAACAGTTTTCTCTAAGGTCACTGCATAGTCAAGTGAGTGGCTTTACCAGTGTTCTCCCTGAGCGCTGCCCCATTCACCTCTACTAAACAAAGAAATTCCTTCCTGTCATTCATTACTCACATCTGGCTCGTCTAATTTGCTAGGTCCCTTTCCTTTCCTAAATAGTAAATATTTTCCCCAAATGAAGAGTGTCTTTGTTCCTTTGCTTTTCTCTCTGGGTAATGAATCTTTTCTCACAGCATCAACTGTGTCAAGCCCACAGGCCCACTTTCACTCTTCGCCCATAGCTAGCTTCTTATTTCCCTGCTGCTGCTGCTAAGTCGCTTCCGTCGTGTCCGACTCTGTGTGACCCCATAGACGGCAGCCCACCAGGCTCCCCCGTCCCTGGGATTCTCCAGGCAAGAACACTGGAGTGGGTTGCCATTTCCTTCTCCAATGCAAGAAAGAGAAAAGTGAAAGTGAAGTCGCTCAGTCTGTCCGACTGTTAGCAACCCCGTGGACTGCAGCCCACCAGGCTCCTCCGTCCATTGGATTTTCCAGGCAAGAGTACTGGGGTGGGGTGCCATTGTCTTATTTCCCACTAACACGCAAACCTGAAGGGACTGGACTGTAGAATTTCAAGTGATCCCCACCACCTGGTATCCACACCGTTTTGACATCCTCTCCCCTTCAGCACAGGTAGAGCCTTGTTACTTGCTTCTAGCCAACAGAATATGACAGAGGTGAAGAGACCCAGCAGATCTAATTAAGGTTTTTAATCAGTTGACTTTGAGTTCATCAAAAAGGAAATTGTCCTATGTGGGCCTGACCTAAAAGAGCATGAAGGCTTTCCTTGAAAGCAGAAATGTGAAACAAGAGAGACACTAACCTGAAGACCTTGAATTGCTTAGGGAGAGGACAGCCTCTAGGAGCTAAGGGGCTCAGTCTTACAACTGCAGGAAACTGAAATCTACCAACAACAGTCTGAACAAACTTGGAAGAGGCCCCAAGTTCCAGGTGGAAACATCAGCCCTTCTGACACCTTGACTGCAGCCTGTAGGACCCTGAAAAGAGGACCCAATTGAGCTCTGCCCAGATCCTGGCCCACACAACCTATGTATTATTTTAATCCACTAGGCTGTGATAATTTGTTTCACAGTAATAGAATACTAACATATTTACCTTCCCAATTTTATTACTGTCCTCTCAGGCTCTGATCTCAAAGTCACCTGTGACTCTTTTCCTTCATCAGATACCAAGACTTGTCATTTATTCTTGACCAGTATCTACTGAATTAAACCATATTCCTCTATTTTATTCAATTATTCAGCAAATATTTGCCAGACACTGTGTCCAGCTCTGGTTATGCAATGCTAAGTAAGATAAGCATGAGTCCTACTTATATGCAAAGTAAAGTTTAGTGGATAAAATGAACACTGAACATATAATTATAAGATGCTTTGAGCGAGTTCTGCAGGGGACTCTAACCTAGTCTGGATGGGGGAGGAGGCAGGAAGGGCCCTACCACCTTACTATCTCAAGACTGAATTATTGTGCCAGCCTCTACTCTGTGTCTGCTTCTCATTCCTCCAAGCAGTACACTCAGAGTTACTAGGTTTCCCTTCCTCAAAGATGCTTTAAACCTAGTGGCCTCTGTTTAAGCACTTCCAATGGCTATTACCTCATATATAGAATGAGCAAAATATTAATAAGGTTGTAGCAAACTCCCTGTGAGCTAATTCTAAATAAAATTCTCTTTTTTTCACTACTGCTATTTCTTTGATATTGTTTAACAATGATCTAATTATGAGTTTGGAGCTTACAAATGTTGCAGATAAATCAGCTATAGTCCCCAGAGAAAAAACACATTGTCTATTTTTTTATCTATATGCTTGAAACTGATCGAAAATCAATATTTAGTTAATACATCTGGTCTCATAAGCCTAGGACTATAAAATGAGGGTCACATTTACATTTACACCTAGTTTACAGGAAATCTGAGACCCCCACCTGCCAAAGAGAAATATAATAGCAATGTTGATGGTCCTGGTGATCCTCTCAGCTCTCTTTTACTGGCATGCACCCACTGCTACGGTTTGGATTTTAACAAGGCAGTTTCCCTTTTCTTCAAAGAATTGTCCTCAGAAGCCTCTTCATTTGGAAGTCTGTTCCAACCCTCTGCATTTGTTCCAACCCAAACTTCAGTCAGTCACTAGCTGATGCATGTGAGGGTGCTAAGTCACTTCAGTTGTGTCCGACTCTTTGCGACTCCATGGACTATAGCCCTCCAGGCTTCTCTGTCCATGGGATTCTCCAGGCAAGAATACTGGAGTGGGTAGCCATTCCTTTCTCCAGGGGATCTTCCCAACCCAGGGCTGAAACCCATGTCTCTTGTATCTCCTGCATTGGAGGCAGATTCTTTACCTCTGAGCCCCCCGGGAAGTCGCGACTGGCTGATCCGTTCTCCGAAAGACCAGTTAGGAGAGGCAATCTACCCCTCCGCCACAAGGCTCTTGTGTGAAATCTGGCTGAAGCGAACCTCCAGCTGAGACGTCATTCTTGGGTTGCAGCATCCCCTCACTGTGGTGTTTCCTTCATGCCCTTCACCTGAGAACAGTTCTCAAATCAATCACTTGAATAAGAATTCCCACCTCAGGCTCTGCTTTCAGGGAACGTACTCTCAAACAATAAACTTCCTCAAAGTGCCCCTCCTCTGTGTCCATGAGTCACCACAGGAAGCTTCATCTAGCCAATCTGTTGGCAACTTCATGCAGCGTCCACCGCCTTTCCCTCTCCTGTTCAGGTGTACCCACCACTGCCAGGAAGCTGCTTGAATAGACCCCACTGTGGTCTTCACCGAAGGCTCTCATTCTGAGAACAGCAATGTCCATAACAAGGGTACTATTTCTGGATACTCCTTAAACTGCCCATTCCTCAAGATGCCACCCCAGACCTGACTTCCATGCTAGTTGGTAGAATAGCTTCCACCCTACTTTCAAGATACTGGATACTTTCTGGATGTAGGCCCCACAACAGCCCTATTTATGCCCCAAGTTTTAGGAGGTCTGGTTTCTGATCATTATTTCTCTCATCCTGAGGGATCAAACCCATTTCTAGGAGCAGGGGGCAAAGCTGAAACTGTCTCTTGAAAATCTTCTTGTAGTGTACGTCTCCAACCAAACACATTCCTTCTGTTCCAGCTAAAAACACAAAGCCCTGTGATGTGCATGAGTGTGTGGGGAGAGAGTATTGTCTACACGAGCATCATCTGGCTTCCAGTTCCAAAAACTTTTTACATTTGGTTTTTATTTTAAGCCTGTGTATCGAGGAAACCTCCTTCCTGAAACTATTTTGGATAGAGAACTTACATACAGAACAGATATAACCTGTTTTCAAAAAATCCTTCTTTCATAAAAGTTATTAAAATGTGCTTAAATACACATAGAAGAAACTTTCAAAGTATAATTCATCTAGCTTTTACAAAGTTTGGTTTTAAATAATGAAATTGGAAGTGTTTTCCATTTTTCTTTCATAAAGATTTAACGTTTATGAGGATATTTCCTAATATTTGACTATAAACATTTTCAGGCATGTAGCAAAGTTGCTTTTGTAATGTAGCAAAGGGCTTTCCTGGTGGCTCAGTGGTAAAGAACACTCCTGCCAATGCAAGAGATGCAGGTTCAATACCTGGGTCAGGAAGATCTCCTGGAGAAAGAAATGGCAACTTACTCCCAGTATTCTTGCCTGGGAAATCCCATGGACAGGGGAGCCTGGCAGGCTACAGTCCATGGATCACAAAAGAATTGTACATAACTTAATTCCTAAACAACATGCCTCATCTAGATTCTGTCACTAACATTTTTCTATACTTGCTTAAGCATGTATCAGTACATCTATCCATTTCTCTATTCACCTATCCATCAATCTATGGTAGCATTTTAGTTATTTTTAAGAGACATTTTATACTTTAATTTAAAGAAGAAAATCTAAGTGAAAATAAATTCTACTGGCTACCATCTCTTCAACAATAAAAATACTATAAGAATATGTAGTTGACAGAATGGCCTGGCAACGGAATCTTAAGTTATCTTTAACACACTAGACTAGTTCTAGACAAATATTATGGTAAGGCCATAGGTAAGTCAGTCATAAAATAAATCTCATGGAAAGTTGAGAAGAATGTCAGGTAAAGTTTTAAGTAATAATTCTC
The DNA here is from genome assembly GCA_006410675.1 of Oreotragus oreotragus. Taxonomy (NCBI): domain Eukaryota; kingdom Metazoa; phylum Chordata; class Mammalia; order Artiodactyla; family Bovidae; genus Oreotragus; species Oreotragus oreotragus. Next base: position 527,416 of record SJYX01020054.1, read on the forward strand.
TAAAGCCCTGATCTGTTCAGTTTTCAGCATGGGAAGCTATTTTTATTTAATCAGTAATAAATGTGCCTATTCATTAACACTTGTGTATGAAGTCAGAAACTGAACTTCATTTATACAATATTAATGTACTGAATGGAACCATATATTTCCACACAGTGATTTACAGAGATTCAATCTCTTCTCTAACATTTACATTTATGTGATCTAATCACTGAAAAGTATTAAATTCGGAGGAATATATTCCATTCTGTGATGTCATTTTGATAGGACTCCAAGAAAAGACATACAGAAATTTGGTTTAGCAGAAAGCAGACATGCATTTTGCTTCACTCATGTAAAAGTAAAATTTTATCATGTTGGTATAGCCAAAATAGTTGTAATATTTTGTTTTTTGGCATGTGGGATTTTAGCTCCCTGACTAACCCATGCACCCTTCAATGGAAGGAAGCACAGATTCCCAACCACTGGACTGCCAGCTAATTCCCTAAAATAAATTTATCATTTTAAATAGAATAATCAGACAGCTGGCTCAAAAAGAGAATTGGCTTAATTATTTATTGCCTAAAATGACTAATTCCTTGAGAAGGCCATAAGATAGAGTGGTGTGAAAACCAAATTCCTACATAAAAGCAGAGCAAGTGGACAGCAAAATTCAAAATCCATGGACTACATTTACAACCAGACTTGGTGGCAAGGTATCTCCATGAACCTGAAGATATAAGTGGGATCCAAACCAATACAAACCACAAAATCTGCCTAATATCAGGATCTATGCAAGGGGAAGCACAGAAAAGCTATAGGGTATCTGCCAGAAATAAGAAGAACAGAAGATCTCAAAATTGCCTATTAGAATTCACTGAAAGCATAGCAGGCCAATCAGAAGAAAGCAGCTGAAACTGGCAGGACTTCACCTACTCCCAGAGTGGGTGAGTGTGAGGAGTACAATAGTATCTGAAGGGGCTGTTAGAGTCTATGAACTTTTGAAAATGATCTAGAAGATCTCAAAATTGCCTATTAGAATTCACTGAAAGCATAGCAGGCCAATCAGAAGAAAGCAGCTGAAACTGGCAGGACTTCACCTACTCCCAGAGTGGGTGAGTGTGAGGAGTACAATAGTATCTGAAGGGGCTGTTAGAGTCTATGAACTTTTGAAAATGATCATCCAGGGTTGCCTTCCAGGTTAGGACCCCACACTGTAGCTGACAGAAGAATCTAACTTGAGAAGAATGTGGACCATAGAGTCATGCAAGGAGACTGTGCAGATGAAAGCAGGAGAGAGAAACAAAACCAGGACATTTAAGAGGACAAGCTGTCATATGTTAATACTTTATGAAAACAAGAGGGTATTCTTTGAAATTGGGAAGGCTACATGAACCAAGGCTTCTTCTAAAAGTTAAGGAAAACTCACATAAAAATAAGCAACATAAACGTACCAAACTCAAATGCCATATTAAGTTATTATTTTTAAAAACAAAATAAGGAGTGGATAGTTATTTGGTAAGTGTGGTGCTGGGAGGCTTATGACTCCTTTAAACCTTCTCATTCCTAAAGGTGACTCCAGTCTCTGCTATAACGACAAGTTCCACAAGACCTTCAGTGACTTCACCCAGGTGCAATCAGACAATGCCTGCCTCAGGTGGAAGCCAGGTACTTCTCCCTTCCTGCCCTGGGGAGCTTCTCTGATGCATGGAGTGGGGTCCTCAGAAAACTTCCTGTCGCTTCTGCATGAACTGACACTTGTGATGTCACGCCACTGAGCTGTGGTGGATGAGATCCAATGGATACATGCTTCCCCTCTTAACTCCCAGGTGGATAGTTTGAAGTACATTTTTCAGGGTCTTATAAATGAGGACCTTATGAATCAAGCACAGTTGGTTACAGCAGTCACCTACAGTCATGTCCGACTCCATAACACAAGCTCGCCTTGGTTTTCTTTCCTTTTCTATGATCTTTCACTTTAGCTCCCTGGAATCTTTCCCCAAATAAATCATCTACTTACAAGTCTTTGTCTCAGGTTCCGCTTTCAGGAGAATCAGTATTTTAAGGAGACAGGACACAGCTGCTTTGAATGTTGCTGAGAGGTTAGGGATACACAGAATGTGACTAGATGGAATTCCTGGGTACCCTGATAAGAGCAGCTTTAGTGGAGTGATGGGGCAGAAGCTTGACTGAGGGGGGCCAGAAAGAATAGATGTGGAAATGGACACAGTGAATTATAGGTGCTGTTTCATGGGTCCAATTCTGTGAACCCTTGACCTCTCAGTAGCATTCAATACCATTGATTACTCTCTCCTTTTTGAAATATATGACATTTGCCACTGACTGGAGAGAAGAGAAACAAAACAGTAGCTGAAGTTGTGTGTGGGGTTAAGGAAAATCTTTCTAAAGCAGGGAGTCAGGAGACCACGGGGATGATGAGACTGTTGAGCAGAGAGGGGAAAACTCGTGCAAAAAAAGAGAGAAGGGAATATTAAGAGTGAGAAGGGTAGGATCTTAAGCCCGGGTGTTTGAGCTGACCTTTCAGTCAAAGAAGTGGAGAGAAGGCAGAGTACAGACAGGTCATGGAGCTGGGTCACTTTAGATGGTGGAGAAATAAAGGAATTCATGCTGATTGCTCCTACTTTCTCAATGAACAATATTATGAAGTCAAAAATTGAGAAGCAGAGGGTATAGCAAGTTTGAGAAAAGAAGAGGAGAAAAATAATTTCGGAAACAAAGAACACAAACATTTTATGCAAGTGATTGCTGACCTGGACTAAGTGTCCATTTATTTATTTCACTGCTAACTCATCTCTATCCTATTTTGGAGGCAGTGGGCTTTCGAAGGCCCAAGGTTACACCTGGGTACTGTTAATTAAAAAAAAAAAATCTTTATTACCAATATCATGGAGTTGGAAAAAAAATTACAAGGAAAAAGAACAACATAGGGATTTAACCTCTCAAATCAAAATTGATGTGGTAGTGAAGGCCAGCTGAAGAATGACTGCTCAAAGGAGCATGGTCCAAAGGGGGAATATTTAATTCGGATCACACAATGGCTGGCGCAGTGTGGTCAAGGTCCATCAAAAAAAACCCAAATGCAAATACACAGGTGATTTTTTCAGAATATATACTTTTGGAATATATATTTTCTTTCAAACAATGCATTGAACAGAATGATACCATTTCCCCTCAGAAAAACTAAAGTTGTAAGAATTTATTACAGACATGGTGGTGAAATTTATGAAATAACTATAGGCTTCCCAAGCATGAGCCTAAATAGAGATGTTAATAAGTTCCACACTGAACACTGACATCATTGTTTCCCTAGTTACCCAATGTGCAGGCAGAAATGAATAAGCTAGATATCTAATAGGGTGGGAGTGTTAGAACTTTTTATGGCCGTGAGGTTGGTAAGCCTTGTAACTCAAAATGTGGTCACTGAAAATGTGTAACCAAAAAATGTCATGGGGCCTGTCAACTCACTGCTTATGCCATTGGCAAAATATGTTCTGTATTCATGCACGTGGGTGGAAGCTAAATGTAGCTAGCTCATTGGCTATACCTAAAATCCTGAATTAGGATTTTGTGGATATGTCAACACAAAAACATACACGTATTTTGTATTTTACACAGAGCCAGTAGATAACAAGTATGTAGTAAATATCACATGATTTTAAAATATGTGTTTATTTATATAATAAACATGGTTCATTCCTTTTAGTTAAATGATACGTGCCTACGTAGACACTCTGAAAAGCTGAAATAACCCTATTCCTATCTTAATGTGAAACTCAACTTTACTTTTCCCGTGTGCTTACTTTAACATGTAACAATCAAATAGTCTTTTTAAACAAATACGATTGTTTTTGATAATCATCTTAATTACTTTTTGGAGCAACTCTAATAGGTAAACTAAAATGATAATTTCCATTTTTCAGTTGGCAAAATTAAACTATGAAAGTCAAAGTGTTATTTGCCGAGTCATGTCTGACCCTTTGCAATGCCCTGGAGTATAGCCCGCCAAGCTCCCCTATCCATGGGATTCTCCAGGCAAGAATACTGGAGTAGGTTGCTGTGCCCTCCTCCAGGGTATCTCCCTCACCCAGGGATCGAACTCACATCTGAACTCACATCTCCTGCTTTGGCAGGTGGGTTCTTTACCACTAGTGCCTCCTGGGAAGCCCCATACTTCTTTGTATCTCCTGCCTGTTTTGTGTTGGGTTGTCTGTGGTCTTACTATTGATTTTTGGAAGTTTATATTATACTCTTGATATTATTAGACATTTATGTATATTGTGAATATTTCCTCGAGATTCTTTTCTCTTCACTAGTACTTGATGAGTACAAGTTCTGTTTTTCGAAAATTTTATTTATTTGCTTATTAATTTTTGGCTGCACGGAGTCTTCATTGCTCTGCAAGGCCTTTCTGCAGTTGTGGTGAAAGGGGGCTACTCTTCATCGTGGTGCGTGGGCTTCGCATTGCACTGGCTTCTCTTGTTGCAGAGCACAGGCCCTAGAGCATGCAGGCTTCAACAGTCGCAGTGGGTGGGTTCTAAAGCACAGGCTTCGTAGTTGTGGCTTATGGGCCCAGCTGCCCCTCAGCATGTGGGATCTTCCCAGACCAAGGATCAAACCTGCACCGCAAGGCGGACTCTTAACTACCAGACCCAAGAGTAGCCTGAGTACAAGTTCTTACTTCTAATAAGCCCTGCACAACTTTTTAGTTTTCACTGAAATTAACATTGGTCTTCTTGTAGATTTACTTACTTCTTCTATGGACTTGTGCTGCTGCTGCTAAGTTACTTCAGTCGTGTCCGACTCTGTGCCATCCCATAGATGGCGGCCCACCAGGCTCCCCCGCCCCTGGGATTCTCCAGGCAAGAATACTGGAGTGGGTTGCCATTTCCTTCTCCAATAAATGAAAGTGAAAAGTCAAAGTGAAGTCGCTCAGTGGTGTCCGACTCTTAGCAACGCCATGGACTGCAGCCTACCAGGCTCCCTCGTCCATGGAATTTTCCAGGCAAGAGTACTGGAGTGGGGTGCTGTTGCCTTCTCCGATGGACTTGTGCTAATTTAATCCAAATCCTTCCCAAAGTGTGCAAGTTTCCACTTGAGATATTCAAATTAAGATATTTTATCAATTTCACCCTCCTGGAGAAATGCTTCCTGGTACCCTGTGACCTGTTCCATCCTGGACATGTTGCTTTCCGGGCACAGCTGTCACCTGGACTTCTCCATTTAACCCATTCTAGAGACTTGTTGCTTTGTTTCTTGGATCAAAGTCTTATCCTTTCTTACTTCACTTTCTTATTCTGGTGGAGTACATCCTCCTGTACCTTCCTGAGAAAAGGTGCAAGAGAGGCAGATTTTTAGAGATCTTCATTCTGCCCTCACACATTTAGATGGAAATAAGATCGAAACTGGAAATAATTTTCTTCAGAAGTTTGAAGACATTGTTTCATTGTCTTACAGCTTCTACTGTTACATTTTAAGCATTTGGTACCATTCTGATTCTTGATTCTGGTATGAAAACTCCTAAATGCCATAATATGGTATTAGTTCAGTTCAGTTCAGTTCATTCGCTCAGTCATGTCCGACTCTTTGCTACCCCATGAATCGCAGCACGCCAGGCGGTATNACATTTTAAGCATTTGGTACCATTCTGATTCTTGATTCTGGTATGAAAACTCCTAAATGCCATAATATGGTATTAGTTCAGTTCAGTTCAGTTCATTCGCTCAGTCATGTCCGACTCTTTGCTACCCCATGAATCGCAGCACGCCAGGCGGTATGGGTCTATTTTAGACCACCATGCTGGGCAAACATACCCGTTAGTTCTGAGAAATTTTCTTGAATTACTTTTTATAATTCCCTTCCTTCTATTTTCTCTCTTTCCTCTTTCTAGAACTCCTGTTATTTAGGTACTGAATTTCCTAGAGTGGTTTTCTAATTTTCTTCCCTCTTTTCTCCTCGTTTCTCTATCTTTGTTTTTTTCGTTTTGTTTTGTTTTGTTTTACTTTCTGGAATATATCCTAAATTCTACCTTCTTTATTAATCTACTTTATCTATACCCCTTCAGAATATCTGCTATCATAATCATAATTTCAAAAAGCTTGTTTCTTTGTTCTCTGAATTTTTAAAAAATATATCACCTGTTCTTCATTTGTGAATGGAACAACTTCTCTTATTTTCTGAACACCTTGGTCATATAGGCTTTCCTTGTCCTGCTGACATTCCCTGACTATTTTCTCAAACCAAAAGTCATCTACCTGAAAGTGTTGGTGTATGAACTTGTAGCTTGCTGCCTGTAGTCTTCATAGGGTGATCTAGCTGGGTCTCTTTCTTGGGAGAGTCCTCATGTCTAGTTGTACTCTTTGGGGACATCCCAATGTCAGAATCGTAGTCCTTTTCTCTCCTTTAGAGAGAAAGGATTTAACGATTTAGAGATTTCTATTTTTTGCCAGTTGCATATTGGTTGACAGCCAGCAGTCTGGGAGCTGAGCAGGTCGGGGCAGTTTTTGTATAAAGTGGGAAAGGAATAAAAGAATAATTGCTTCATTAACACATTGTCAGAGAAGACTTAACCCCATCTTCACCCTGCCTTCCAGAGATGCTTGGGTCTGGGAGCATTTTGCAATGGAAATTGAGTTTCTGTTCAGCTTTCCCTGCTGCAGTTTAGGATTGCTTTCTGTGATCTGCTAAGTTGGGACCTACGCACTTTTCAGCCTCTAAAATTTTGAGGCTGCTGTCTTCCTTCCTGTTCTCACTTTTATTAAAAGTTTGTGCCTTTAAGTAGAAATTCTACTTATGCTTTTGAAAGGATTGTCAGGTCAATTCAAAAAGCACACACTGAGCACCTATCTGGTGCCAGGCTTGCAGATCCAGGGCTTTGGGCTGTTATCAAACTCCAGACTGGAATGAGAGATGCCCCTCAAGTCTTTGTTGTTCTCCTTGCCACCACTGGGCTGCTGCCTCCAGCTCGGAGGTATTTTGTTTATTTCCTTATCTCTGGGGTACTGTTAACTCTTTTCCTCATCTTCTATCAACTGGAAATATTTTATTCTCATTTAAATTTCCTTTTAGATTTAAGTACCTAACTTATTTCCCAGTCTACATACAAATGTCTCTTTTATTAATCTGAAATAAATAGAGGATTTTTAAACTCTTTCTAGTATGAAAAATTACTTTCAGCTTGTGTTCAAGTTAAAAGTGGAGCATCCTCCCTACTTCCATCAAACAGTGCCATGACTCTTCCTGTGTCGGAGACCTGGCAAAAGTGGTTCAGGACTCTTGTAATTAATCACTATACATCAAAACGGCTATTATTTACTAATGCCCACTATGTATTAGAAATCTTCATATGCTTGGGGCAATGTTGGATTAGGGAGGCACAGTGTATGAATCCCAGCTTCCCCAGTTATTAGTGATATGCTTTGGATGAATTACTATTTTGTGCTTCTTTTCTTCTTCTGTAAAATGAGAAAGATGATGACATCGACCTCAAGTGACAATTTTCTCTTCTGTAAAATGATTACAATAGTATTTACTTCTGAAGACCATTTTGAAGATTAGATGACAATGTATGTTAAGTCCTTAGCAGAGCACCTGGTGCATAGGAGGCATCATGTGCTATTAACATTATTGTTTTATTATAATAATTTCCATCTTCATCCCCTCTAAAAGAAAATCTAAATTAAAAGAAGCTCACTTAATTTGTCCGTAGTTACAGTTCAGTTCAGTTGCTCAGTCGTGTGTGACTTTTGCGACCCCATGAATCGCAGCACGCCAGGCCTCCCTGTCCATCACCAACTCCTGGAGTTCACTCAAACTCGTGTCCATTGAGTCGCTGATGCCATCCAGCCATCTCATCCTCTGTCGTCCCCTTCTCCTCCTGCCCCCAATCCCTCCCAGCATCAAAGTCTTTTCCAATGAGTCAACTCTTCCCATGAGGTGGCCAAAGTATTGGAGTTTCAGCTTTAGCATCATTCCTTCCAAAGAACACCCAGGGCTGATTTCCTTCAGAATGGACTGGTTGGATTTCCTTGCAGTCCAAGGGACTCTCAAGAGTCTTCTCCAACACCACAGTTCAAGAGCATCAATTCTTCGGCGCTCAGCTTTCTTCACAGTCCAACTCTCACATCCATACATGACTACTGGAAAAACCATAGCCTTGACTAGACGGACCTTTGTTGGCAACGTAGTGTCTCTGCTTTTGAATATGCTATCTAGGTTGGTCATAACTTTCCTTCCAAGGAGTAAGCATCTTTTAATTTCATGGCTGTCTGGGGAGGCCTTACAAATAGCTGTGAAAAGAAGAGAAGTGAAAAGCAAAGAAGAAAAGGAAAGATATAAGCATCTGAATGCAGAGTTCCAAAGAATAGCAAGAAGAGATAAGAAAGCCTTCCTCAGCGATCAATGCAAAGAAATAGAGGAAAACAACAGAATGGGAAAGACTAGAGATCTCTTCAAGAAAATTAGAGATATCAAGAGAACATTTCATGCAAAAATGGGCTTGATAAAGGACAGAAACGGTATGGACCTAACAGAAGCAGAAGATATTAAGAAGAGGTGGCAAGAATACACAGAAGAACTGTACAAAAAAAATCTTCACAACCAAGGTAATCACGATGGTGTGATCACTCACCTAGAGCCAGACATCCTAGAATGTGAAGTCAAGTGGGCCTTAGAAAGCATCACTACGAACAAAGCTAGTGGAAGTGATGGAATTCCAGTGGAGCTATTTCAAATCCTGAAAGATGATACTGTGAAAGGGCTGCACTCAACATGCCAGCAAATTTGGAAAACTCAGCAGTGGCTGCTGCTGCTGCTGCTAAGTCACTTCAGTCGTGTCCGACTCTGTGTGACCCCATAGACGGCAGCCCACCAGGCTCCCCAACCCCTGGGATTCACCAGGCAAGAATACTGGAGTGGGTTGCCATAAAGGTCAGTTTTCATTCCAATCCCAAAGAAAGAGAATGCCAAAGAATGCTCAAACTACCGCACAATTGCACTCATCTCACACGCTAGTAGTTACAGTTAGTTCACATCAAATTTGGAATATAATCTCTAGCAATCCTGACAATACTAACACCTTTTTCAGATTGTCAATATAGCATATGTCTATTTGAAAATGCAGTTCTTTTTAGCCTTATTAAGTGTTTACTAATCATCAATAATGAACTAGATAGTATGGAGTTTAAATGGAACTATTTCTCAAACGGCTGAGAAGAGAAAGTGGGTAGCTGTCCTTGCAATGAGGCAGTTTGAGACAGGGTGTCGAAGACTGGGTGGGGTGAGGAGGGCTGCCAAGCAGCAGAACAGCCCCGGGAGTGGGGTCCTGGAGCTCAGGTGGCGTGTGGAGGGCTTCCATGGCAGGCGGGGGCCGGGGAGAAGAGCTGGTAGCTGCTGCCTTGGGCAGGGTGTCAGTTCCAGTGGGATGAAGCGGGCATTTGTTTGTGGAAGGGAGCAGCACTGGCAAGGGGAGCACAGTTATATAAAGGGGAGCCGATCAAAGAAGCAAATTATTAAAGATAACGGGAGACAGATTTCTCCTTGTCAGAAAAGGGAGCTACAGAGGGAAAAGATGAAAACTAAAGTCAGCTCTGCGGTTTTAGACTGGATTCAAGCGGCTTGGTTTGTATTACATGTCTGTTAAAGAAATAGTAGTTTATAAACTTTCCACAAAGAAAATTCCAAATCCAGAGGGCTTCAGGGTAAATTCTCCTAAACATCTAATGATAAAATAGTAGCAATTCTATTCAGACTCCTCCAAAAAACAGAAAAGGAATGCTTCCCAATTCATTCTATGAGGCCAACATTACAACGAAACCAAAAATCCAGACAAAGATATAACAATAGGAGAAAATGACAGACTGATATCCTTCATGTCTAAATAAAATTTTAGCAAATTAAATCTCACAGTGTAGTAAAGGCTAGTACACTGTAACCCAGTGGGCTTTAATCCCAGGAATGCAAGGTTGTTTTAACATTAGAAAATCAATCAATGGAATTCATCATGTTAACAAACTAAGAAAGAAAAACACAATTGTCTCTAGAGAAGCAGGAAAAAACGTTCAACAAAATTCAGCTGGATTTCTGCCGCCATCCTGTCAAGAGAAGCCTCTGTTGAGAATCATGGTTTAGATGTAGTAACATGTAGACAACTATCTTTTCTGTTCTTGAGGATATGTAAAAGTTGGACTCCATAGCCATTCATGTTACAGGATGCTGGCATAAATTCTAACTTTAATTATCTCTTACCTAAATACATTATGCTATAATCTAACTCAGTGTTCCTCAAACTGTTTCATCATTTGAAAGATAAGGTTCTTCCTGTACTGTCAAGATGCACACTAATATATTAAAAGTTCTAACTCCAGAGAAGAAATTGTACCCATTTTTTTTTTCTGTCATACGAATTTCAGTCATTGCTATTGTATCAGGGTGAATTATTCTATATTCGCTGCTAAAAGCATTTTATTTTGACCTACCTGTTGATTATTGCTTATATATTATATAATATCTATAGGAGCTCAGAAAATATCATGGTTAGAGCAGTCCGGCGCAACTTCAAGGAAGAGCAGATGTTCTTGACCCTGGCTTGTTGCCAGTACAGTTTTCTGTAAGCAACAGTTTTATCACAGCTCTCTGCTCATATACACGTGCCAACTCTATACCACCACCTGGAAACTGGTATTTTTATTTTCTAGTTTTCCAAGTCTTGGCTCTTAATATCTTTTAAGTTCATAAAAGAATATAAACTGTTTAACCCAGATTAATAAAAGCAGTAAGTTGCCAGAAAATATTGAAAAACCATAGATGATATCAGTCGAAAAGATACTTTCACTTAATTGGTAACAGCACTTTAAAAGGGCTTCTCTATATACCAAAAGAAAGCCATGCAGTAAAAATAAAATTTCTATTGGTGGTTGCTAACTGCTCTGGTCTGAGTGTTTGTGTTTTTCTCAAGTTCCTATTATGAAATCCTAACTCCTAAGGTGATGGCATTAGCAAGTGGGGCTTTTGAGAGGCGTTTAGGTCATGAGAGTAGAGCCTCATGAATGGAATTAGTACCTTTATAAAAGAGGCCCACGTTTTCATGTGAAATTATAGCAAAAAGAAAGCTATGAACCAGGAAGTGGGCTCTCACCAGACCTCAAATCTGCCGACAACTTGATCTTAGACTATAAGCCACGCAGTTTATGGTATTTTGTTATCGAAGCCTGAACAGACTAAAGTACTAACACAGTGTTTCTTTCTATAAGCATAGAAAACACATTAAAGGGAACTGTGTCCTCTGGGAGGTGAATCTATAAAGAAGCTGGGCATCAAGTCATAAACCCATCACAGAAATACAGAAAGGGAAACCAGCTGAGCATTTTCCTTTTGTGTGTGCAGAGGGCTCCTGATTTATTCTTTGTCCAAAGAACTGCACATCTTGGAAGCAAATAGCTTAAATAAGGTAGCAATATATTTAAGAGCACCTTTTGAAAGTTACAGTCCCCAAGGTAGACATATCATAAGAATCTTTTCATTGCAAAAAAAGAATTCAAACACATTGGCTATAACAGAAGGCAAAATGAATCATGGTGTGGCTAGTATGTTGAATTCACAAGAAACAGTCATTTTCTCCTAGCCCAACAGTGGATAAGTACTTTTTCATTAAATATTTTAATTGATTATTTTATTTTTGGCCACGCTGCAAAGCGTACAGGATCCTAGTTCCTAACGCATTGGAAACGCAGAGTCTTAACCACTGGAATGCCAGGGAAGTCCCTAATTTTTCAATTAAAGTGACTTTTCCTCAATACTTGAAATAGTTCTTGGATGAGTTGTAAAGTGTTCATATTGATAGCATTAGGTCAACGGTCATTTCCCCCAAACAGGAACAAGACTTCAGCTAATCCAGCATAGTGTGACAAATAGCGTTTTGTTTCTTCCACTGAAGCTTCAGAATGAAGCCATAAAACACAGGAAGAAACTGAAATCAGTTTACTGTGATCTAGCCTTAGCTGGCCGGAGAAGGCAATGGCAACCCACTCCAGTACTCTTGCCTGGAAAATCCCATGGACAGAGGAGCCTGGTAGGCTGCAGTTCATGGGGTCGCTGAGCGACTTCACTTTCACTTTTTACTTTCATGCCTTGGAGAAGGAAATGGCAACTCACTTCAGTGTTCTTGCCTCGAGACTACCAGGGACGGGGGAGCCTGGTGGGCTGCCGTCTAGGGGGTCGCACAGAGTCAGACACGACTGAAGCGATTTAGCAGCAGCAGCAGCAGCCTTAGCTGGCAAAATCAGTTAAGGTCTAAAATATATGCTTTGAAGCACAGGTCTGTCAAAAGTGGTAAAGCTAGTGTGTTGCCCATTTTGTCTGCTGTTTAAAAGGCAAACAAAAGGATCAAGTTATAATTTTAAAATGCTTTATAATTATCTGCACTTAGGACGTATACGAATTTGGTAAGAAAAATTATGGAGAAAAAAGATTGACTCACCTGCTCTATTATTCTACATTTTTCAGGAAAGAGGCTTTCAAAACAGAAAATCTTAAGTTAAACTAATCCACCGTTCTCCCATTTTATGGGCCTGCCCCTTGGAAATTATAACTATCTGCACAAATAATTTTATTCTACAGTATATTTATTCAGGCAATGCATAGTTAGTGGGGACTTAACATCTTTCTTCCATTGCCATGATCTATGAAGAACATAAAAGAAATGTGAGATACACTCTCTGCCCTCTAAGGACATTTCACCCTATTAATCTTACAATTCTAGAAATATTGTCACCTTGCTTATTTAACTTCTACTCATAGTACATCATGTGAAATGCCAGGCTGGATGAATCATTAGGTGGAATTATGATTGCTAGGAGAAATATCAACCTCAGATATGCAGATGACACCATTCTAATGGTAGAACGTGAAGAGGAACTAAAGAGCCTCTTGATGAAGGTTAAAGAGGAAAGTAAAAAAAGCTGGCTTAAAGCTCAACTAAGATCATGGCATCCAATCCCATCACTTCATCACAAATAGAAGGAGAAAAAGTGGAAACAGTGACAGAGTTTATTTTGGGGGGCTCCAAAATTACTGTGGATGGTGACTGCAGCCATGAAAAGATGCTTGTTCCTTAGAAGAAGAGCTATGACATACCTAAACAGTATGTAATAAAGCAAAGACATCACTTTGCCAACAAAGGTTCATATAGTCAAAGCTATGGTTTTTCCAGTGGTCATGTATGCATGTGAGAATTGGACCATAAAGAAGGCTGAATGCCAAGGAATTGATGCTTTTGAACTGTGGTGTTGGAGAAGACTCTTGAAAGTCCCTTGGACTGCAAGGAGATCCAACCAGTCAATCCTAAGGGAAATCAACCCTGAATATTCATTGGAAGAACTGTTGCTGAAGCTGAAGCTCCAGTACTTTGGCCATCAGATGGGAAGAGCCAGATCACTAGAAAAGACCCTGATGCTGGGAAAGATTGAAGGCAAGAGGAGAAAGGGGCAGCAGAGGATGAAATGGTTAGATAGCATCACTGCCTCAGTGGACATGAATTTGAGCAAACTCTGGGAGATAGCAGAGGACCTAGCAGCCTGGCGTGCTGCAGTCCGTGGAGTTGAAAAGAGTCAGACACAACTTAGCAACTAAACAACAACAACAAAAGAAATAATACCAGAGATAGCTTAAAAACGAAAACATTTTATTTTCTTGATGACGCATACTTGCAAACATGAATCTTAAATGGAATGTCTAGAATTGTTCCTTTGCTTTTTATTCACCTGATAGAAATGGCCTTCTCTGTGTCCAGATAGCACCCATCACCTTAGAATAACCAAAAGAACGGTTATTTTCCTTCATTAGATTACTGGCTCACTACAGTTTGTTTAGAAAAATATACTTTCACTGTCCACTGTCATGTTTTTATTTGCATTGACTAGGACTGTGTCCGGTAGAAAGGCATGCCTTGTGCACCAGGACATAGCATAAGAATCATGGCAACAGGGCTGAAGTGGGGACAAACTGTAATCAGCCCAGATGTCCGACACAGCAGAAGAGGTAAATGAACTGTGAATACTACAAAACAATGAAAATCAACAAACTGCAGCTACACTCAGCAGCATGGATAACAAAAGGAAGAAGCAAGACTAAAGACTACATCAGGCTCCCAAACACACAACACTGGATAAATCTGGTGCATATGGGTGTGCACACCAAAGTAGTAAGACTATAAAGAAAGCAAGGGAGGAAATGGTTACATAAAAAGTAAAGCTAGAGCTTATTCAGGGACGACTACAGGAGAAGGTTCTGATTAGAAACAAGGTCTAATTCTTATCTTCCTCCTCCTCCTCTTCTTTCTCTTTCTTCTTCACCATGGGCAGCAGTTACAAGGGATGTTTACTCTTAGAACTATTCATAAACTCTACATGTCACATTATCACTTTTTATGTGTATATTATACTTCATAGCAAAACACATCTTTAAAAACCCACAGGTTATCATATTAAATATTACATACATATGTATATATAATATATACACTAAACTCTATTGGTTTCAAGGGGAAATAAAGAAGAGAGATTCTGTATTAGACTTCTCCTATCACCTCCCTCCCTCCAGCCTCTGCTGAGCACAAAGAATAAAGACATACTTAAAAAATGAAAGAGGTAAGGGTTTAAGAATACACCAAAATACACCATTCCCCATCACGAATGTTCTCTGAAAGTTTGAAAGACTTACGTGGACTTCTCTGCTTTCTCAGAGGTAAAGGATCAGCCTGCCAAGACGGAGATACAGCTTTGGTTCCTGGTCAGAAAGATCCCCTGGAGATGGAAATGGCATATCCACTCCAGTATTTCTGCCTGGAAAATCCAATGGACAGAGGATCCTGGTGGGCTACAGTCCATGGGGTCACAAAGAGTTGGACACGACTTATCAACTCAACAACAGTGTGGCTTTTTGCCTCATAGTGAATTACAGACTCTTCTTTGTCTATTGAGACAACTTATTGATATTACTATGCAGAAACAGCACCTGAGAAAAAAGAGCATCTTCCTGTCCTCACAGCTGGGACACAGAGAACCTTGTACTTTAATGGCCTGCCCCTATGTTTCCCACTTCTACCAGCAGTGTTGATTCTAATCTTATAAAAAGTCTGCTTCTTTGAAGGAAAAAACAAAAACACAAAAACCATGAGCTAACCCAGTCAAGTCCACCTATAAAATGAGTTTTCTAACTTAAGTCTTCATCAAACTATTTTTCTCCATACTCCTGAATTAATTGGGTACTAGGTAACTATTACCTTTCAGTTGCCCTGGATGAAACCTATGACAATACCTAAATATTGGTGACATTATATCCTCAAAGCCTCTTTCAGCAATGATCCCAATACAAACCTTGGTTAGGAGTGACAGTATCAAACTTTTAACATATCACGTGAGAAAGAAACTGAGATGACCAAGTGCCCAGCTCTGTCCTCCAGGATACACTTTCTAAAAGGAGCACAGAAAAATCTGCACAGAAGCTTTGTTCTCCCCTCTGTGATCATTATTACTGTATATAGCTCCTGGGTAGGCCCAAATCAATTTTACATTTAAGAATACCTGAATATGATCTGTGCTCTCATAAGTTAGATTTCACTTTTCAAAATCAATACTAAGTCATAATATCTTGGTGGAAACAATGTTGAGAGCAAAACAATTCACTCTTGATCTTCCAAAGTTTTAGATCCATAGTACAACTCATTTTGAGCAAACCTTGACCCAAAGTTTGGTAAAATAACCAACAATTCTGCTCAAGTCGCATGTGGTCAACACTATTTAATGTAACGTTCAGGATCAAGGCATTAAAGGCAAGACAATTATTTGGCTCTCTTTAGCCTGGCAAATATAAACACTGAATGGAAACAGGCATCTCTTTTTAGGCTTGTGCTGTATTTCATCCTGAGTTAATGCTTCCTTTTTTTTTTTTTTTCAATAAGGAGGCTAGGAATGCAGTTCAGACAGTAAAGAAGATGCCTGCAATGCAGGAGACCTTGGTTCAATCCCTGGGTCGGGAAGATCCCCTGAAGAAGGGAATGGTTGCCCACTCCAGTATTCTTGCCTGGAGAATTCCATGGACAGAGAAGCCTGGTGGGCTACAGTCCATGGGGTCAAAAAGAGTCAGACACAACAGTAACTAACACACAATAGAAATGCATTCTGCAAGGGGGAAAGGAAAAAGAGCTATAAGACAGTGTTATAATGAAATTAATTATTCTACCTAAGTTATGTCTACATTACACAGCTCATTACTTGGCTCAAAAATACTACATGTCAAAAGATATTTCCCCAAATAGAACTATATATTTACAATAAGAACACAATTTAAGAGGTACAAGGCTTCCTTGATGGCCCAGATGGTAAGGGATCTGCCTCCAATGCAGGAGACCTGGGTTTGATCCCTGGGTCAGGAAGATCCCCTGGAGAAGGGAATGGCTACCCACTCCAGTATTCTTGCCTGGGGAATTCCATGGACAGAGGAGCACAGTGGGTTACAGTCCATGGCGAGGCAAAGAGTTGGACACACCTGAGCGACCAACACTTTCACTTTCAATTTTTCCCTTCACTCACAATGAAATTTAAAAACTGACATATAGTATATAATTTTCTTTTAGGAGTAGGAAAAAAATGCTTTCTGGGACCAAATGTAAACTTCATGTATTAAAAAATAGTTTTAACAGAGGAGGGATAAAAATAATCTTCCTTACATTTGTAAATCACCGGAATTCAAACCCAGGCCTTCTGAGTCCATGGCTGGTGTACTTTCAACACCACAGTGGTCATTAGTTTCCCTGGTAATGACTCATCCAAAATCTTCATATGAAAAAGTGATTTTAGGAAATAACTGTAACATCCCAGTCTTTTGTTTTTAATTAGACACATATGCGTTGTCATTTGTTTCATTCACCCCTCCCAAACGATTACTGATAGAATAAACTCTGAGTAAAAAACACATGCATTTTTTAAGCAAGCGTTTTCCCTAAAGGTTCCAGCTGAAACATATTATAAGAAATTAGATCACAGACATATGCTTCCTTTTTGTACGACTCAGTGTGGTAGGTAGTGATGGAAAAGGGACATAACCAATGCAAGAGTAGGATTGAGAGTCTGCACATAATAGTATAGATGACTTTAATTGAACACTAGACCATAAACTGAGTATAAATGGTTCCTAAATCAAATGTAGTTTAAAATTAATCAGATACTTAGAGCAAGACGCTTACTTATTAATTCATTAAAGTCAAGATCACACTTATTCAGATCATTTCAACCAGCCAGCAGCTTCAACTGCTATTTTATTTCCTTTAATTAATCTCTCTCAAGATACATATAAGCATATAGCAAAACCATCATTTTATCAGTTCATACTACTAGCTTTAAAATTGTGTAAGCCAGTATGGTGGTTATTTGTACAAATTCTGGAGTTCTGAGTTCTGATAAAGGGTGTCAACCACGTAAATTCACCACCTGTGAGTAAACAGTTGTTATATTTAAATCAAGATAAAAAGAATGTGTGTGTGTGTATATATATATATATATGTATAATTAAATCACGGCTGTACAGCAGAAATTAAAACAATATTGTAAATCAACTATGCTGCTGCTGCTGCTAAGTCACTTCAGTCATGTCCAACTCTGTGTGACCCCATAGACGGCAGCCCACCAGGCTCCCCCATCCCTGGGATTCTCCAGGCAAGAACACTGGAGTGGGTTGCCATTTCCTTCTCCAATGCATGAAAGAGAAAAGTGAAAGTGAAGTCCCTCAGTCTGTCTGACTGTCAGCGACCCCATGGACTGCGGCCCACCAGGCTCCTCCGTCCATTGGATTTTCCAGGCAAGAGTACTGGGGTGGTGCCATTGCCTTCCCCGAAATCAACTATATTTCCATTTTTTTAAAAGGTAAAATCCAGCTTCCTTCAGTTTCTGGACAGCCAGTGTTTGCTTAAATAATGCGCTATGTGGACATAGAAAACAAAACTTTAAATACTTATTTTTGTGTCAAACTGAGTTAAACAAGGCAAAAAAAAAACAACAATTCTCACTCAATGCATAACCCCCTCTGAGTTAGATATTTTAAAGATGACTAAGTCAAAGGAGAACTTTTAAAAACAATAGCCCAAAGCATGAAAAAACAAAAACATGTGACCCTAGTGGACCAGAGTTTCATAAAACTAACTGCATGAGAAACTATCAGTGTGTGAAAATGGAATAGGAAAATCTGAGACACAAAACACAGGAAAAATTTCAGCAAATATCAATAACTTTAAAAACTTTGGAATCAACTATCTTATATCCATCTGTGGGCTTTTACTCTTTAATTGTTGCTTTTCAGTGATTGCATTACCTCTCAGGCAGTGGTCTTGCTTCAGTTCAAAGCTGACAAAGCTGATGGAGAAATTGCACAGTAGAGAACCCTCCATCAAGGGCTGAGTCAGCAGTCTAGGAGAAGTTGCCGTTGGGTTTTCTGGAAATCACGAAGTAACAGAGTTGTCGAGATCGGTGGTCTCCACACTCGTCTGCATGTTGGAATCACCTGGGGAGTGAAAACCCTCCTGATGCTTGTGTCCCAGCTCCAGAAGCTGACTTAATTGGTCTGCGTGCTGCCTGGGTTCTGGAATTTTAAAGAGACATGGGTGATTCTAGTCTGTGGACAAATTTATGAACAACCAGTCTATATACTTTTATGTTTTTAAGTTAACATTTTTTGACGAATTAGATTCATGACCATTTTATTATACTTCGTATATCAGTCTCATGACGTTTTGGGAAATTGCACAGTAGAGAACCCTCCATCAAGGGCTGAGTCAGCAGTCTAGGAGAAGTTGCCGTTGGGTTTTCTGGAAATCACGAAGTAACAGAGTTGTCGAGATCGGTGGTCTCCACACTCGTCTGCATGTTGGAATCACCTGGGGAGTGAAAACCCTCCTGATGCTTGTGTCCCAGCTCCAGAAGCTGACTTAATTGGTCTGCGTGCTGCCTGGGTTCTGGAATTTTAAAGAGACATGGGTGATTCTAGTCTGTGGACAAATTTATGAACAACCAGTCTATATACTTTTATGTTTTTAAGTTAACATTTTTTGACGAATTAGATTCATGACCATTTTATTATACTTCGTATATCAGTCTCATGACGTTTTGGGAAATACATGGAAGTACTGCGTGTTCTGGAATACACTCACAATTGTAAATCCATAGGGGTAAACCAAGGTTGAAAAGCAAAAGTACTGTATGATATAACTGAATTATTTATCATTGTCAAAAGGAGAATAAAAGTAGGAAGGAAAGAGGCATGAGTAAGCTGAATTTCATAAAATGTTTCTTCATGACAAGAATTACTAGTGTATGGATTTTTTTTCAGACTCAAGTCCTAGAAACTTTGTTTTCTATCCTAAAACCAGACAGACGATTTATAGAACACGGCCTACAATAATCTGGGCTTAAGAAATGAGCTGGATTTGTGTGACCTATTCCAACTTTCTGCTTTATCAGATGGAGCAGAGGCAGCTGCTGGAATGAGGAATAAGGAATTGGGTCTTACACATGAATAAACCTGTAGAGATACTAAGTTCATTAATGTTCTTGTTGGCAGGAATCAAAATGACTTAGAGGCAGCCAAGTTGAATTACAGGTTTGATTTACTTAGAGATACATGCTATGCGGACATCAGCATTTTTTTTTTTTACAGCAGCCTCAAGGCAGCCTTGACAAGCAGTGTGCAATCCTTGCTTTCACAGTTAGATTCAGTTGTATTTCCCTGTGGCTTCTCTGCCTCTGGTGGGGGCAGATGTCCAGACCAGCGAGGAAAGAGGAGTTCTAAAAGTTTAAAATGTCAGTTGATCAACAGTGAATAATGAGGATACTAAGTATCTATGCTCCTTAAAAAGAAGAACCCACAACAGGGGAGTAGATTGACACTGGAGAGCACATTCATAGTAAGAACATATAACTTCACCCTGACACACGAGGTTAACATGCTTTAAACAGACTGAGGTAGTGAGCTGAAGGTATTGCTCCTTTGAAATTAAAACAAGGACCAGACCATAATGAGGATATGTGGATGTCAACATCAGAATATCCCCACCTTATGACACAGTGCAATCTGATGTCAGTTCAAAATTCTACTAATAGTTGGGCAAACCAAGGCATTACTCACGTAAGAAGGAAGTGGGGGTAAAGGCTCACAATAAGCATGTGGTATGAGTGAAATGTAGCCAATGGACAAAAACCCATAGTAAAAAGAAGTCAATACAGTCAATTTTAAAGGTTTAGTTTAGTGAAATAGAATGCTTTCTAAAAGCCAATATGGCTAATTCTCAAGATCTTCCTGATCTTATTGAAAACCGACTGCAAATCACCAAAACATGTAGAGACAAAACAGGAGCTGTGTTCTTGATTATTTCTAAAGACACAAAAACATCCATAAAGATGTGCTCTTCCGGCAAGTGACACGGCAATTTGGTGTGCATTTCTAGAGCCAAATGGCAACCAGTTGTTTCTTCAGAGTCTTTAAACTTAGGTCTGAAACTGAGCTCTTCATTTCCCTGCCTTCTGCTTATCCTTCGCCCATATTTGCTGCCAAAGTTACGTCTACCACCCACCACAGCCAAGCCAGGGCCTGGGAGTCATCACCGGCTCCTCCCTCTGCGTTTCAGTGCCTGTTTCCAAGTCCCATTCATTATGTATCCTGAATAGCAAAGTGAGCCTCCTCTCCATACGCCACCCCCAGGGGTCATGTCCTCATGCTCACTGGTTTCTATACCCTAGCTTTGTGCTCTGTCAACTCTTCCCACCACCCCTCTGAAATTCTTCTGGAGTTCCTGTTATTCAAATATGAACACACCATCTCCCTGCTTATTCTTGAACTTCTTGGTATCTTGCTTTTCTTTTGCCAGTGATGCCCCCTCCACCCCAAGTTCTTGCTAACTAGCTTTTTCTCTGTCAAACCTTTTATTGACGCTGTCAGGCGAGTTGGGTGTGTTTCCTTCTCGGGGCTTCTTGGATCACTTTGTGCGTGAATCTGCTGGAGTGTTTACCACAGTGCTGTTGCTGTTGACACGTTGGTCTTCTCTTCCAACCTGTGAATGAAGGGCAAGCTCCTTGTCCTGTTCAGTTATGTCGCCTATATCTGTCACTCAGAAGGGCTTGAAACGTTGATTTCAGGTAAGTCACACCTTCTTCATTTACTCACTGGAATTGCCTGGGGAAGTTTTTTAAAAGACTGAGTCTTGGACCCCACCCCCAAACCACTTCAAACTGAATTTTTTTGAGGCACCTGTATTTTTAAAAAAACTTCCCTATTGTTTCGAACACTGTTAGTTGTTGAAAACCCCTGTGTTAAATTATTTCTCAGGAAATGCTAGTTTTCCTGAGCACATTACGCTTGTGGTCTTTTGCTTGTTTTTAAAGAGGACACTGTATTGATTATCTAGGGTTGAGTAACAAATTATTCCAATATTTAGTAGCTTTCAATGACCAAAACGACGTACCTCACAGCTTCTTTTGGTCAGAAACAGCAGCGCTTAGAGATTCTCAGTCAAGAGATTGCGTTCCTGGTGTCCGCTGGGGCTGCTGCCATCTCAAGCCTAAACGGTGAAAGAGAGCTTCCGTCCACATCCACGAGTGTGTTTTGTTGGGGTTTGGCCCCCATTGTCTGGTGGCCAGAAGTGTTCCTCAGTTCCCCTGCCTCTCCACAGAG
This sequence comes from Oreotragus oreotragus, assembly GCA_006410675.1. NCBI lineage: Eukaryota > Metazoa > Chordata > Mammalia > Artiodactyla > Bovidae > Oreotragus > Oreotragus oreotragus. Next base: position 549,124 of record SJYX01020054.1, read on the forward strand.
CACTCAGAGCTTGGGAATCTGTTTCCTTTAAAGAGTGCAAGCGGGAGAGCCAGGAGAGGGCGAGCTAGAGAGAAGCCGGAATCTTCCTGTACACTAATCCTGCTGGAACTGACATCCCATACTGTTGCCATACTCTGTTAATCAGAAGTATATGTTAGGTCTACCGCAAACTCAACAGGAGAGAATAACAAAGGCATGGATGCCAGGAACACACATTTAATGATACCTGGCTTAAAAATTAACCTACCTTAAAGGAATCCCAGCCTGACGGTCATAACATTAGGAGTATGTGCACTGTTGGTTTTCTCGTAAAACTGATCTAACCCACCTTGACAGAGATGAACTAAAAGGAAACTGACCTGTGTACTCTCTAATAATAATTTTATATTTTTTTGTTTTATTATCTAACTATAGATGCATTAATTTAAGGCCATTTATACAAGACAATGGGGCTTCCTAGGTGATACAATAGTAAATAATCCACCTGCCAATGCAGGAGCTGTAGGAGACGCAGGTTCAATTCCTAGGTCTGGAAGATCCCCTGGAGTAAGAGATGGCAACCAGCTCCAGTATTGTTGCCTGGGAAATTTCCATGGATAGAGGAGCCTGGCAGGCTACAGTCCACGGGACTGTAAAGAGTCAGACATGACTAGGCAAGTACACACACACACACACACACACACACACAGAGCAATACGAAGGCAGGTTGTTTGTGTGACTCCAGACTTCATATGGTTTTACAAAATACATCAATGTGCTTTTCAAAGACAGTGCTCCTCTTTCTTATCCCAAACATCTTCCCAGTCATACAAATTCACTGAAGACAGGCCACTTTAAGGATTTAACATAAATTTTGATTTAGTGATGGGCAGCTGCTACTGCTGCTAAGTCGCTTCAGTCGTGTCCAACTCTATGCAGCCCCAGAGACGGCAGCCCACCAGGCTCCCCCGTCCCTGGGATTCACCAGGCAAGAACACTGGAGTGGGTTGCCATTTCCTTCTCCAATGCATGAAAGTGAAAAGTGAAAGTGAAGTCGCTCAGTTGTGTCCGACTCAGCAACCTCATGGACCGTAGCCTACCAGGCTCCTCCGTCCATGGGATTTGCCAGGCAAGAGTACTGGAGTGAGGTGCCATTGCCTTCTCCTAGTGAAGGGCAGGCAACAGTAAATTTAAAGATAAAATACTCAGCAAAATTGGCAAGTTAATATACAGACTTTACCCTGATCAGAATATTAAATTTTAATTTTACTTCACACTTTGGAAGGAAAAGCCAATATATTGGACAATATTGAATACTGATCTTAAAAACCAAATTTAAGTCTTCTTCATAGATCTTATCAATACTAAAGATTTAGCTTCTATTTCTGTTGGGACTCACCATTAATGCTAAGATGGTAAGCTGAAATTGCTTAACAACATTTAGCAAAACTATACAAATAAAGCAAAAAGAAATCTGTGTTAAGGCACAAATGACTTAGCATTCTTGAACTTGATGTTGACAGCATGCTTGCATGAAATCCTAAACTCTTAATTTATATTCTAACTTCAAAATGCCACCTCCCAAAAATCAATGGGTTTTTGGTGCAGAGAGAAAGTGCTGGCCTTCCAGATTGAGTACTGCCCTTGACAGCACCTTTTCCTTGAATTGTTTCCTAAATATCTGTTCAAAAATACTAGTAGCTCATAAACTTGATGTAATTTTAAAAGAATATGATCATAATGCAAGGTTATAAAAGATGTAACTGAGAAATTGTGCTTTAAGTACTTTACACATGGGCAGAAATAACTTACGAACAATCTATGTAGTTTGCTTTCAGGAAAATAAAAAAAGCACCATTGAGGGGAAATCCACTCTTTGCTTTAGCTGAGGTGGCAATTCTTCATATGATTATACTAAGACATGAGTGATAAAGCCACGATCAGCTACTATTACCCAACATAAACAATTCTGTTTCAACCACTGTGAATTATAGCAGACATAAGGATTAAAGCTAGTGACCTGGACTGTTGAAGCCCTTTAACTACTCATGCCCTGAGCCATTCAGCATTTGTGGCCTAGACATGCTTATTTGGGGCTTAAGTTTGAATTTATTAACCTTACTTAAAAGATGGTTTTTCCAGTTGCCAAGCTGAAAGGCTGGTTGAAAACAGACAGGTTATCTAAAAATCTGGTACGTTTTTTTTCTTTTTTCTTTTTCACAGTAGTATGAGTTAGCAATTTCAAAACTACCTTTCATGTATTCTAGCCTTAAGCTATACGATACACTGAGAACAGAAGCCAGGCTTCTTTCTGAAGGAGTTACAAATATGAAAAAGGGAAAAACTAAAAAGTAATGATAGACTGCAATTGAAGGTGTCCGTATAAACTGGTATAGAGATAAATACAGACGTTTGTATGTATATCTGTCTGCTGAGAGGAACTGTAAGCAATGACACAACAGGAGAAATGAGCAAACCTACAACTCAGATCGTGGTTCTTGGATACCATTCTCCATGAAAAGAAAGCAGAGATCCTTGAAGAAATGGTTGATTCAAGAGCTGCGGCAGGGAAAGTACAAGTTGAGCTGGGAGCATCTGGTTACACCAAAAAGTAAGAAAGGGCTCAAAGAATGAGGAAGACACGACCCATCTAGGGCTCCTGACTCACAAAGGACTGGCACTCCCATTGATCAAATCTAGGACAATGAGAACATCAAAATAAATAATGATGCCAATGGATTTTAATCTGTTAACTAAGAATTCATGAATCCATCTGTTATAAATAAATGAGTGACTGAGAAGGGAAGCACTTGTTTATTAGAATGTCAACAAATACAGATGGAATGGTAGGAGTTAGCAAATCCGGTCACTCAGTTGAAAAGGGACTGAGGGAATGGATAGGTTTACTGTCCAGTGGTCAAATGATCAGTCTCTACAGGGCACAGTGATAGGCCAAGAGCTGTTTCTCAGTGGGCATGCAATTATCTGCTGCAGATGGCATGACTGTGCTTCAGAATCCCAAGGGTCTGTGTCATGATTCTTCCAGTAGACTTGCCATCAATTCCACACTGCATCTTTTCCCATCATGGATACCACCAGGATCTGCTGGATCATATGGCCCAAATGTTAGTCAGGGCTGCTTACACTGAAGCCTGGAACTGTCACAGAGCCCTTTTCTGTCTTCAGCCCTATTCAAAGCTGGCCCCCTTCCTTGTCACCTGGCACATGAGCCACAGCTTTATTCCCAGTTGTAGAATGTGTTGATCCCAGAAGCAAAAGAAGCCTAGAAAGTTCCTACTTCCTTCTTTGTGGTACAGGCTGCAAGATGCAGCAATTTGGCTTTCACTTTGGAGGGGATGTCCTGGCACTCCTCTGACCACTGGACCTCTAAACACTTTACTGAAGTGTCTGTTTCCTGGAGCTTCATGTTTATCTCCCATGCTCTGGAGTGCCTGTATCTTACCATGGTCTTTGGCATGCCAGCCACCTTTTGCTTATCTGTCCAATCAGCATGATGTTGTCAATAAAAATGGACCAGTGCAGTGTTCTGAGGGATATTTAAGTGGTTCATATTTCTTCAAATTATGACTGAGAATGGGAGAGTTAATATAGCCCCAAGGCAAAACTCAAGTCACTGTTCTTCGAGAAAGTGAATTGTTTCTGATCCTCTTTTCCAATTAGAATGCCAAAAAAAAAAAAAGGTATTGCCAAATCAGTGATGTACCACGTATCTGAGCCCTTATTAAATCTGTTCTAATAGTGAGTTTCACCATAAAACGGCTGCTGTGATGAAGGCCATTCTTGGTTAAGTCTGCAGTAGTCTATAGTAATTCTCCAGCATCCATCCAGTTTATTCAGGGACCAGACTGGCAAATCAAAGACATAGGATTGGCATTAGCACCCGTGTATCCCTTCGGTTTTAAGAGATTAGTGGTGACACTAATCTTCATTCCCCTAGATACAACACAGTGCCTGATTTACCCTTGGCAGGAGCGACGGGAAGCTTCAGAGGGTTCCGCTTGGCAAGCCACACTACAGTAACTCCCACCTCCACAGACCAGGAACCCAGTGCAGCAGTTATTCCAACTGCCACAAATAACAATTTCAATTATGCACTGGGGACTAGGAAGTGGTTCTTCGGTGGGTCCATGGATCCAGTGGGCCCACCGGGAAACGACCTGAGCCGGAAACCTGGTCTGGCAGACCCCCATTCTAACAGGAAGGCTGTGATGCTGCTTTAGATCTCTGAATACAAACATCAGTGCCGTCCCTGTGATCAACATTCTTCAAAATACCTGACTATTCTTTCCCTAAGGTACAGTCACTCAGATAGATAGCCATAGAGTCCTTTGAGGGAAACTGTCATGTATTTATGTAGTTGCCATGGGTTTGGTAGGATTCTTCCTCCTAGGAATCCATCCATATGTTCAGCTCTGGATCTGAAGATCGTCTTAGGCCTGGGAACTAGTCCAGGGATCATGACTTTTTCATAACAGTGACTACCCTCAGCCTCCAGCTCTTTTTTTAAAAATGGTAATGGATGTTAATAAGCACCATTGTGGACAGCCCATCTATTTTCCCCCTAGGGAGGCTATTCTCTATTAGCTGTCTCCACAACTCCTCTTGAGTCAAGCTCCTTTGGCTGCGATGACCTTGCCAGTCATTGTGGTAATTGCGGCCTTCCAGCTTCTGGCAGTTAAGCACCACCACCTGGCCTCTCTTTCTACAGGGCTCTGTCACACCCATGGATGTTAACGAGCCAGTTCGGTGGCCGCTTCTCTTGCCTCCATCTCTGGCCTGCAAACTTAGTCATGTTGGTCTTTCTCTCAGCCCTGTTTTCCTGATGGCCTTGGGTGAATGGTGTGTCCTCTGGGGACATTCACAGAGCACAGACCTCTGATGGATCTTGTTCCGGTATGCTCACTTTGCTCAGCCTCTTTATTCCTTCCTCTACAGTCTGCCAGTACCATTCAGACATTTCTCACTTTGCTAAGAATGGGCTTTTCCCCTCGGTTTCTTAAATCCATCCCCTTAGCAAGTTTTCCCTGAAGATCAGGGTCTGACTTAGTTTGTGCTGCTATAACAGAAGACCATAGTCTGAGTGATTTAAACAACAAACTTTTATTTCTCACGGTTCTGAAGGCTGGGAAGTCCAAGACTGAGGTGCTTGCAGATTTAGTGTCTGGGGAGAGCCCACTTCCTGGTTCACAAACAGTTGTCTCTTTGCTGTGTCTTCACATGGTGGAAAGGACAGGCGAGCTGTCTGGGGCCTCTTACCTCCAAGTCACACGGGGGATTAGGTTTAAAGAGATGAATTTTGGGGAGACACATTCTGTCTTATAGCAGAGTTCTTCTTGGGGTGTTAAATCCTCTATACCCCAGAAAGTGCCCCTCAGTCAATTAATTTGTATATATCTAATCTCACATTCTCGCCCCTTTGGAAAAAAAAAACCACAACACCTTTAAAATCCAATCCCAGGAGTCCCGTCCTGGTTCCTGCCAGTAATGCCAGTTAAACCATGCAAATTTTTAGGAAAATAGTCTCTAGCCTCCCTTATCAGGCCCAGCACATCCCAGCTGGGTTATGCTGGGATTTACCAGTGACTGGATTTATTACTGGTTAATTATTGGCTTAACACTGGGGAAAGGGGGAGGAGGGCAGGCTCAGGGAGGAGGGCTACTGCCTGTGGGTAGGAGGCTTCTGTAGCATGTTCCAGCACAGCAAACGTGAGTTTGCTAGAGAAAGGCTGCTACCTCTGCAAGCCCTGACGGTCCAGAAGGAATAGGAGTCACAGGGACATCCATCCAGATGACCCCATCTGTGTTTAGGATCCTAGGTTTCCCCACCTTCATATTAACAGAACTGCCTTGGTGAAACTTTCAATGCTCAAATGTCTCTGGAGCCTTGTGACACTAAGAATTAGTAGGCACTTCAGTCTGCAGTTCAACCAACTCTTGTCTTTCAACTCCAGGTGATAAAGCCCTCTCTATAAGCTATCACAGAGGCTCTACAGCTCTCATACTTAGCTGTTAACTGCTTGTTAACAGCTCTGTGTCTCATTTTCCTTCAGCAGTGCTCCAATACAATTTAGCAGTAAGCAGCCAACTCTGTTGTCTTTGTAGGTATCATTCCTCCCCTATTTTTCAAATACCTGCATAATCACACCTACCATAGTTTTCCTCAAGTCTCTACTAGTGAAACCTTAACAGTTAATCTGCAACTTTATGCCAGGGGTGATGAGTGCCCCACCTGCCCACCAGGGTGACATCTTCTGGCCAGGTATTGAATGAGCCTACTCTGAATCCCAATTTTATCCATCCCAGAAGCCAAGATGGGATTAAATGTGTAAGATGTCTATTACAGGAAGTATCTGTGAGAGAAAATGCGGAAGGAGCTGGGCAAGACTGGGTAAACTGTCACGCCACGATACAAGTGAAAGAGAGGGGAGGAAGTGTCCTAGACTGTAGTACCTTAAGGAAGGCTTGGCAAGACGATCTCTGAATCCCAATTTTATCCATCCCAGAAGCCAAGATGGGATTAAATGTGTAAGATGTCTATTACAGGAAGTATCTGTGAGAGAAAATGCGGAAGGAGCTGGGCAAGACTGGGTAAACTGTCACGCCACGATACAAGTGAAAGAGAGGGGAGGAAGTGTCCTAGACTGTAGTACCTTAAGGAAGGCTTGGCAAGACGATGGAGGAGTCCTTGATCCCTTGTTGGCCATCAGAGGAGTCTTCCGTCTCCCAGAAACCGGCCTCAGTATCTCTACCACATTCAGTCACTGAGCTATGAAAGAAGCCATTTCTGAGCTCAAAAGTATTGATGGATTTCTCAGCACAGCAGCTGGGGCCCTTGGACAACTAAGCTCCTTGTAGTGGGAGTGTGTGGGGTGCATTCTCACAGCTGTCTCTGCAACCCAGCAAAAGGTAGAGCTGGAATCCAAACCAGGTAGTTTGGTTCCAGTCTATATTGTCCACCACTGCAGTAAGAAGGAGTTTTTTGGAGCTGCAGAGGTCTGAAATAAATGCTCCTCTATCATGTTGAAAATTTACACAGCAGGTTGGATCAGACTGGAAAAATCATTTTCCTCCTCTAAGGAAACTGTACTTCATTCCGTAGATAGTAAAGTGGGGAGAGGGGCACATCACAGATTAGTGTGTATGAATATATTCCATGTGCACTGCATACACGCATGAATAATTTATAGGCCCATATGTAGCTGTAGTTTCTTGTAGTATAAAAGGGTTTAACAGACTTGAAAACAACTGCAACAAACAGTAATTTCTAGATTGCATATATGGTAAGATGACTGGAAAGTGCTGACAAAGCACTCGTACCTTTTAGGATCCAAAAACTTGGAAAAAAAACAGACTCAGACAAACTCATTTCCACTATTTATAATCATTATCACTCTTTATAAAATCTTACTGTGGTACAAGGAAACAAAGATTTAATTTTTATTATTTTATTACTAGTATTGAGAATTACCTTCTACTATTTTTATGCAGAGGCACTGTTTTCAACATATGCTGTTTGTCAGATAGCTATATAGAGGCTAAATGAAGAACTTAACCACTATTCCCTGGGAATCTGTGTAAGCTCTCAAGAATCAACTTACAAATGAACTCTATAGAATTCTACCTTGTATAAAAAGGTTACATGTTTCTTAACTAGTTAGTATTGCAAAAAAACAGGTATTATTACTTCCACATGGACATGGAAACTAGGCACAGAAACATTAAATGATCTCTTTGGTCCACACAACATGATCAGTTATGTACCTAGAAGGAGATTAAATCAGATTCTTCTCCATCTATATTCATTAATAATATAGTCTACAATTGCAGTAAAGCCTACAGAATATTGAAACCTAGAGATGAAAAGAATCTCAAGAGGACATTGGTCCAACTTCCTTATAACAGAGGACAGAAAATCAGCTGATCAAGGTCAATTCTAAAAATTAAGAAGAGCTCTAAATCCAAAGCCTCCAGAAACTCATCATATGCACCTCAATTATTTATTACACTTCAAGAGGACACATATGAATCACAAAGGAGTTTTTGGATTTCAGACTGTTTCACTTCCTTACTTAAAGCCTAAAAACGTAAGTCGTGAACTCAGCAAAAGCAATTTATGAATTTGGGACTAGGATATGTTTCTAAGTGACGGTTTAGGGAACTATATTTATAGCCTGGCACCAGTAAATTTTTGTTCACTTTTAAAACTAGATTCCAAATATACACATTATACTCTGAGGGCTATTAAAGGCACAAGCTAGCTTTTAGAACTAGACTTTGGGATGCAACTCTAAACAATGATTTCCTATGTCCCCTAGTTCTGAATGATATGATTATAGCACAAGATTTTAAAATAAACATAAAAATTGGAAGCAGTGGAAGAGTTTTACTACCAAATAACTACTGTTACATATCAAACATCTATGTTATGTTCTAGGTTTCAAACACTTGATCTAAAGGCATATTATACTTGTGCCTTATTTCATCAGGTATCTTACTCCATGAACATACACAGTAATGACAGGTACAGAATATCTGTTCTAAGAAAAATATATTCAAAAAGAAATGAAAGCATGCAAGTCAGGATGGATATTAAACATGAAAATCAAATTTGATTCCTGAGCTTCCTGTCAAATTGAAGAGAGGAAATAGTCTTCGAATGAAAAAGTGGCTTCCAAAACTTTTTTTAAGAATCACATTCTAAAATATCTTCAGTGGGACTTTATATACAAAGGGCCCTGTATGACACAGAGGCCAACATACCTGACAATATTATACAGCAAATACGGTTATGTTTGATATGGTTACTTCGAGTAGTTTGCTTAGGTGAAGGTGGAATGTATAAAATTAAGTTGCTACTCAGTGAAGGTGATGCTGCTAGGGGCTGCTTTTGCAATACACATTGTCTTTACACTGAAGGACTCTTATACATGGGTTAGTTTTCTCAACTGGACAACAACTTCTATTTAATGGCTAGGAGACCCTAGCACAGAAACTAAAGGTGACCTGATACGGCTACTATTATTACATCATTTAGGGATAAGCCGAATATCTGAACTTCTAGATTCAGCAGGAAAGCTTAGTGTCTCCCACAACTTTAATAGGACAGCAACTCAAGGCTTCAGAAGAATTTAATGAAAATTTTACCTTTCTAAAAAGGTGCCCTCTAATTACAGGGAATGAGTTTGCTGCATGTGCATGCAGAATACATTCTGGAGATATAGAATTGTAAACAGTTGCAGCATTAAGAAGGCAGAACACCCAATGTTCAATCACGTGAAAAAACTTCTATAAACTACGCAAAGTATCAATACCTATCACTCAAACACACTGAAAAGTTTTTAAAATGTGCAGATAAGGCCATAGGCAGCAAGGAATAATCAATGAGATAAGCATCTGCTATCTTTCTCTTGCAATCTGCATTGGGAATCATAAAGCTGGGAAATATCTAGAGAGGGCATCTAGCCTGCATAATATATACTCTTACCTCATTTTTGAAGATCTCGATTTAGATCTCTAGTCTAGCTTGTTGTTATCTTAAATCTTAGCACCTACAGTCTAGGACTAATTCGTTTTATCTTATCAATGAAGATGATGAATCACTAGGTTCCTTGAACATACTTTTTACATACTTGGAAATCCTTAAGCAACTAGTCTTCTTTCATTAACAAGATAACCACAATTATTTTTATCTTTCCGAAACACCTTATTTACTAATCTTTTTTGCGGCCTATTCTAACTGGGGCATCCCTTATTTCTTTCAAAATATACAATAACAGACTGAGCGACTTCACTTCACTCTAACATCAGCTTCACAGATTCCCAGGATTTAGATTGTTTCATGATTCATGCAAACACTAACAGCTTTATTTGTAAGTGGTAAGGCAATGGCACCCCACCCCAGTACTCTTGCCTGGAAAATCCAATGGACGGAGTAGCCTGGTGGGCTGCAGTCCATGGGGTCACTAACAGTCGGACAGACTGAGCGACTTCACTTTCACTTTTCTCTTTCATGCATTGGAGAAGGAAATGGCAACCCACTCCAGTATTCTTGCCTGGAGAATCCCAGGGATGGGGGAGCCTGGTGGGCTGCCGTCTATGAGATGTGTATAAGNACTGAGCGACTTCACTTTCACTTTTCTCTTTCATGCATTGGAGAAGGAAATGGCAACCCACTCCAGTATTCTTGCCTGGAGAATCCCAGGGATGGGGGAGCCTGGTGGGCTGCCGTCTATGGGGTCACACAGAGTCGGACACGACTGAAGTGACTTAGCAAGCAAGCAAGCAATGTTGTATCTTGGAATCAATTATTCAAAACAATATTTTAGGTAATGTGGTAACTGATCTCCTCTAGCTTATATTATACCAGGGAAAAGATAAACAATAAACCAATAAACAAGATGTCAGACTGAAGTGTTGTGAGAAAAATAAAATAGGGGTAGAGAGGGCTTCTGTGAGCTACTATCTGATTTGAAATCTCTAGGAAGTAATCCCACAAGGACAATGTTCTAAGAAATTTTTGGCTAAGGTAAGTTTAGCTAGTTATTCTTATACACATACACACACACACACACCACACACGCACGCACGCACATCCTTCTAAATTATATGACCTTTCACTGTTCCCTACTGAATCTTCTTGTTCTTATTTTGAAGACAAATTCTATCTTTTAAAAGCTTTTCATTACCTTCTTAATTGGTATATCCCATTACATTTAAGATACATGTCTTCTAATTTAAACAAGTATTTCATAATATCAGCCATTTATTTAGTTTATGATGTGCTTTTGTCAAATTACATTTAACAAAAATGGGTGAAAACTAACAATATTTGAAGAAAAAAAAAGTCTTTGTGTTACTGAAATTTCCAAAAAATAATACTTTGGTGATGCTTTCATTGTAGGGAAAATAAGCAAGCGTTAGTCACTCAGTTGTGTCTTTTCCACCCCATGGACTGCAACTGGCCAGGCTCCTCTGTCCTTGGGATAGGCTGAAAGCAAACTGGCAGAGTATGACCCATTCAGAAGATGAGGTAGAAGGGAGGATGAAAGACGGAGTGAATCACTGATGGGTTGGTCTAATAGCAGTGAAAGTGCCCAAGAGAGAAGTAGAGATTAACAGACAGGTCATGGATGTATGTGGGATGAAGAAGCAAATCAACTGGCAAGGCTGGAGAAAACCTACACCACACTAGCTATTTGAGACATGCTGCCACCACCTGGGCAATGGGCAACTTGAAGTATGGTAAGATTTTCTTGTGATTAAGTTAAATCAACAATTATAGAATAAAAAATTTACTTTCATTTTATGAGATCAGCAGTTTGCCTAATCTCTGGAATTAAACAAGAGCAGGGCTTTTTTGGGCCAGATCTGTTTAGAACTCTGTTCTACTTTTTAACTCTCTGGTCCCATATCTGTAAAACAGGTATAATACCATCCTGCTGCAGAGTTTAGTCTCAGCAACAGTGATAAGAGACGCGAAGCATCTAGCCTAGTACCCAGAACACAGCAATCAATAAATAGCCTTTAAACATTACCATTCTGCAGTATAACCTCCCAAATATCACTAAAACCGATGACCTTTCTAGTTACATAAATGTGCCTAACAAGAAATCTATCTGCATTGTGTCTTAACGGTAGGAAAAACTCATAAACTTAGGGAAGAAACCAGTTCTACCAAAAACAAAACCCAAATTGTTAAGCAGGTAAGAAAACTCTTAAAATCTTTAATTAAGTCTAGATTATTATAATAGAATCTTATGGAGGTTTTAGTCATTCACAATTTTGACATGAGTCAGGGTGAAATGTACCACCTAAGAGAGAAAGACTTAAACAGAACCAATGAAAGACGAGTTCTTACTTCATAATTATTAAGAGTAAAAAACTTAAAAATTTGGAAGGCTCCATTTTCAAACTATAATTGCAACAGAGTAACTGGTATGGATATGATGTGATATGCTACAAAGTAATTATTTTTATTCAAAGACAATCCTCATTAATTAAAGTGTAAGCTTTAGTTATTTCGGTTAAAGCTACATGAATGGTTAAGATTTTATTTCTTAAATAAAAATTCAAGCAGACCTTATTTCCATGTTATTCTAAGTAAATTCTGAAAGACATCTGAGAGAACAAACACTCAATTAAGAATCTTTTAAATAAAGAACAAGCCCTTATGGAAATTGGCCATGATGTTTCCATTAAATTCCTTATTCTGCTGCTGCTTATGAAGCTCAAGAAAGAAAAATGGCCAAATCAAGTTTAATCAATAGAATTTTCAAGCTGAAAGAACCCCAGAGATAATCTAACAGCTTTCCACATACAAAAGAGGAAACTTTTTCAGAGCATCAAATCACCAGAGACCAGGCCTGTGAATCACAACTCACAAGCTAAAACTCCTGACTCTAGAAAGTAGCCTGAACCAATCTTGACGCCACCTTTCATTAAGGCAAACCAGGTAGCAGTAGGGAGCTTAGCTGTGGCAACTTCTACGCTATTTCTGGGCTTGTAGCCATTCCTGGAACTGGAAAGGAGACCAGTAATATTAGACAGTGAAAGCCTGATTTACACTAGCGCCCAAAAGCTACAGACGCTTCCTTCTTATGTGCCTTTCCATCTTTCCATCCACTCCCATGCATTTCACAAGGGACACAGCAGAGCGAATTACTGGGGAGGCAGTCATCAGGAAAACTGTCTAACCATGATTAAAATAACACATACACATACTGGTCTCTGGAGTGAAGGACGTTAAAATAAATTCTGACCCTCTCCTGGAATTACTATTTGGGCAAGTTAAAAAAAAAAAAAGCACAAAAACCCCCACAAAGTCTTACTGCCAGCAAGTCAAGTTTTCAGTACACACAATCCAATGACTGAGTCTGCTTTTTCTGGCTACTACAGGTACAGGCTAGGTCCAAGCAGCACAAGCTTTGAAACCATCATCCAAGTTTTCAAACAAGAATGAGTAAGAAAACAACTGCTACTAATACAACACACAAACATTAACATGTGCCCGACAAACAGTATTTTAGATCATCAGATTATTTGCCAAAAGTCTGTTCCCTGTAAATAATGGCTACTGTTGTTATCCCTAAACTAGTTATACATGTCACAGCCTGCTCCTCAAAGAGAACATTCTATAGTCTTTCAAGAATAAAAACCTGCTTTATTTGGCACACACCAGTGAAGAGGTCTTGCAACATTTGAAGAGGTAGTCAAACAGAGCAGTTCAGTGCAAGAGATCACAAAACTTGATCACCAACCAAACCCGAGTTAATCTCTCAGTTCCTGTAGATTAGAAGACAATGAGAACTCACTCTTTCTGCTTGCTGACTTTTGAATCTCTTTATTTGTGCCCTGAAAGAACAAGTACCTCTATGGGAACTCTATGCCCACACAGTTTAATTATTTTTCAAGTTTACTTTGGGCAAATATCGATCATTCTTTTGTGAAAAGAGGTTCTTAAATTGAAACAGCAAAAACTTCTGCACGCAGCAAGGCTGCATTCCCCCTTAGAAACAACGTTCAGTGGCCCCACCACGGTGCTGCTGCGCTTGGTCTCCTCGACGTGAGGCTCTAACTATTGTCCAGCCAGAAGAGGAGGGCCAAAGAGTGGATGTGAACCAGAGGAACTCGCTAGAATCCTTCAGGAGTCGCTGGCTGTGACCTTCACCTTGACTCTGGGCGGCTTGTGGGGACCAACTCCTTCCTTGGCCGCCGTCCCTTGGTCGGAGTCTCCGGGGGTCACGGACCTCACCCTCCAGGGCCCTCCACCCTTGGCCAGGCTCCCGCAGGGGAGCGGCTGTTCTGATGACCTCGGGGGCAAAGGCAGGGGGTCCTCAGCGCTTCCAGACCGGCTCCCAGGGACCGGAGCTCAGCCGCGCCTCAGGCAGGAGGCGCGGGGCTCGGGCTGCGGGCCAGACACCAGCCGGGCGCCGCCGCTCACCTCGAGCCGCCTCACCTGCCTCTCCCCGGAAACCCAGGAGCCGCCCCGCCCTCCCCGCTGCCCCGGGACCCACGCAGCAATGGCGCCGCCGGAAACTGGCCCGCGACTTCCTCAGGCCGGATCCGGGCGAGGGCCGGGCTGTGGGCGGGGCGGGAGAGTCGCGGCTTCCGCCTTCCTGCTTCCGGCCTGGAGGTGAGTCGTGAGTTGGGGTCCGAGCCCACCGTCCCCGGCCTGGTGAAGGGGAGGCGGGTGGGGTCGCTGCCGCGCTTGCCCCGGTGCTCAGCGGAGGTGGCCACGGCGCCGGCGGCCCAGGGTGTGGCGGCGACGACCCCTGATTCCCGGGGACCGCCGGCTGTTCGAGCCCCGCCGGGCCCGCGCTCGCCGAGGCGGAGGGTCGGGGAAGCGTGGCCCCAGAGGCGGGCCACCGGGTAGGGTGAGGAAGGGTGAGCGAGGGGAAAACGCGCGGAAAGGGAAGTGCGGGTGGCTGTGAAGTGCCCTCAGCTTCAGGCGCCGGGCGGGTCTGACCCGAAGATCATGCCCGGTGGATCCTTTTCGGAAGGAAGAAGAAGAATATTTATTCCTTAAAGAGTGGAGGGCGCTTGCACCTGGGGTCCGAAATTGAGGTGCACGAGAGGTGTGTACCTTGTGGATGGTAACTCCTTTATCTGTATTAATGTCTAAAACTCTGCCATAACTAGGTCCTTCACTTCCCCCTTCCTCTTTATCGCAAAGTTCTTTTGCAGGTCTTTGAATCTTGGATTAGTTAATTCATTAACTGGGCTGGAGAACCTGAAAAAACAGATGGGGATCTGTAGAGTCTAGTCTTCACTGTGTGGGTAGGGGCGTACGAATTGGGGTTGGGGGAAGGCTAGGAACTTTATGTCTTCAGGTAAAAATATGAAGGAATTGTGATAGGATATAATTAAAAACCAATCATGGTAGTTTTGTTTAGGTAATGGAATTGTGAGTGACATACTTTGTTTTGCTTATCTCTGATTTTTCTGTAAAGGGCACAAATTATATAATGAGACTAAAAAACCTTTTTAAGAGTAACGCGTTGTTTGACTTTGAAATTAGTAAGGCCCTCCCTTACTAACTCAGAATGAAACAAACCTGCTGCTGCTGCTAAGTCACTTCAGTCGTGTCCGACTCTGTGTGACCCCATAGACGGCAGCCCACCAGGCTCCGCCGTCCCTGGGATTCTCCAGGCAAGAACACTGGAGTGGGTTGCCATTTCCTTCTCCAATGCATGAAAGAGAAAAGTGAAAGTGAAGTCGCTCAGTCTGTCCGACTGTTAGTGACCCCATGGACTGCAGCCCACCAGGCTACTCCGTCCATTGGATTTTCCAGGCAAGAGTACTGGGGTGGGGTGCCATTGCCTTCCCCGGAAACAAACCTAACCCTGTAAAAATATAAAAAGTTCAAGAACTAGGAATGGATACACTGCAACAAGTTAGCTTTTTATGTGAGTGAGCTTTCTAAATTTATTGTTGAAATAAGTAACTGAGTAAAATGTTTGATCCCCAGTAATTAGGAGCTTCTTCCAGGGCATTTTGGTTGTGTAATTATGTCTTAAGATTAGAAAGAAATAGATACAGAATGTATTTAATATGCCAAGCAACTTTACATGTTATTTATAGGTGGCATATAGAGAATTTACAGTTTTAACATTTAAAATTGTATTATAATTTATTCCTTAAGGTTGTGACTTTACTGTTTTTCTTTTGTCTATTCTTTTCAACCCAACCCGTATATAGAATTTAAGCCTTCTCTCAGAAGTGTATTGGTAGAGTTAAAGAAGAAGACAGCCAACCAAAGGTCATCTGCAATTGTGACTGGCTGATAATCCCAGGACAAAATTAGAGATCACTACTCAAGCATAAGGTACAATCCCAGCTATTCTAATTCTCCACTTTGAATGGAGATTGACACAAACACGAAAGGTTGAAAAGTCTCTGGGGGCAAAATAGAAGATATCACTCAAATCCACAACGTCCTGATTTGCAAGATGGCCCTTCTTTACTAACTCAAAATGGAACAAAAGGCATGGTTAATTTTCTCATCTGTTAAGTTTGTTCTCATTTACTGTATTATGTCCTCAAAACTGAAGGAGGGCATAAAATTGCATGTCATCTTTTGCTTTTCTCTCTTTGCATATGAATGGATAATATCATGGTTCCCTTACCTTCTTGTTTCAGCCATCCATTATGTCCCTTTCTCCGGGCATTTCACATACTCTTGACTTTCAGACACCAAATTTGATGATTGTACTTTCGCCCTGGTGGTTCAGAGGTTAAAACATCTGCCTGGAATGTGGGAGACCTGGGTTCGATCCCTGGATCGGGAAGATCCCCTGGAG
Source organism: Oreotragus oreotragus (assembly GCA_006410675.1). Taxonomy (NCBI): domain Eukaryota; kingdom Metazoa; phylum Chordata; class Mammalia; order Artiodactyla; family Bovidae; genus Oreotragus; species Oreotragus oreotragus. The sequence continues at coordinate 565,422 of SJYX01020054.1, forward strand.
AAGGAAATGGCAACCCACTCCAGTATTCATGCCTGGAGAATCCCGTGGAGGGAGGCGCCTGGTAGGCTACAGTCCATGGGGTCACAGAGTCAGACACGACTGAGCGACTTCACTTCACTTCTTCACTTTGCAACCTCATGGACTGTAGCCCACCAGGCCCCTCTGTCCATTGGATTCTCCAGGCATGAATACTGGAGTGGGTTGCCATTTCCTTCTCCAGGGGATCTTCCCGATCCAGGGATCGAACCCAGGTCTCCCACATTCCAGGCAGATGTTTTAACCTCTGAACCACCAGGGCGAAAGTACAATCATCAAATTTGGTGTCTGAAAGTCAAGAGTATGTGAAATGCCCGGAGAAAGGGACATAATGGATGGCTGAAACAAGAAGGTAAGGGAACCATGATATTATCCATTCATATGCAAAGAGAGAAAAGCAAAAGATGACATGCAATTTTATGCCCTCCTTCAGTTTTGAGGACATAATACAGTAAATGAGAACAAACTTAACAGATGAGAAAATTAACCATGCCTTTTGTTCCATTTTGAGTTAGTAAAGAAGGGCCATCTTGCAAATCAGGACGTTGTGGATTTGAGTGATATCTTCTATTTTGCCCCCAGAGACTTTTCAACCTTTCGTGTTTGTGTCAATCTCCATTCAAAGTGGAGAATTAGAATAGCTGGGATTGTACCTTATGCTTGAGTAGTGATCTCTAATTTTGTCCTGGGATTATCAGCCAGTCACAATTGCAGATGACCTTTGGTTGGCTGTCTTCTTCTTTAACTCTACCAATACACTTCTGAGAGAAGGCTTAAATTCTATATACGGGTTGGGTTGAAAAGAATAGACAAAAGAAAAACAGTAAAGTCACAACCTTAAGGAATAAATTATAATACAATTTTAAATGTTAAAACTGTAAATTCTCTATATGCCACCTATAAATAACATGTAAAGTTGCTTGGCATATTAAATACATTCTGTATCTATTTCTTTCTAATCTTAAGACATAATTACACAACCAAAATGCCCTGGAAGAAGCTCCTAATTACTGGGGATCAAACATTTTACTCAGTTACTTATTTCAACAATAAATTTAGAAAGCTCACTCACATAAAAAGCTAACTTGTTGCAGTGTATCCATTCCTAGTTCTTGAACTTTTTATATTTTTACAGGGTTAGGTTTGTTTCCGGGGAAGGCAATGGCACCCCACCCCAGTACTCTTGCCTGGAAAATCCAATGGACGGAGTAGCCTGGTGGGCTGCAGTCCATGGGGTCACTAACAGTCGGACAGACTGAGCGACTTCACTTTCACTTTTCTCTTTCATGCATTGGAGAAGGAAATGGCAACCCACTCCAGTGTTCTTGCCTGGAGAATCCCAGGGATAGGGGCTGTCTCTTATACACATCTAGATGTGTATAAGAGACAGCCCCCTAGAGAGCCATGAGGTTCAGCCTCCTGCATCCAAGTTGAAGACTCCTTTAATCATTTCAGGCAGGTGATTATCCCCTTAAAAGTTCCCATGGCACACAATATCCCACTTTCCCTTTATAGACTGAACATGGCTATGAAGGAAAGTCTATCATGGGAATTAGGATTTTTACTAACTTGAAAGCATAGATTTCTCTTCCTGATCTCCCGTTTTGATTTAATTCTGATAAGCTCCAAGTACTTGTTTTTGGTGTTTGTGATAAAGTGGAACATAAAAGGATAAGATACTTGCATTGTAAACTTTCACTCCATCAGGGTGAAATAGATAACAAAGACATAAACACATGAAATACTTTCAAATTGTGATAATTTTTATTAAATAAAAGCATAAATTGATAGGGACAGAGATGCTTTAGGTAAATTGGTTAGGTGTGGCTCTGTGAGGAAGGGACATTGGGCTGATACGTATTTTAATGAGGAGAAAGATTGAATGGACTAAACTACATGGTATAATGGAAAGAATTCCAAAGGTATGACTTTGGGTAAGCTTGTTAGCCTCTGTGGATACCATTTATTGGTTCTATTAGCCAGCATATGTCTTCATTAGTATTGAGCTGGCCAAAGAGTTTGTTTGGGTTTTTCTGTAAAATGGCACTAAAAAGCCGTAACACAGACTTTTTGGCAATCCAGTAGAGTAAGGGTTTTTGTTTTTTTTTTAATGATTTAATAATATTCTTTTTTGTTATTTCTAAAAAGTATGTATTAGATTATAACTAAGACACCATTACAATGGTGTGTTAGTTTCTGTTATATAGCAAAGGGAGTCAATTATACATATACCTATATACCCTCTTTTTTGGATTTCCTTCCCATTTAGATCACCACAGAGCACTAAGTTCCTTGTGCTATACACTAGGTTCTCATTAGTATCTGTTTTATACATAGTGTATATATATGTCAATCCCAATCTCCCTAGATTAACTTCTAATCAAATTTTATCTTCACTGGACAAGTTTTCACAAGCCAAATGTTTCTAAAGTGGATTGTTAATAGACATCTTTAGATCAATGTTGGAGTCCTGGTGAGTTTCCATTGGTAGAGATCTCAGAACAGCTTGAGAGAGAACAAGCAGGGCTGTCTTCTCAGCCAGGCTCTTTGTCTCATTCTCATTGAAAAGTAACATAAGAAAGCCAAATGCCTGAGTGGAGTTCTTCAACCCAAGGAGGCGAGGCTGTATTACCTGGCAGTTTACCTCCCTCTGCACCTATAGAAATTTAGGCTCTAATACCCACAGCCAGATGAAGTCAGCTGGCAATCCCATCTCTTCACTGAGATTGGTGACATGTAAAGGTGACAGATATTCAGTAGAGGCATAAAACATGCTTGATTCCTGGGTCACAGGGCTTCAGAGACCCCAAATCAGGCTTTTCCATCCAGGATGGATGGGAGAAGTTGCTCATTAAGTAGAACTGGCTTGTGGAATAAAGCCTCAAGTGGCACATTTCTGTAAGACAGGTACATTCCACTCTGTGAGGCTCACTAATCCCACCTACAGTTTTCCTTATTATTATCTTTCAAAGATATTCTTTCTAAATTCCATGGGAATTAAGTCTGAAAGACAAAAATAGTGTTCTGGGGAAAAATAAAGGAAGGGGGAGCTTAACTGATGCTAAATGTTGACTCTTTCAAGAGGAGGCGAAATGCTTAAGAGAATTCCTGTTATTTAAGTGTGTTTTACCAGACAGCCTCAAGCTTAGTCAACTATGTAAACTTGTTTTTTTTTTCCCCCCTCACAGAACATTTATTAGCATCTTATTGAAAGCATACGGATTTAGAAACATTGCTTCAGAGAAAATATTTAAGAGGATGCATGGTGGAAAGCTGATTGGCTCGCTGAATTGATTGCCTACAACAAGGCTTTTGTTTAGAAAAAGGGATAGAAGCACACTGATACTGAAATGGTCTCATCAAATTCTCAATAAGAGATTTTCTAAAACAGGATTAGGACTAAGATTACAAAAAAACCTTTTTATATGCAGAACTCTGGTAAGGCCATTTCAAAATGTTTACCCAGTCTCAAAATTGACCACATAATCTTATTAGAACAATGTGTGCAATTAGAAGCTTATATAATTATTAGGTCTTTCTTAAGTTTCTTAATCTTTAATGCCAAAATTGGATAACAGAGCATGATCTCAAAGGAACAGAAATTGCTTCTAGCTTGCTGCTGTTGTATTGGAAAACCATTCT
>SJYX01020055.1:0-48808 GCA_006410675.1 Oreotragus oreotragus
ACACACACACACACACACACACACGTGCTGCTGCTGCTGCTGCTAAGTCGCTTCAGTTGTGTCAGACTCTGTGTGATCCATAGACGGTAGCCCACCAGTCTCCCCCATCCCTGGGATTCTCGAGGCAAGAACCCTGGAGTGGGTTGCCATTTCCTTCTCCAATGCATGAAAGTGAGTGAAGTCTCTCAGTCGTGTCCAACTCTCAGCGACCCCATGGAGCCTTCCAGGGTCCTCCATCCATGGGATTTTCCAGGCAAGAGTATAACTATAATTTGTGCATGCATGCTAAGTTGCTTCAGTTGTGTCTGACTCTTTGTGACCTCATGGACTTCAGCCCTCCAGACTCCTCATCCATGGGATTCTCCAGGCAAGAATACTGGAGTGGGTTGCCATTCCCTCCTCCAGGGGATCTTCCCAGCCTGGGGATTGAACCCACGTTTCTTACATCTTCTGCATTGGCAGGCAGGCTCTTTATCACTAGCGCCACCTGGGAAGCCCAACTATAGTTTGGTAGACCTCAATAGCACACAGAGATATTTGGGGCAACACTGGCATTTAACATAGAGGCTTAGAGCTCAGAAACGGCACTGTGCAAACATTAATACAGCCTGCCATTTGCCAAGGGAAATACTTTTGTGAGGCTCATTAATTTAATTGGTCCCTGTCATCTAGTTAGAAAGCAAAGTGTAGAGCATTTTCTGACAAAACCAAAGATGGTTAAAAGTTCTATTAGGCTGTGCAGCACTTGAGAAATTTTGAAGTTAGGAAGGAACTTGAATTGAGAAAATGGAATTCAGCACTTGGTACCACCTGCTCCTCTGCCTACCCCATCTCTTATGTGGTGAATCATACAGCTTTTAAATAAAACAGAACAGGAACTCTTAAATTACACATTGTTTTTGTTCAGTCACTAAGTCACGTCTGACTTTTCGTGACCCCATGAACTCCTGCCAGCTGTTTGCTCAAACTCATGTCCGTGAGTCGGTGATACCACCCAACCACCTCAGGCTCTGCTGCCCTCTTCTCCTTTTGCCTTCAGTCTTTCCCATCATCAGGGTGTTTTCCAATGTCAGTTCTCCACATCAGGTGGAGAAAGTATTGGATCTTCAGTTTCATCATCAGCCCTTCCAATGGATATTCAGGGTTGATTTCCTAACCCGCCAGCCTCCTCTGTCCATGGAAACTCCCAGGCAACAATCCTGGAGTGGATTGCTATTTCCTCCTCCAGGGACTTTTCGTGACTCAGGGATCGAAACTGTGCCTCCTGTTTGGCAGGTGGATTCTTTACCAATGAGCCACCAAAGAGGCACTTAAATAACAAAATCTTGCACTATTCATCTCTTCCTTTCAATTGCATGAAAGCACCTGTTATCTCTTGAAGTGTAGCTGTGCTTTGTATCAGCTGCGCTGTGATGATCTTCTAACCTGTCTCCATCCTCCTCACTCACGAATCAGTGCAGGGCTTCCTGTGTCTCTCTCAGTGGGTCTTTTGAACATTCAAATGTCTTTTCTTCACTCACTGTGTTCTCATTGTCACATTGTACCCTCCCCACTCTTGCGTGGAAGAGCCTAGGAAAGCCTAATAAACCTTTTCCTCTGCTTCTGCCCCTACTTATTTTGCAGACAGTTGTTTGGATGCTTTGAGGAAGCTCACTTGGAGTTGCCCTCTGGGGCAGAAGGTCTATAGCAGCTGTTCAGGGCAGTATTTGCCATCCCAGCTGCAGGGTGTGAAAGTTCTTCCGAAGGAGCCTGAGGTCTTCTTACGTCAGACTGACTCCTCGAGGTCTAGCTGCATGCCAGCGATTCACACCCATCTCCAATGGGTGCAGTGTTCTCTGCACTTTCCATTCTGTTACTGATTCGTCTATTTTTTTTTTTTTTTTATCAAGAGGTTCACCATTACCTCCTAGAATAGGAATCAACAAACTACAGCTGTGGCTCAACGTCTAAGTACAGCTCAAAAGCTAAGAATATTTTTTGTACTTATTAATGGTTGCAAGAGATGGAAAGAATACTTCATTATACGTGAAAATGACACAATACTCAAATGTCAATGCCCATAAGCATGGAAGCACAGCATGCTCATATGATGATGTCGGTGGCGCCTTTCACACTGTAATGGCAGAGTTGAGTGGTTTTGATAGAGACTACATGGCCCACCAGTCTCTAAAATGATTCCTTCCTGGCCTTCTCAGAAAGTTTTACCAAACCCTACCCAGATGACTCAGTGGTAAGGAATCTGCCTGACAAGCAGGAAATGTGGGTTCATTCCCTGGGTTGGGAAGATGCCCCAGAGAAGGAAATGGCAACCCACTTCAGTATTCTTGCCTGGGAAGTCCCATGGGCAGAAGAGCCTGGTGGGCTACAGTCTGCGGGGTCGCAGAGTAGATACAACTTAAGGACTAAACCACCACCACATCCTAGCAGAGTTAGAACACAGGGATTTTAGAGTACGTTATTTCAGGCCAGCCCTTTGGGAACGTCGAGGTTTGGTATGGTGAAGAGTTCCCTAAGAGCCACCTGGGATTGAAAGGGTGAAATAGTGAGCCTACACAAAAAGCTCAAGTTCCAAACTATTTTGATAGAAATGACAACTATAGTTTGGGCTTCCCCTGGTGGCTCAGTGGTAAAGAATCCACCCGCAATGCAGGAGATGAAGGAGATACGGGTTTGATTCCAGGATTGGGAAGAGCCCCTGGAGAAGGAGATGGCAACTCACTCCAGTATTCTTGCCTGGGAAACCCCACGGACAGAGGAGCCCGGCAGGCTACAGAACATGGGGTTGCAGAGGGCTGGGCACAACTTAGAGACTAAACAACAACTGAAATTTACTCACAGCTGCTTCTCTCCTCAGCCGCCTCGCATGGGTGGTTATGGAGCCGAAAGGCGGTCCGGCAGCTAACATGCGTGCCCTACTGTGATAGGTTGTTAAACTTCCAGCGCTTTGTTTTCTTTATCTGTAAAATGAAATCTTTGAATTAAATAATGTCTTTCTTTTTTTTTCTTGTTTTAAAAATTGTTCTGAAGATTATACAATGACTATCAACCTTCAAAATTTTAAGTTTCAAGCTAGTTGTTGAATTCAAATTGCAAACATTTGAAAAAAGGATAATTCTGAATCAGTCAAGCAGCTCATACTGTGGAAATTTTGTTTTTGTCTCTAAAATACCTCTTCCACCCTGAACCACCTGATACTGTGCACCGTTTAACATGAAACATTTCTCTCTGAGAGAACCAATATCCTGAAACTCAGCAAAGTGTGGACCAGATCCGTATAGTCCATGAACTTCGTATCTCTCTAGATGATTCCTGCTGTAGAGGACAAGTGATGCCGCTGAACCTTTCCACGTACACAATCTGTCCCAGATTCTATTAAGCCAAAGTTTGTATTCTTCTTTCTAAATCAGTTAAGACTTGTAGCAAAATTTGAACAACAACAACAAAAAAAATTGTGGTTAATTGCCCTCATTAAGGGAACATTGAGAGCTCCCTTGGGTCACTAGAGCATTTCCCTTGCATTATAAATGCTTTACCCCTAAGTGAAAATACAGGCTGTTCCGCTGAAACATTCAAGCTGTACCCTATTCCAGGCTGCCTGTTGATTTTCAAAATGTGGTAAACAACTGCTCTAGTTGAAAAGTTGTGTTGAATCCTCTTTTCATAGATTGTCATCTGCAAGTTGCTCCTTCGCTTTGTTTAAGAGGCCTTGCTGAAAATGTACCTGCATGGGTGGTTATCAGGTTCTTTTGGTCCAGCAAATGGTCTCTCCACTGTAAATTACATTTTCTCAGAGATTGGCTGTGCCCTATTTTTTCTCTTGTTTGCAGTCAAAAGTTGGCTTAGTCGTTCAGCTCCTTCTTTGTTGATTAGCTGTAGACGTGTGAGCTTGTCTTGAATTATTCAAACAGATTTTCCTTTTTTGTTATAAAACTTACCAGTGGTAGAAAAGTTCAATCCAACATCAAAGACCAACTGCTGAGCCTTTTAAGGATGCTCTCTTCGGGCTCCCTGTGTTCACACTTCACTGCAGGTGTGGCCATACCTGCAGCTTAATTGTTTGGAATACTTGGGTGACTGGTCTATTTACTCTCTAGGAAAACCAACTGCACCATCAGCCTGGACAATCTCTCCCATGATTTTACAGTCCTTGCAACCAAGAAAAATTTAGCTTTGTCTGCCCATTTAGTAAAAGGTTACAGTTTTTCTTTTCTTACTCTAGCCAAGTTTTCTATCCAAATTGGGCAGTGCCACGGTTTTTATATCATGACTTGAACTGCTCTAAATAGAGAATCTTTACGCGGTTAAATATCAAATGTGAGATAAGTGTTGGCTGTCTCCATGCTTTTCTGCCAGACATTTTTTTGAGGAACTGTTGTGCTTGATAGCCAGTATAAAGAATGTTAGCAGACAGGGAATCTATCTCTTTGCTACCAATTAAGACAGAATGGCTTTGGATGGCCAGACATCTGCTTGGTGCTGTTCTTACTTTTTTTTCTATTTCCGGGAATTTCCTTAGAATGTTTCTGTCAAATCCCTAAGAAGAATACTGGAGTGGGTGGCCATTCCCTTCTCCCAGGGATCTTCCCAACTCAGAGATCAAGCTTGAGTCTCCTTCACTGTAGGCAGATTCTTTACCATCTGAGCCACCGGGGAAGTCCCTTCACTTCACTATACTTGATAACCGTTGTAAGGAATGTGAAAATAGAGGCTACTTTCCTCTCTGCTAACAAGACAGAACGGCTTTGGATGGCCAGATATCTGTTTGGTGCTGTTCTTAAACTTTTCTTTCAATTTCCTGGAATTTCCTTAGAATGTTTCTGTCAAATCCCTAAGAAATGCTTTCTTAGTCATACATAGAACTGATCTGTAAACAAAACCCAGAAAGAATTGATGAAGAATTCATTTCCCGTCTTCTATATAAATTTAGGACTTTAAATATTTGATACAGAGAATTCAGTTTTCTGTGGACCACTAGGAACTCAAATGGTTCTCCCAGGAATGATGCTTCAACTGAACACTATTTGTACATCCTCACTGCTCTCTCTTCAAATTCATCACGTGGTGGTTATGGATATGGAATGGAATTAATGTGAAAATAGTGGAGGAAATTTACTTGAAGCTGTTCTTGAAATTCTATCTTCCAAGCAGTCTGAGACTATGTAGCCAAGAAAAAAATCACTTAAAAACTGTGCTCAAGAAAACTCAATAATTGTCCAGATAACTGTCAAGAAAGACTCTCAGGCACAATACAGGGAAGGGAACTCAGGCTGAGCCCCATCTACTTCCTACATAGAAAAGGCAGAGTGGAGAGTTCAGAGAGATCAAGAAGGTGAGCGTTTTCAGGACAGATGAGCAGAAAGTACCATAGACAACACTCCAGCACCCTTCACAGAACCCCCCTTGAATACTCAGCAAAATGCTGGTCACCACATGCATGTAAGAAAAGTGCTCAAGTCATCCGGAAAGATTAGAGGAATGAATATCTAGCACTTACAAAAGGTTGTGAATACTGCCTGTGCGAGCAGCCATGGAAATTCATAATTTGGGGGGTTTGAGTAAAGAACTAAGATCCTCTGTTAGTAGAAGGGAATGATAAGCCCTACCCTGAACTTCACTCTGGTCCCACTAAACAAATCTTAAAGGAGTAAAAAGTTCTCAAGATTATATATCACATGTTCAAAAAGTTAGGTAGAAATATGATAGATATGCAAAATAAACACTGAAGTTCTAGAGATAAAACTGCAATGTGTGAGTTGAAAAATACACTCAATGACATTAACAATGGTTAGACATTGATGGAGAAAGGCTTATTGCATTTTAGACATAGGAGTGGAAATTATTACATAACACAGAGACACAAACACGTATGTATAATGGAATATTACACAGCCATAAAAAGTGAAATCTTGCTATTTGTGACAAACTGGATGAAACCAGAAGGTATTATCCTTAGTGAAATATATCAGACAGAGAAAGAAAAGTACTGTATGTTTTTACATATGTGTGAATTCTAAAAAAGCCAAAATAAACAAATACAACTAAATAGACTCACAGACAGCAAACTTGTAGTTACCAAAAGGGAGAGTGGAATGAGGAGGAGAAAAATAGGAGAAGGGGATTAGAGGTACAAAGTACCAGCTGTGAAGTGAATAAATTACAAGATATAATGTACAGCACAAGAAATATAGTATCTTATAAGAATTTGTATTGAGTATAGTCTTTTAAAATACCAAAGTACTATATTGCCTGAAGCTAGTATAATATTGTAAATCAACTATACCTCAATAAAAATGTCAAATACAGAAAAAATGCATTATGGTAAAGCTACCAGTATTCAAAAGAAAATTTAGGAGGTGACAGTAGCATTAGAAAAAGTGAATTTAACAACAGAATGATGCCAGTGATTTTAAAAGTCATTTCATAATGAAAAAGCAGTCACTTCAGGAAAAACACAATGATACTAAACACATTTGCATCTAATAATAGAGCTTCAAAACACATGAAAAGCATTTGATAAAATAGCAATGACAATGTTCAAATTAGCAATTACATTCAGAATCTTCAGTACATTTCTCAATAATTGATAGAAGACATAGACAAAAAATCAGAAAGAAAAATAGGGAAAAAGAACAATGCTGCCAATCTAGTTGAAAGTCAGACAAATCCACCCCAAAACAGTAGAATAGTACTTTAAAGCACCTATTTATCAAACAACATGATATTCTGAGCTATAAGACACATCTCAATAAGCTTAAAAACATTTAAGTGGTATAGGGTATTTTCTCTAACCATAATGATATTGTTAGAAATCAATAGCAGAAAAATCTTTAGAAAAATCATCGAACATTGAAAAACTAAAAAACACATTTGAAATGACCCATGATCAAAGATGAATTTCTGAAAATTTAAAGTCCTTGAATTGAATAAGAATAAAGATAGAGTATATGAAAATTTGCGGAATTCCATTAAAGTACAGTCTATGCTAACATTTATAGCAATAAATACCTATATTAGTAATAAAGAAAAGTGTCAGATCAATAACTTCAGCCTCTACCTTTATAAATTACAAAAAAGAGATTAAAAGTAGATAAGAAGGGGAAAGAAAAAAAGACAAGACCAACAATAGATAAAATACAACAGAAAAACAATAGAGAAAATCGATGAAACCTAAAGTTGCTTGTTTCAGAAAATCAATAAAATTAGTAAACTTCCAGCCAGAATGATTAAAGAGAGAGAGAGAGACACAAAAAAAGAAGACAAAAGTTGCCACTATCAAGAACAAGAGAGGTGATACCAATAGATTCTAAAACTATCCAAAGAATAATAAGAAAATGAGGATCTTTATGGCAATAAATTCGGATTCAATGCACAAATTCCTTAGAGTACATACATTAGCCAATCTCATTTAGGAAGAAATAGATTATTTAAATAGTTGTATATCTATAAAAAAATGAATGCACAGTAAAAATCCTTCTCATAGTAAAATTTATAGGCACAGATGGTTTCGCTGGCAAATTCTATTGAATGTTAAAGAAAGAATAGCAATTCTGCATAAATTTTTTCCAGAAAATTTATGAATAAGAAATGTTTCCAACTCATAGTATGCTATCAATATGATCCTAGTATGAAAAACAGAAGGTAATAGCATTGCAAGGAAAGAAAAGTTTAGACAAATGTCTGTCATGAACTTTTAAAAATTTTAACAAAATAATTCATACATATTTGGAGAGATTAACACGCTATGACCAAGGAACTTAACCTAGAATCCAAGACTAATTTAATTTTTTCGAAATCAACCAATTTCACCATGTGTAATTGTTTCCTAATGCATTTAATACATTTAGTCACTTAAAACATAACCCATATACTAAAGTGCATTCTGCGAGTCAGAAGTCCAGCATAGAGGTCTACATGATCCTTAAAAAGACATTATTAACTGTAATTTCATTAGAGTTTAAAGTGGAGAATAAAGGGAATTTCTTTGAAGTTTTATGTTTAAAGGGATTCAGTTGTCCGTAGCTATCACTTTTACCTCATTTGTTTTCATTTTTATTTTTCTTAATTTGTATTTCACTTTCCCTTTGGCTTAAAGTCAAATAAGTGAATGTTTTTCTTTAAAATTTCTTATAGTATGATTAGACAATTACTTTCTCTAAAAATGCTCATGATTACTTACACGTCTGTTATTTAAAGGATAACTTGACTGGCATACATTTTTCAGATCACATATTTGTCATTAAAAAAAATTTTTTTTTAATTGGAGGATACTTGTTTTGCAATATTGTGTTCGTTTCTGCCATACATCGACATGAGCAGCCACAGTGGACTTATGCCCCTGCCTCTGGAGCCTCCCTCCCATCTCCCACCCCTTTGAGCTGTCACAGAGCACCAGTCGGGTTCCCTGCTCATTCAGCAAATGCCCACTGGCTCTCTATTCTACAGATGGTAGCGTCCGCTTCCAGGTTACTCTCCTAACTCATTCCCCCCATCCTTCCCCACTGTGGCCACAACTCTGTTCACCGAGTCTCCGTCCCCACTGCTGCCCTGCAAATAGGTTCATCAGGAACCTCTTTCTAGAGTCCATATGGATGCATTAACATATAAAATGTGTTTTTCTCTTTGTGACTTACTTAACTCTGTATAGTAGGCTCTAGATTCATCCACCTCATTAGAACTGACTCAAATGCATTCTTTTGAGTGGGTAATATGGCTGGATAATATTCCATGACATATATTCTTTATCCACTAATTCTTTGGAATTTATCCACAATTCTTTATCCATTAATCTGTTGATAGACATCTATGTTGTTTCCATGTCCTAGGTATTGTAAATAGTGCTGCAACAAATATTGGGATGTGTGTGTCTTTTAATATAATTTTTTACTAATAGAATTCAGAAATTCCTTGAATTGCCTTCAGTTCAGTGGCTCAGTCATGTCCGACTCTTTGTGACCCCATGGAATGCAGCACACCAGGCCTCCCTGTCCATTACCAACTCTCAGAGTGCACTCAAACTCATGCCCATTGAGTCAGTGACACCATCCAATCATCTCATCCTCTGTCGTCCCCTTTTCCTCCTGCCTTCAATCTTTCCCAGCATCAGGGTCTTTTCAAATGAGTCAGCTCTTCGCATCAGGTGACCAAACTATTGGAGTTTCTGCTCAACATCAGTCCTTCCAATGAGTATTCAGGATTGATTTCCTTTAGGATGGACTGGTTGGATCTCCTTGCAGTTCAAGGGACTCTCAAGAGTCTTCTCCAACACCACAGTTCAAAAGCATTAATTCTTCAGTGCTCAGCTTACTTTATAGTCCAACTCTCACATCCATACATGACTACTAGAAAAACCATAGCCTTGACTAGGTGGACCTTTGTTGGCAAAGTAATGTCTCTGCTTTTTAATGTACTGTCTAGGTTGCTCATAACTTTTCTTCCAAGGAGCAAGCATATTTTAATTTTATGACTGCAGTCATGATGTGCAGTGATTTTGGAGCCCCAAAATATAGTCTGCCACTGTTTCCACTGTTTCCCCATCTATCTGCCATGAAGTGATGGGACCACATGCCATGATCTTACTTTTTGGAATGTTGAGCTTTAAGCCAACTTTTTCATTCTCATCTTTCATTTTCATCAAGAGGCTCTTTAGTTCTTCTTCACTTTCTGCCATAAGGTGTTATCTGCATATCTGAGGTTATCGATATTTCTTCCAGCAACCTTGATTCCAGCTTGTGCCTCATCTAGCCTGACGTTTCTCATGATGTACTTTGCATATAAGTTAAATAAGTAAGGTGACTATATACAACCTTGATAGACTCCTTTTCTTATTTGGAACCAGTCTGTTGTTCCATGTCCAGTTCTAACTGTTGCTTCCTGACCTGCATACAGATTTCTCAAGAGGCAGGTCAGGTGGTCAGTTATTCCCATCTCTTGAAGAATTTTCCATAGTTTATTGTGATCCACACAGTCAAAGGCTTTGTCATAGTCAATAAAGCAGAAATAGATGTTTTTCTGGAACTCTTGCTTTTTCAGTGATCCAATGGATATTTGCAATTTGATATCTGGTTCCTCTGCCTTTTCTAAAACCAGCTTGAACAACTGGAAGTTCACAGTTCATGTATTGCAGAAGCCTGGCTTGGAGAAATTTGAGCATTACTTTACTAGCATGTGAGATGAGTGCACTTGTGCAGTAGTTTGAGCACGNCTGTTTCCTTCTTATTCTGTCTCCTTTGCTAATTTTTTCATGATATATGTTCCTCTTTGGCCTTTCAATAAGTCACCTTCTCACACCAATGGCTTTTTCATACTCCATTTCATAAAGATCCATTTGTTATATTTACATTTTCAAAGTACGTTTTGCCAGCTGTCTCTTATACACATCTTATTTTAATTTTATGACTGCAGTCATGATGTGCAGTGATTTTGGAGCCCCAAAATATAGTCTGCCACTGTTTCCACTGTTTCCCCATCTATTTGCCATGAAGTGATGGGACCAGATGCCATGATCTTAGTTTTCTGAATGTTGAGCTTTAAGCCAACTTTTTCACTCTCTTTTTAGTTCTTCTTCACTTTCTGCCATAAGGGTGGTGTCATCTGCATATCTGAGGTTATTGATATTTCTCCCAGCAATCTTGATTCCAGCTTGTGCTTCTTCTAGCCCAGCGTTTCTCATGATGTACTCTGGATAAAAGTTAAATAGTTAAAGACTCTTAAAAGCAGAAAGAGAAAAGCAATGTATTATATATAAGAGAACCCTCATAAGACTGATAGCAGATTTTACAATAGAAACTTTGCAGGTCAGAAGGGAGCAGTGAAATATATTCAGCTCTTATCAAGAATATTGCATCCAGCAAAGTTGTCCTTGAGAATTCAAGGAATAAAGAAAAGTTTTCCAGATGAAAAAAAGTGAAAGGAATTCGTAATCATAAGACCAGCATTATAAGAAATGTTAAAGGGACTTAACAGTTAAACCTGAGATAAAAAGAGCCAATTAGGAACAGAAAAACTTAAAAGTATCAATCTCATTGGAAAAGATATTATTAAATATATAGTTAAATTCAGTTAGAATCAGAATCAGTTCAGTCACTCAGTCATGTCAGACTCTTTGCGATCTCATGGACTGCAGCAAGTCAGGTTTCCCTGTCCATCACCAACTCCTAGAGCTTACTCAAACTCATGTCCATCCAGTCAGTGATGTCATCCAATCATCTCATCCTCTGTCATCCCCTTCTCCTCCTGCCTTCGATCTTTCCCAGCATCGGGGTCTTTTCCAGAGTCAGTTCTTTGCATCAGGTGGCCAAAGTATTGGAGTTTCAGCTTCAGCATCAGTCCTTCCAAAGAATATTCAAGTCTGATTTCCTTTAGCATAGACTGGCTTGATCTCCTTGCTGTCTAAGGGATTCTCAAGAGTCTTCTCCAGCAGCACAGTTCAAAAGCATAAGTTCTTCAGCTCTCAGCTTTCTTTATAGCCCAACTCTTACATACATATATGACTACTGGAAAAGCCATAGCTTTGACTAGAAGGACCTTTGTTGGCAAAGTTTATGTCTCGGTTTTTTAATAGGCTATCTAGATTGGTCATAATTTTTCTTCCAAGGAGCAAGCATCTTTTAATTTCATGGCTGCATTCACCATCTTCAGTGATTTTGGATCCCCCCAAAATGAAGTCTGTCATTGTTTCCATTGTTTCCCATATATTTGCCATGAAGTGGTGGAACCAGATGCCATGATCTTAGTTAAATTAATACTCTAATATTGTGATGTGCTGTGCTGTGCTTAGTCACTCAGTCACATATATCTCTTTGTGACCTCATGGTCTACAGCCTGCCTGTCTCCTCTGTCCATGGGAGTTCTCTGTTCATGGGGATTCTCCAGGCAAGAATACAGGAGTGGGCCGCCATGCCCTGTTCCAACCCAGGGATTGAACCTAGGTCTCCCATACTACAGGCAGATTCTTTACTATCTGAGCCACCAAGAAAGTTCAAGAATACTACAATGGGTAGCCTATCCCTTCTCCAGGGGATCTTCCTGATCCAGGAACTAAATCTGGGTCTCCTGCATTGCAGGCAGATTCTTTACCAGCTGAGTTACGAGGGAAGCCAATGTTGTAATGGTGGTGGATAAATCACTTATAAATCTAGTATGAAGGTTAGAAGACAAAAGTAGTAAAAGTAACTATAACTACAGTAATTCGTTAATGGATATACAAGGTAAAAAAGATGTGAATTGTGATATAGAAAACATAAAATTGTGGGTGGAAGGGTGTAAAAATATAGAGCTTTAGTACATGATCAATCTTAAATTGTTAAAAGCTTAAAGGATAACGTTATCAGTTCAGCTCAGTCACTCAGTCCTGTCTGACTCTTTGCAACCCTATAGACTGCAGCATGCCAGGCTTCCCTGTCCATTAGCAAATCTCAGAACTTGCTCAAAATTATTTCCATCCACTCGTTGATGCCATCCAACCATCTCGTTCTCTGTCGTGCCCTTCTCCTCTTGCCTTCAATCTTTCCCAGGGTCTTTTCCAATGAGTCAGTTCTTTGCATCAGGTGGCCAAGTTATTGGCGCTTCAGCATCAGTGCTTCCAATGAATATTCAGGACTGGTTTCCTATAGGATGGACTGGTTGGATCTCCTTGCATTCCAAGGGATTCTCAAGAGTCTTCTCCAACACCACATTTCAAAAGCATCAATTCTTTGGTGATCAGCTTTCTTTAAATTTTTTTTTTAATTTTAATTGGAGGCTAATTACTTTACAATATTGTAGTGGTTTTTGCCATACACTGACATGGCACCCCACTCCAGTACTCTTGCCTGGAAAATCCCATGGACGGAGGAGCCTGGTGGGCTGCAGTCCATGGGGTCGCTAGGAGTTGGATATGACTGAGCGACTTCACTTTCACTTTTCACTTTCATGCATTGGAGAAGGAAATGGCAACCCACTCCAGTGTTCTTGCCTGGAGAATCCCAGGGACGAGGGAGCCAGATGGGCTGCCATCTCTGGGGTCTCACAGAGTCGGACACGACTGAAGTGACTTAGCAGCAGCAGCAACAGCAGCAGACATGAATCAGCCATGGGCGTACATGTGTCCCCCTGTTCTGAAATCCCTCCCACTTCGCTCCCCATCCCATTCCTCTGTGTTGTCCCAGTGCACTGGCTTTGAGTGCCCTGTTTCATGCATTGAACTTAGACTGGTCGTCGATTTCACGTATGCTAATATTCATGTTTCAATGCTATTCTTTCAAATCATCCCACCTTTGCCTTCTCCCAGAGTCCAGACATCTGTTCATCTGTCTCTTTTGCTGTCTTGCATATAGGGTCACCATTACCATCTTTCTAAATTCCATATATATGCATTAATATGTTGTATGGGTTTTTTTCTTTCTGACTTCACTCTGTATAATAGGCTCCAGTTTTAGCCACCTCATTTATAGCCCAGCTCTCACATTCATACAGGACTACTGGAAAAACTATAGCTTTGACTAGATGAACCTTTCTTGGCAAAGGAATATCTGCCTTTAAATATGCTGTTTATAGCTTTTATAAATGAGCTGTTCATATTTTATAATAACATGCTGGTCATAGCTTTTCTTGCAAGGAACAAGCATCTTTTAATTTCATGGCTGTAGTCACCATCTTCAGTGATTTTGGAGCCCAAGAAAATAAAGTCTCTCACTGTTTCCATTGTTTACCCATCTATTTGCCATGAAGTGATGGGACCAGATGCCATAATCTTAGTTTTTTGAATGTTAAATTTTAAGCCAGCCTTTTCACCCTCATCTTTCAGTTTCATCAAGAGGCTCTTC
The DNA here is from genome assembly GCA_006410675.1 of Oreotragus oreotragus. Classification (NCBI taxonomy): domain Eukaryota; kingdom Metazoa; phylum Chordata; class Mammalia; order Artiodactyla; family Bovidae; genus Oreotragus; species Oreotragus oreotragus. The sequence continues at coordinate 13,803 of SJYX01020055.1, forward strand.
ATTTCCTCTTCCTTTCTGCCATAATGATCGTATCATCTGTGTATCTAAGGTTATTGATATTCCTCCCAACAATCTTGATTACAGCTTGTGCTTCATCCAGAATGATGTACCCTGCATATAAGTTAAATAAGCAGGGTGACAATATACAGCCTTGATGTACTCCTTTCTCAATTTGGAAACAGTCTGTTTCATGTCCTGTTCTAACTGTTGCTTCTTGGCCTACATACAGATTTCTCAGGAGGCAGGTAAGGTGGTCTGGGATTTCCATCTCTAAGAATTTTCCACAGTTTCTTGTGATCCACACAGTGAAAGGCTTTGGCGTAATCAGTGAAGAAGAAGTAGATGCTTTTCTGGTATCCTTTTGGTTTTTCTATGATCCAATGGATGTCAACAATTTGATCTCTGATTCCTCTGCCATTTTAAAATCCATTTTGAACATTAAGAAGTTCATGGTTCACATACTGTTGAAGCCTTGCTTGGATAATTTTGAGCATTACTTTACTAGCATGTGAGATGAGTGCAATTGTGCCGTAGGTTGAACATTCTTTCACGTTGCTTTTCTTTGGGGTTGGAATGAAAACTGACCTTTCCAGTCCTGTGGCCACTGCTGAGTTTTCCAAATTTGCTGACATATTGAGTACAGCACTTGCATGGCACCATCTTTTAGGATTTGAAATAGCTCAGCTGGAATTCTATCACCTCAACTAGCTTTGTTAGTCGTGACACTTCCTAAGGCCCACTTGACTTTGCATTCCAGTATGTTTGGTTCTAGGTGAATCATCCCACCATCATGGTTATCTGGTTCATTTAGATATTTTTTTGTAGATAGTTCTTCTGTGTATTCTTGTGACCTCTTCTTAATATTTTCTGTTCTGTTAGGTCCATACCATTTCTGTCCTTTACTGAGCCCATCTTTGCATGAAATGTTCCCTTTGTATATCTAATTTTCTTGAAGAGATCTTAGTTTCTTCCCCTTGTATTGTTTTCCTCTCTCTCTCTATATATATACATATTTATTGATCATTGAGGAAGGTTTTCTTATCTGTTTTTGCTTTTCTTTGGAACTCTGCATTCAGATGGGTATATCTTTCCTTTTCTTCTTTTGCCTTTCACTTCTCTTCTTTTCTTAACTATTTGTAAGTTCTCCTCAGACAACTATTTTACTTTTTTCATTTCTTTTTCTTGCAGATTGTCTTAATCACTGCCTCCTGTATAATGTCATGAACCTCCGCCCATAGTTCTTCAGGCACTGTCTATCATATCCTTTGAATCTCTCTGTCACTTTCACTATATAATTGTAAGGGATTTGATTTAGGTCATACCTGAATGGTCTAGTGGTTTTCCCTACTTTATTCAATTTAAATCTGAATTTTTCAGCTCCTGGTCTTGTGGCTATCATAAGAGAATACTACAAACAGTTATTATAGTATTAGCAACAAATTGGACAACCTAGAAGAAGCTGAAAAATTTCTGGAAATATACAGCTTTTCAAAATTGTATCAGAAAGAAACAGACAAAGTGAACATGCCAATCACTAATGGTAAAATTGAATTTTTATTCAGCTCCTGGTCTTGTGGCTATCATAAGAGAATACTACAAACAGTTATTATAGTATTAGCAACAAATTGGACAACCTAGAAGAAGCTGAAAAATTTCTGGAAATATACAGCTTTTCAAAATTGTATCAGAAAGAAACAGACAAAGTGAACATGCCAATCACTAATGGTAAAATTGAATTTTTTAATTTAAAAAATTTCCGGCAAATAAAAGTCCAGAATCAGACAGACAGGGAAATGCTCTCAAAGATATAAATATCTACACTCTATTCTAAAAAATTTCAGAGGACTCCTAAGTTCATTCTATGAAGACACTGTGATCCTGATACCAAAACTAGACAAAGATACCACAAAAAGAAAATTACAGGCAATATATTTGATGAATATGGATGCAAAAATCTTAGCAAAATATTAGCAAACCAAATTTAACAATATATATAAAAAGGATCATATACAATAATCAAGTAGAATTTATTTCAGAGATGTAAGGATGCTTAAGTATTTGCAAATCAGAAAGTATAATACATTATATTAACAGAAGAAAGAATAAAAATCACACTATCATCTCAATAGATAAAGAAACAGCATTTTACAAAATTTAACATCTCTTCATGATAAAAAGTCTTATCAAAGCTGATATAGAGGTAAATATCTTGTATATGTTGGCATATATTCTAACATAATAAAGGTCATTTATGGCAAACCCACAACTGGCATCATACTCAGTGATGAAATTGAAAGCTTTTCTTCTAAAACTAGAGACAAGAAAAGGGTGCCCACTTTTGCTACTTTTTAACATAGTATATGAAGTCTTAGCTATAGTAAGCAGACGAGAGAAAATTAAAAGGTATCTAAATTGGAAGGGGAAAAAGTAAAGCTGCCACTGTTTGCTTTGCAGATGGCATGATACTTATATAGAATGCTCTAGCATCTCTACCAAAACTATTAGCACTAATTCGGTTAAAATGTAGAATATAATATTTATATATAGAAATTTGTTACTTGTCTGTATACTAACAATGAATTACCAGAAAAAGTAAGGAAATAACCCCATTTACAACTGTATCAGAAAGAATAAAATACTTAGGAATAAACTCAACCAAGGAGGAGGAAGATCCATACTCTAAGAAATATGAAGCATTAATGAAGAAATCTGAAAATGATACAAAGAGGTGGAAGGATATTCCATGTTCTTTGATTAAAAGGTTTAACATTGTTAAAATGTCCATACTATCCAAAGTAATCTACATATTGAATATAATTTCTATCAAAGTACCCATAATATTTTTCACAGAACTAGAAAAAAATCTTTAAAAAGTATATGGAATCACCTTGAATTGCCAAGTTGAGAAAAAAGAACAAAACTGGAGGTATCAATTCCCTGAATTCAAACTATACTAAAAAGCTACAGTGATCAAAACTGTACTGTTTGACATTAAAATGGACATAAAGTCAGTGGAACAGAATACAGAGTCCAGAACCCAAGGCAAAACATTCAATATCACAATAGTCCAAGTCTATGCCCCAAATACTAATGCTGAAGAAGCTGAAGTTGAATAGTTCTATGAAGACCTACATGACCTTCTAGAACTAACACCAAAGAAAAGGATGTGACATTCATCATAGGGGACTGGAATGCACAAGTAGGAAGTCAAGAGATTACTGGAGTAAAAGGGAAATTTGGCCTTGGAGTACAAAATGAAGCAGGGCAAAGGCTAACAGAGTTTTGTCAAGAGAACGACTGATCATAGCAAACACCCTCTTCCAACATGAGACTCTACACATGGACATCACCAGATGGCCAATACTGAAATCAGATTGATAATATTCTCTGTAGCTGAAGATGGACAAACTCTGAACAGTCAGCAAAAACAAGACCAGGGGCTGACTGTGGCTCAGATCATGACCCCCTTATTGCAAAATTCAGACTTAAATTGAAGAACATAGGGAAAACCACTAGACCATTCAGGTATGACCTAAATCAAATCCCTTATGATTACACAGTTGAAATGACAAATAGTTCCAAGGGACTGGATCTGATAGGCAGAGTGCCTAAAGAACTATGGATGGAGGTTTGTAACAGTGTACAGGAAACTATGATCAAAACCATTCCCAAGAAAAAGTAATGCAAAAAGGCAAAATGGTTGCCTGAGGAGGCCTTACAAATAGCTGAGANCAGATGGGTATATCTTTCCTTTTCTTCTTTTGCCTTTCACTTCTCTTCTTTTCTTAACTATTTGTAAGTTCTCCTCAGACAACTATTTTACTTTTTTCATTTCTTTTTCTTGCAGATTGTCTTAATCACTGCCTCCTGTATAATGTCATGAACCTCCGCCCATAGTTCTTCAGGCACTGTCTATCATATCCTTTGAATCTCTCTGTCACTTTCACTATATAATTGTAAGGGATTTGATTTAGGTCATACCTGAATGGTCTAGTGGTTTTCCCTACTTTATTCAATTTAAATCTGAATTTTTCAGCTCCTGGTCTTGTGGCTATCATAAGAGAATACTACAAACAGTTATTATAGTATTAGCAACAAATTGGACAACCTAGAAGAAGCTGAAAAATTTCTGGAAATATACAGCTTTTCAAAATTGTATCAGAAAGAAACAGACAAAGTGAACATGCCAATCACTAATGGTAAAATTGAATTTTTTAATTTAAAAAATTTCCGGCAAATAAAAGTCCAGAATCAGACAGACAGGGAAATGCTCTCAAAGATATAAATATCTACACTCTATTCTAAAAAATTTCAGAGGACTCCTAAGTTCATTCTATGAAGACACTGTGATCCTGATACCAAAACTAGACAAAGATACCACAAAAAGAAAATTACAGGCAATATATTTGATGAATATGGATGCAAAAATCTTAGCAAAATATTAGCAAACCAAATTTAACAATATATATAAAAAGGATCATATACAATAATCAAGTAGAATTTATTTCAGAGATGTAAGGATGCTTAAGTATTTGCAAATCAGAAAGTATAATACATTATATTAACAGAAGAAAGAATAAAAATCACACTATCATCTCAATAGATAAAGAAACAGCATTTTACAAAATTTAACATCTCTTCATGATAAAAAGTCTTATCAAAGCTGATATAGAGGTAAATATCTTGTATATGTTGGCATATATTCTAACATAATAAAGGTCATTTATGGCAAACCCACAACTGGCATCATACTCAGTGATGAAATTGAAAGCTTTTCTTCTAAAACTAGAGACAAGAAAAGGGTGCCCACTTTTGCTACTTTTTAACATAGTATATGAAGTCTTAGCTATAGTAAGCAGACGAGAGAAAATTAAAAGGTATCTAAATTGGAAGGGGAAAAAGTAAAGCTGCCACTGTTTGCTTTGCAGATGGCATGATACTTATATAGAATGCTCTAGCATCTCTACCAAAACTATTAGCACTAATTCGGTTAAAATGTAGAATATAATATTTATATATAGAAATTTGTTACTTGTCTGTATACTAACAATGAATTACCAGAAAAAGTAAGGAAATAACCCCATTTACAACTGTATCAGAAAGAATAAAATACTTAGGAATAAACTCAACCAAGGAGGAGGAAGATCCATACTCTAAGAAATATGAAGCATTAATGAAGAAATCTGAAAATGATACAAAGAGGTGGAAGGATATTCCATGTTCTTTGATTAAAAGGTTTAACATTGTTAAAATGTCCATACTATCCAAAGTAATCTACATATTGAATATAATTTCTATCAAAGTACCCATAATATTTTTCACAGAACTAGAAAAAAATCTTTAAAAAGTATATGGAATCACCTTGAATTGCCAAGTTGAGAAAAAAGAACAAAACTGGAGGTATCAATTCCCTGAATTCAAACTATACTAAAAAGCTACAGTGATCAAAACTGTACTGTTTGACATTAAAATGGACATAAAGTCAGTGGAACAGAATACAGAGTCCAGAACCCAAGGCAAAACATTCAATATCACAATAGTCCAAGTCTATGCCCCAAATACTAATGCTGAAGAAGCTGAAGTTGAATAGTTCTATGAAGACCTACATGACCTTCTAGAACTAACACCAAAGAAAAGGATGTGACATTCATCATAGGGGACTGGAATGCACAAGTAGGAAGTCAAGAGATTACTGGAGTAAAAGGGAAATTTGGCCTTGGAGTACAAAATGAAGCAGGGCAAAGGCTAACAGAGTTTTGTCAAGAGAACGACTGATCATAGCAAACACCCTCTTCCAACATGAGACTCTACACATGGACATCACCAGATGGCCAATACTGAAATCAGATTGATAATATTCTCTGTAGCTGAAGATGGACAAACTCTGAACAGTCAGCAAAAACAAGACCAGGGGCTGACTGTGGCTCAGATCATGACCCCCTTATTGCAAAATTCAGACTTAAATTGAAGAACATAGGGACAGCCACTAGACCATTCAGGTATGACCTAAATCAAATCCCTTATGATTACACAGTTGAAATGACAAATAGTTCCAAGGGACTGGATCTGATAGGCAGAGTGCCTGAAGAACTATGGATGGAGGTTTGTAACAGTGTACAGGAAACTATGATCAAAACCATTCCCAAGAAAAAGTAATGCAAAAAGGCAAAATGGTTGCCTGAGGAGGCCTTACAAATAGCTGAGAAAAAAAAAAAAGTTAAAAGCAAGGGAGAAAGGAAAAATATACTCATCTGAATGCCGAGTTCCAAAGAATAGCAAGGAGAGATAAGAAAGCTTCCCTAAGTGATTAATGCAAAGAAATAGAGAAAAACAATAGAATAGGAAGAATCTAGAGATCTCTTCAAGAAAAGCAGAGATACCAAGGGAACATTTCATGCAAAGATGGGCTCAGTAAAGGACAGAAATGGTATGAACCTAACAGAAGCAGAAGAGATTAAGAAGAGGTGGCAAGAATACCCAGAACTATACAAAAGAGATCTTAATGACCCAGCTAACCATGATGATGTGATCACTCATCTAGAGCCAGATATAGGAGACATCACTATAAACAAAGCTGGTGGAGATAATGGGATGCCAGCTGAACTTTCTCAAATCCCAAAAGATGATGCTGTGAAAGTGCTGCACTCAATATGCCAGCAAATTTGGAAAGCTCAGCGGTGGCCACAGGACTGGAAAAGGTCAGTTTTCATTCCAATCTCAAAGAAAGGCAAAGCCAAAGAATGTTCAAACCTACAAATATATAGTCAATTAATCTACAACAAAGAAGCAAAAATATACAATGGAGGAAAAACATGCCTTTCAATAAATGTGCTGGGAAAATCAGACAGCCATCTATAAAACAACGAGAGTAGAACATTTCTTGTATCCATATGCAAAATAAACTAAAAATTGATTAAAGATCTAAATGTAAAACCTGTAACCATAATACTAGAAAGAAATCATACGTAGAACACTCTTTGACATGAAAGGTAGCAATATTTTGCTTTGATCTGACTCTTAAGGCAAAAGAAATAAAAGCAAAAATAAACAAGTGGGACCAAATTAAAGTTAAAAAGACTTTTCAACAGTAAAAGAAACCATCAACAGAATGACAGGATGGTCAAACAAATAGAATAAAATATTTGCAACTGATATGACCAATAAGAGTTTAATATCCAAAATATATAAGCAGCTTATACAACACAATATCAAAAAGAAGAAATCCAAAAATGGACAGATAACCCCAAAAGGTATTTTTTCCAAAGAAGATATACAAATGGCCAATAAGCGCATGATAAGAGGCTCACCACAGGTTATCATCAGAGAAATGCACATCAAAACCTCAGTGAGAAATCACTTCATACTTGTGGCTATCATCAAAAATTCTACAAAGGACAAAAGTTGACAATGATGTGGACAAAATGGAACCACAGTACATAGCTGAGGTTATAAATTAGTGTATCCACTGTGGAAAAAAATTTATAGATACCTCAAAACAGTAAAAATAGAATTATCATATGATCCAGCAATTTCACTGTTGAGTATATATCTGAAGTAAACAAAAAGACACATGCACCCCAATGTTAATAGCAGCATTATTTACAACAGTTATGATATGGAAGTATCCATCAACAGATTCAGTTCAGTTCAGTTCAGTCACTCAGTCATGTCCGACTCTCTGTGACCCCATGAACTGCAGCACACCAGGCCTACTTCTATCTATAGATTTGTCTCTTTTTATACCAGGAGTTTCCTATCATTATATCCTGAACTATTTGTGTGTACCATTTGTGAATTTGTCAGTTTAGCATCTAATCTCTGTATTAGAAATCATTTTATATTTATGTTCTCTGCCATTCCATAGCACTTACTTCTTCTAACTTACCACATTCCTGGGCATGTTTATTGTGCTTGTCTTCTTATTTCTACAGCAGTTTTCATCTCTATAATGATTTTTTATATTTTTTCATTAGTTCCTCATCTCTGCTGGTTTATTTTTCCTTCCCATATCTTACTTTCTCAAGGCCTTTCCCTTGATGATGAACATAAATTTTTTTTACAATTTATTTATGATTGAATAGATCTGTTTCCTTCTTATTCTGTCTCCTTTGCTAATTTTTTCATGATATATGTTCCTCTTTGGCCTTTCAATAAGTCACCTTCTCACACCAATGGCTTTTTCATACTCCATTTCATAAAGATCCATTTGTTATATTTACATTTTCAAAGTACGTTTTGCCAGTGTTTAACTTTGCAACTAATGTAATGGTCATTTGGAAGTTAACTATTTCTTGAGCAATTTTGATCTTGTAAAAGTTGCCAAATTTTATTATCTAGTATCAAAGAGCTCAGATGCATTTATACCACCAGTGGATTCATCAGAATGGTCCTTGCATATTGAGAAGCTATTGAATTCTTAAGTGGTGGATATAATTTTTCTAGAATTTTGAATTTTACATGAAAGCTTGAACTGTATCATTAGCTACAAATGTAGTCAGTTGTTTTTCTATATGTAACAGGCTCACTTTTATCATTTTTTTTGACAAAATGTCTGTCAAACACATGTCTGACTAATCATAGTTTGTCAGTCTTTCAAATAAAAGTGATGTAGTGAAGAAAGCTAGTAGTCAAGCATTTCCTTTTGCAAATGAAATAATGACATAAGTCCTTCTCCTAAGGACAGCTATCCTTCAGCATTTACCAGATGTACTTAATCCAAAAAGTCCCATATCCCATTTCCTTAAACAGATTATTTTTAAACAACATGCAAACAAGGGTTGAAATTTAACAAAATTAAAAAACTCCACTACTTTGGCCACCTCATGAGAAGAGTTGACTCATTGGAAAAGACTCTGATGCTGGGAGGGATTGGGGGCAGGAGGAGAAGGGGACGACCGAGGATGAGATGGCTGGATGGCATCATGGACTCGATGGGCGTGAGTCTGAGTGAACTCTGGGAGATGGTGATGGACAGGGAGGCCTGGCGTGCTGTGACTCATGGGGTTGCAAAGAGTCGGACATGACTGAGCGACTGAACTGAATAATTTTTACTGTTTCTGTGTGAATATTCATAGATGAGCATTGCTTCTTTTTCCTATTGATGTTGTCATGAAAACTGTAACTGGAGGTTCACTTTGGTGCCATGGCCTTGATTCATGCTAAGCCACCAGGAATTTTATCCACTGCTGCTTTTTAACATCACTGCAAATGTTAATTGGAGCAAAGGCAACTAACACCTCAGTATTGTTATAAAAGCAGTTTTGACTTTGTGCACCATCGAGAAGGCCTCAGAGAGCCCCAGAACTCTAATGAATTTCCTTAAGAATTACTAGATTAGGTAAAGTTGAACAGGAAACAAATCAAATTGTTATCAGTGGTTGACTTGTGGTGGTCCCATTAGGAGTAAAAAGAAGTCAATCAATCAATACATCTCTGTTTTTAGGTTTTTCAACTCATATATTACTCTAAAAAGTTATTTTAAAAGCTTAATAAGGAGAAATAAATAAGAAAAGCAATTATAATCATCATCATTAATTTGTTATAGGTCAAGACATATATCCTCTCTGCCGCGCTTGTGTGATGTCGCAGCCGCCGGCAACGATGCACAAGTACTATATATAAAACATATAAATAATAAGGTCCTATGGTATAGCACAGGAGAAGGCAATGGCACCCCACTCCAGTACTCTTGCCTGGAAAATTCCATGGACGGAGGAGCCTGGTGGGCTGCAGTCCATGGGTTCACTAAGGGCGACTTCACGTTCACTTTCACTTTCAAGACATAATTATATCCTAACTATTCTGATGCCTGCTTTAAGGTAATCTCTATTTTAAAATAATCATCTATAATCGATCAGTGCTTTAAGATAAGGGATTTATGACAATTCTTTCAATATATATACTTTTTTACTTTGGATAAAAGTTTCATTGATTTTTATAGTATAAAACTCAGCTAATGAATAAATTTAGCTTGTTGGCAAAATCAAAAATATAATTTTAGTCTTCTAATCATTTGTATTTATGTAAATATACAGGTGAAATCTTAATTTAATCCTTTAGAAAGTCACATATTTAAAATTACTTGCTCCACAGATAAGTTGACTTTCATCAAAGCATGCAATAAGGTGAAAAAAAAAGTAAAGTCCCCTATGTGTGTTAAATATATATAATTATCAACAGCCAGTTCCATTTTTTATGTTTTCCCTGAGCTACACAAGCTAGTTGAATTGAATGGTTTAATCAGCACACTATTTCTTATTTTCTCATTTATGTACATTAACTGAGAATATAATTGCCCACATTATATGGAAATCCTTTCATGTGCTGAGAGGGTCAATGGTATTATTCTGAGCTTATTTTGCTTGAAAAAACCTGGATTCTATCTGCTCTACATAAACTGATTAAATTTTAATTGCATTTACCATATTCCTTATAGGTTTTTTTCAGTATAATTAAACCAATTAAACTTATAGCACACTTATTCACTGAAGGTGCCAAGAAAAAAAAAATGAAGGAAAACTATATTTTTTACTCACTTGATAGCATCTTGAGCTTTTTCAGGACTAGATGAGACATCATTGCAATTAACTGAGTGTAGTTAAAAAGTAAAGAGATGGTTTTACTCTGGTCACCCTTTCACTAGTGTGATTGGAAATGCTGAGTCAACACTGTTGACTGGAAAGCAATTAATGGCATACTTTCATGACATTTATCTCAACAGACACTTATCAGGCTTATGGTTCCAAGGACAAAGTTATGGACTTAATAGGTGTTTAGATGCTAATTTGAAGATTTGAGCAATATTATAAAGATGTGAAAATTTTAAAAAGTGTCCATTTCTGCTATGGAAGGGCTTTTTTCTAAAGGAAGGGTCCTTTTCTAAAGGACGCTGTAAATCTCTGTTGCAAAAATTCAACTTTGCTATTGTAATGTGCTAGAGGAGACTCTTGAGAGTCCCTTGGACTGCAAGGAGATCACACTAGCTAATCCTAAAGGAAATCAACCCTAAATATTCACTGGAAAGACTGATGTTGAAGCTGAAGCTCCAGTACTTTGGCCCCCTGATGCAAAGAGCTGGCTCATTGGGAAAGACCCTGATGCTGGGAAAGATTGAAGGCAAAAGGAGAAGTTAGCAGCAGAGGATGACATAGTTAGATAGCATCACTGACTCAATGGACATGAGTCAGAGCAAACTTCGGAAGACAGTGAAAGACAGGGAAGCCTGGTGTGCTGCCGTCCATGGGGTCGCAGAGTTGGATGTGACTTAGTGACCGAAGAACAGCAACCGAATTGTAATGTGAAAGCAGGCATAGAGGATGCACAAAAGGCAGTGTTCCCACAACAGAAACAAACAAAAGCAGGCCGACAGGCAGGGCCATGGTGTGCCCGATTGCAAGTCCTTAAGTCCTAAACTCTAGAATAATGACTGTTATAAACTGCATCCTTATAAGAAAACATGTCAAAGGCAGAAAGCAGGCTCACTTTTTATATTAACAGTCATATCAGTTACGCATCACTGATAGTCCTTGAGGTAAAAAAAATACCAAAGGTTGAATTTATTTGTGGATCATCTAACATAAACAAAAACAGTATCATACATGCATTTGTCTTTGAGTTTGTATATACTAAGCAGATTCATCAAAGATTCAAAAGAACGGCATATTGTTTTATTAATGCAAGTTTCCGTGTCCAGCACAGTGAGGCCAACTAAACTGAAATGTCCGAGATTGGAGCAGACAAAGGTTTATTGCAGAGGCATGGAGGGAAGCTGGTGGTTCATGCCCTGAAAAGAAAAAAAGAAAAACAAAACAAAACAAACTCCTTGGAAGGGTTTTGGCAAAACACTTTTTTTTTAATATAAAATAATAGCAAATGAAACAACTGACAAATGATTAATCTCCACCATATATAAGCTGCTCAATACCAGAAAAATAAACCCAATCAAAAATGAGCAAAAGACCTAAACAGACATTTATCCAAAGAAGACATTCAGATGGTTAATAAGCACATGCAAAGATGCTCAGCATTGCACACTATCAGTGGAATGCAAATCAAAGCAAAGCACTTTTTAAATCCAGGTGAGAGACAGACATATGCTTGTGATCAGCTTGTGCACAGTCCTCTGACTGGCTGTAGAGAGGTAGCAGTTAATAGTATCAGGCTTTAGGCTCCAAGAGGCCTGGGACCATGTGCTCAAGGTCATCAAGTATTTACATCTTCCATTTGTTGGAGAGTGGGAGGCTCTTTTGACATCTGCCAAAGACTCAGGACTCAGGAGATGTACATCAGATGCTATTATCTAGGTACCTTAGAGGTAAAGCTAAAGCAGAGGATATCGGGGCAGGGCTGTCCTGCTCCCTCCAAGGTCCCATTGTGTCCTGTCAATTGGTTTTGTCCTTGGGTTAGAAATTTACGCATACTATAATTCAGCTGCTAAGTCGTATCTGACTCTTTGTGACCCCGTGGACTGCAGCATGCTAGGCTTCCCTGTCCTTCACCAGCTCCCAGAATTTGTTTAAATCCATGTTGATTGAGTGCTAGTCAAAGACCATTCAAAAATTCTCTAATTATGTATCAATAGTAACTTTGCTCATTATTTCCTGAGCAACTAGTGAAATGTGCACCAAGAAATTATTTATCTGTCTTTATTTTAAGGGTTTGATGTGTAAGGCTACTGAGAAAAACAGAAGAAATAGGAAAAGGGCCCTGTTTCATGACTTTATTCTGTAGGATTAAAGCATTAAAGCTGGAAGCTAAAACATTAGCAGAAGCATTTGTTACTCTTCCTGGCGTAGACCCTTTTCAGATCTGTTTTTGGAAGGTGGGAGAAAATTTTCCAAGAGGACCCGTAATGAAGAAGAAAAGCTGTTCTAATTCAAATTCTAAGACCTTTGCTTTTCTCCAAGAAAGTCGCTTGTCCACGGTTGATACGATAGTATCTCCTGTCCTGCTGCCCTGGTGGCCTCATGGGCTGGGTTAGTCCCATCTGTCATTTCACTCCTGGCATAAAACCTCAGAATCACCTGTTTTCTGTCAATGAAAAGTTCCAAGGGCAACAGTTTTGTTTGTTTGTTTGTTTTCCACTTTGAAAGAGGTCGCATAGCTACTGATGTAGAAATATATTTAGGTTGTTTTCTTAGTACAGAAAATTTTGCTTTCTGTGCTAGGAATCACTGTGATATCCTTGTACTTGGAGAAAACCCCCATTTTAATAAAAATCTTAAAAGCACACACATTATTTTCACATCAGATTAAGTAAACACTCTCCAGGTCTTTTATACCTTTTTTTTTTTTTTTTTCTGTGAACACAACTGTATGCTCATTACGCCCTCACCCTAGGATGTGATAATTAAACTTCTAAAGCTGTTAGTCCCTGAAAAGAAATAAAAAAGCAAGCCAACAAGTGTGGAGTATACCAAGTTTTGAGGATATAAGCACTCTTACTAGCTGTTTATAAGTCTCCACTTGTTGGCATGGATGAACGAGGTGATTGTAGATGCCTTGGCTGTTCCATAACTTGAACACTCAACTGACTAATAATTCACAATGACAGGTCATCCAAAAAGGATCATGCAGTTATTGGTATCATTTCCCAGGCTCAGTTGTTAACATAATTAGGGGTAATGCAAATCTGAGCATTTTTCCAGATCATAATAGTGCACAACAATATAAGGAGAAACAAAAGTCACAGTTTTCTTAAGTCGGTAGTCTAGCACCCAATACAGCAGGAGGCATGGGAGCATGTATCATGTGTCAGACACTGGGTGAACGGCTTCCAACAGGTAATATCACTGAATCTTTCCTAGCCCCCATTTTTCAGATCAGAAACTGAAGTCAGTGGAGGTTATATCCCATCCTTTTTTACATAGCCAGTTAGCGGAATTTCAGGATCTGTACTTAGGTCCATGTGATTCTGGTCATTGCACCTTATTGCATGCATTTAGACTAAAATTCTGAAGATGAATACACAGTTTAGGGCTCCAGGAGTGTCCTTTCTGGGCATATTTATTTGGATACTTTTCTTGGGGGAAAATGAGAAAGAAGACTGACTCACTGCGTAGCAGAACACAGATGACACTGCGTTTACTAATGAGGAGTGTCACTCTGAGTTCGAAGATGCTGTTATTAGGGACCCGCTTAGCTTTCCCTCTCACTTTCCATGGCAGGTCCCCGCGCTGTTTTGTAAGATGGGACTCGGCACTTGCTTTCATCCCTCCTTCCCTCGTGGTAGGTTTTCTGCCAAGAAAGGCTGCCTCATAGAGCCTGATAGAAGTTCTGCTCCACACGGGTGTCTGATATCCCACTTCAAGGAGAACCTCTTTTCGTGGGATTCAGGTTGTGATGGACATATTTCAGCGCTGGGGACGGTTGTGCAGACTAAGGAACAGAGACAGCAGAGGGGCAGGCACGCAGAGGATGGAGCTGAGAGTGGGGAGAGGAATGCAGAGTCCTTGACAGCTTTTTCTTTTACCCCAGATTCTCCAGACACCTTGCTGCATTCTTGCCTTCCTTTCTGAATCAGAGTGTAATGTCGTGATCAAATCCCCACCTGGGCTTAAATAAACTTGAATTTTCTATTTGCTTCAAAGAAGGAGTTCTAACTGGTGCGCTAACTAATTTACAAAGTGTCCCAGTTAAGACAAACCTGCAGTGGACTTCTCATGGCCGTTAGTCTCGACCCACAGTCTAAGTGGGCCAGCCTCCTTACCCACTCTCTCTTCAAGGATTCTTCTGCAGTTTCACAATTCTGCCCAAGAATTCTTGACACAATCAAAGTCCGGGAAGTATTTTTCTAATGTTTTGAAACTTATGGGAATTCTGATTAATGTACATTCCTGGTAAGAGTTATGTTTCTGAGATGTGGTACTGCCAGCATGTTTTTTCCTATTAATAAGATTCCCAGAATGATTTTTATATAAATCTAGCTATCCCTTTAAATAATGAGGTAGAATTTGCATGTGAACCTTTTTTCAACAAGTCACTTTTGATGATGGATATTTTCAATGCTAGTAGGATAGTTTCTAATGAAAAACTTAAGCACTTTATTTTTTATTGTTTTTTTAATGGTATGATTTCTCTGAAAGAGAATTTTGTTGATGGTTGGCGGTTCCACTGTGGCTTATTCTCTTTATTCCTGAACAAATAAATCATATTTTATCTGCATTAGCAACCTCTCTCTTGGAAATATTTAAGAATGAGTAATGACACAGTGTGACTCAATGAACCAAGCTATAACTGATGATTCTCCAATCTGGAGAAAACATAGACGCATATAATAGAATTTGTGGGACTCTGGAAAGAACATGTCATAGTCACAAGAAAGCCTGAAGGTGTTAAATTTTGGNAACCTCTCTCTTGGAAATATTTAAGAATGAGTAATGACACAGTGTGACTCAATGAACCAAGCTATAACTGATGATTCTCCAATCTGGAGAAAACATAGACGCATATAATAGAATTTGTGGGACTCTGGAAAGAACATGTCATAGTCACAAGAAAGCCTGAAGGTGTTAAATTTTGGAAGGCAACAGCTCATTAATTTATCAGGTATGGTTTATGAGCCAGAAACTATTCTTGGAGCTGAGAATACAAATATTAACAGAAAAAGAGCTCTCAGTCTATGTGAGAAGAGTCAAAATTGGAGTCCAGGCTTATCTTATAAGCTTCAGAGGTTTTTCTATTTGCTGCTTCTGTGGTCATCCCAGGGAGATAAACTCCATTCTTTTACCTTTTCTATATTCAGTTCTTTATTTTTTCATCATTTTATCAAGTAGGATATTTTCTGGCTGAAACAGGGAATATTTTTAATAATCCATTTTATCTTCACTATGGGTTTATTTTTATAGCTGTTTAGAAATTTTTTTTAAAATGTTTGTCCTAGGGTAAAAATGCAAAAATTTATTTAACAACATTCTATGATTAAATAGTTATAGATGGCTACACATGCCACGCAAACACCTTGCAATAGTAAAGTTATCCTTTCTCCCTTTCATCTTTTTTGTTAGTCATATTTTACTATCCATGTTTTTGACCAAGAATTCATTTGCAACCAACTTTATTTTAGATAGTAAATACTTCTTAACAGCTCATTAATTAGATAAACAATGCATTGTATTACCTTCACTCAACCATTTCTGGGAATCATCTCTTCTTTTATGTAGATCAAAGTTTATGTTGGTGTAAAACTTCTTCACCCTCAAGAAATTTCTTTAACATGTCTTGCAGTGAATGTTCAATTTATTAATTCTCTGATTTTGCTTGTCTGGAAAAGTCTTTCCCTCCCCTTTTCTTTATGAACTGTAAGCAGCTAAGTATAGAATTCTGACTTGACAATTACAGTTTTCTTTCAGCACTTTAAAGAGGCCATACAATCTTTTTCTGGCTTGTGTACTTTATGATGGAAATTCTGCTTTACTTTTTATCTTCAACCAATATAAGATGCTAACTTTGAAGAACCTAGAAATTTGAATATTAAATGTTCAGATACTTTTTCCTTTCTTGTATTTATGTGGCTTGATGTTACATAAATTTCGAGAATTTTATTTTTTACACTTTTACTGTATTTGGAAGTTCTCAGCTGAGAACTCGTCACGTATTTCTTCCGGCCCATTCGGTTTTTCTTCTGTGTCTGGGATTGCAGCTATGCGTCAATTACACCTTTGGATGTTGTTCCACGACAATGGATGTACTAATGCACTGTTCACCTCTTCCCTGTACTGCCCGCTCTCCAACACTCACACATACATTTCCTTTTCATTGGTGTTGCAATTTGGGCACTTTCTGTTGAACAGTCTTTAAATTCACCAATACTCTTCTCATTTATCCATAGTTACTGATGAACTTGTCAAAAGCACTCTTCATCTCTAGTTATTATGTTTTTCATTACCTCTGTGGTAGGCAAAATAACGTTCCTTGAGGATATCCATGTTCTAATCACTGGAACTTATAAATGTGCAATGTTATATGATGACTTATTCTGTTCAGCCTGTTTTAACACATTACCATAAACTGAGAAACCACAGAAATGTATCTTCAGTTCAGTTCAGTTCAGTCGCTCAGTCATGTCTGACTCTTTGCGACCCCATGAATCGCAGCACACCAGGCCTCCCTGTCCATCACCATCTCTCGGAGTTCACTCAGACTCACGTCCATCGAGTCCGTGATGCCATCCAGCCATCTCATCCTCGGTCGTCCCCTTCTCCTCCTGCCTCCAATCCCTCCCAGCATTAGAGTCTTTTCCAATGAGTCAACTCTTCCCATGAGGTGGCCAAAGTACTGGAGTTTCACCTTTAGCATCATTCCTTCCAAAGAAATCCCAGGGTTGATCTCCTTCAGAATGGACTGGTTGGATCTCCTTGCAGTCCAAGGGACTCTCAAGAGTCTTCTCCAACACCACAGTTCAAAAGCATCAATTCTTCAGCGCTCAGCNGAGCCTTTTCCAATGAGTCAACTCTTCGCATGAGGTGGCCAAAGTACTGGAGTTTCAGCTTTAGCATCATTCCTTCCAAAGAAATCCCAGGGTTGATCTCCTTCAGAATGGACTGGTTGGATCTCCTTGCAGTCCAAGGGACTCTCAAGAGTCTTCTCCAACACCACAGTTCAAAAGCATCGATTCTTCGGTGCTCAGCTTTCTTCACAGTCCAACTTTCACATCCATACATGACCACAGGAAAAACCATAGCCTTGACTAGACAGACCTTAGTCGGCAAAGTAATGTCTCTGCTTTTGAGTATACTATCCAGGTTGGTCATAACTTTTCTTCCAAAGAGTAAGCGTCTTTAGGAGCTTAAGTTTTCTTCTGTTGTTCCAATTAAGTAATTTTGCCTTGGGGAGAAGAAAGAATATGTATTAAGTAATGAAGAGACAGATACTGGGAATAACTTGGGTTCTAGGATGGAATATATAGGTTTTTTTTATGGTTTCAAAATACCATCCAGTGTTTTCAATAAGTCTTACTCTCAGAACTTGAACTTGTACTTGTGACCCAGCAAACCTTATTACAGTTTGTCTTTCAAGGCTATTTTTCTCCCCATTAAAGGCTGATCCTCGAAGAAGACAAGCATGTGTAACAGTCAGTAGAGTCCTGTTAAAATAGCCGCTCAAATGAGAGCAAAACTGTTCAGTTTACTTAAAAGACATATTTAAAATTTACAAAGCAATGTTTTCTCTCTATGATTTGAGAGTTCAAAGCAGCCCTTCTGTGTTAATTTTTCCTTCAAATTTTGTTTCCAAATTTACGTTTAATTCATTAAATTTATTTGGTGCTAGCTGTGAATACAAGTAACCCAAAGTTAGTATAACTGATTTCCTTGAGAGACAAAAACAAGAAAGAAATATATTCTCTTGGAATGTTACTATGATTTTAAATCCCAGTAAACATAGCTTTTAATATACACATTTAACAATATAAATAAATAAACTTCATAGTAATTTTCACCAAGTTTGGACACCCAATGGAGCTTTTTAACTTCTCTGAGACTCAGGTGAGAATATGCTGTTGGATTTGAGGGAACCTTTCAGTTCAGTTCAGTCACTCAGTCATGTCTGACTCTTTGCGACCCCATGAATTGTAGCAGGCCAGGCCTCCCTGTCCATCACCAACTCCCAGAGTTCACCCAAACTCATGTGCATTGAGTCGGTGATGCCATCCAGCCATCTCACCCTCTGTCGTTCCCTTCTCCTCCTGCCCCCAATCCCTCCCAGCATCAGGGTCTTTTCCAAAGAGTCAACTCTTTGCATGAGGTGGCCAAAGTATTGGAGTTTCAGCCTCAGGATCCATCCTTCCAATGAACACCCAGGACTGGTCTCCTTTAGGATGGATTGGTTGGATATCCTTGCAGTCCAAGGGACTCACAGGAGTCTTCTCCAGCACCACAGTTCAAAAGCATCAATTCTTCAGCACTCAGCTTTCTTTATAGTCCAACTCTCACATCCATACCTGACCACTGGAAAAACCATAGCCTTGACTAGATGGACCTTTGTTGGCAAAGTAATATTGGAGTAGTATAAATTTTGCAAGTGTATTTATGAGAAGTAAATGTCATTGACCACTAAGTTGTGTGTGTGTGTGTGTGTGTGTGTGTATATGACAGAAAGATGTTTCTCACTGTTGTTCAGACTGTGGAGATACCTCCCCCAAAAGAGAAAACTTGCATCTGAAATTCCTTTTCATCCTGAGCTGGTTTCTGAAAATGGTGGGCTAAATCCTGAGTGTTGGTAGGCATTTTGTCTTTCTAAAAGGCATGCTGTATTTCCATCCATTCATTATTTAAATATTTGCTGTACACTTTGTGCTTTATGTGGAGAAGGAAATGGCAACCCACTCCAGTATTCTTGCCTGGAGAATTTCATGGACAGAGTAGCCTGGTGAGCTATATACAGGCCACAGGATCACAAAGAGTTGAACACAGATTGTGTGATCTTAAGAGCTAATGTCAGATAGGAATCTGTAAACCTGTTACATTCTCGTTTTTGAAAACCCAGAAGTTTAGAAATACTTCTTTCATACTAAATAAAACATTAATGTGATGGTAATATTTTCTTTTGCATTTCATCACCATCCAAATGTTTCCATGAGAAAAGGAACACTGTCTATCTTGTTCACTGTGGCATCCCCAGAGCATAGGATAGGGTCTGTGATATGTTGCACTTAATAAATAAATTAATTTATGGGTGAATAGAAGAGTGTGTAGATGGATGGATCTTTGGAGAAGAGATGTCTGAGTCTCTGGATAAATTCTCAGACAACAACTTCTTGATTTAACGTGCAGATTTAGAGAATGAATTCTTTCCAAACATTAGGAAGTTCAGTCCATAGTCAGCCAGACCACACAAAGAGGATGGTCTGGAGCGGGGTGGAGAGACAGGGTTTGAATCTGGGGGCCAAAATTAGGATTTAGACTATTTCAAATATTTTATATGTATTTTATATTTCAATATTTTATATGTATATATACATATAAAATATTTAAGCATATAATGTATTAATAGAAGTAAATGTAATTATATTGCTATAGTATATAATCACATATCACAATATTATAATAATTGCTATAATATTATATAATATATATACACATGGATATAGCACTTTTCCTATATGTATAAAATATGCATATAGTGGAAATATTATATACTTCAATTTTTGTTGTCTGAGTGGCAGTTTCCTTCTATTCATAGTTTCTTGAGTGTTTTTTATCATAAAAGGATGTTGCATTTTGCCAAATGTTTTCTGCATCGAGATGATCATGAGAGTTTTTTGTGTGTATGTCATTCTGTTAGTTCTCTGTGTATTCCATCCAGTTTTCTTATTGCTTATTGTGAGAAAGGGGCAAGTCATTCCATCGTGACCAGAAACCCTTGCATGTTGAATTTTTTCAAAATCTTTTTTCATATCTATTAAGCACTAATTATCAACACCCTGAATTCAGCTTTTTTATTGTAATTATTGGTGCTTTGGGGCATATATCCATCATCTTTCTGTTTTTTATTGTCTTGCTGCTTTCCCCCTTCTTCTTGCTTATTTCTTTTTTCTGGTTGATTGCACTTTGGTGGTTACTGTTCATTTCTGTAGCTAAATAATATCTTGATCTACCTTACAACAAGTCAGGGTTCTCAGAACTTTCAACCCTTTTAACCCAGTACAAAGAATTATGTACTGCCACTGTTCAATAGTTAGGTTCCACCTTTTCTCCTAAATACCATGAATTAGACACCATCATTATTGGTATTATTTTATATAGACAGTGTATGTTTGAATTTATATCCAAGTTTACCTTTTATTTGTTTAACATTAATTTCTCTATCTTAAACCTCCATCTGGGGGTTATTTTCCTTTTTCTTGAAGAACATACATTTAGAAGTTCCTTAGATATAAGCCTTGTGTTTAGTAAGAGTCTCAGTTTTTGTTGATTCATAAATGTATTTACTTAAACACTTCTTCAAAGATAGTTTTGTTGAATATACAATTCTGGATTGAAAATAACTTTCTCATCACTTTGAAGCATTATTCTACTGTTTTCTTATATTGACTGTGAGTACTGAGATGTCTGTGATAAGTCTAAATATAATTAGATTTTTTTTGTATTTTTTTCTAATTCTAATCCTTTCTCATTTATTTCTCTTAATATATTCTCTATTTTTTGTGGAGTGTAATTTCACTACAGTGTTTCTAGACATGGATATCTTTTTATTTTTTTGAGATCTGTTGTAGTGCTTGGATCATTGGATCATTTTGTTTTGGAAAGTTCACAACCTTTATCTCTTTAAAATTTTCTTTTCTCCTTTTGCTTTAGTTTTTCCTCACTGTTATGCTACCTAGATATATTTTAGAAACAATTATAGTCTCCTCTATACCTCTTAAAGCCTTTTATATTCTCTGTTACCTTAACTTTAAGTTCTTGGTAATTTGTTAAAATGCATTTTCCATTTAACAAATTCTTTCTTTAGCCATGAAGCCATTCTTTATGCTACTTGACCTATTAATTAAGTATTTTATTTCAATAGTGATATTTTAATGTCAAGAATTTCATTTATTTTTCTTTCAAATTTATCTGATAAGTCTCAATACCTTCTTGTTACTCTCTTATCATTGTAACTATGCTCTCATTTCTTTAAATATCTTGGTCCATAGATGTGCTCTATTCTGTATGTGAAAATCCCCAAATTTAAATTCTTTGAGAGTTTAGCCTTCAACTTTGTTAATTTTTGGCTCTCCTTCATGGTGTGTTGACTTCACAAATACTTAAGATCGTTGCTTGTGAGCCCTACTTCTTGATCTTTACCAGTAGTACTCCTTTAGACCTAAGTTGTGGATATACATCTTTGAAAGAGATGCTCTTCTTTCTGTAGCTAATAGATGCCCCCAGTCTGCTACCAGTTTTGGAGGTCTGGAATTTAGCACAGAAATCCCAGGCTCAACTTCCTCTTTCCTTGCTGGCTCAAGTCTCAGTATCTTGATAGGAATGCTTCACCTGACATTGCTTTCAGGGTAATGTATCTCCTCACTCTCTATTACTCTGACCTCAGCCAAAGGTTTTAAGTAGAAAATGTGAAATCCTGTCCTTTGAGTCCCTATAACTTGTGAGACCAGTGACACCTTAAGAATGTGCCCCATTCAGAGTGCGGTTGTTCTGAAGTGTGATGCTCCCATAGGACTTTTAGATAGCCATAATGCTAGAAATAGAAGTCATATGGTATTACTTTTAAATACTAATTGTTGCTAAAGAAATGCCTAAAGTTTATCTTTAGTTTAACTCTGTTATCTCTGACTTATTTTGGAATTTTCCTATATACAGTCATAACTCTTGCAAACAAAGATGTCATTATTCTTCCTTTCTAACCCTAATAGATTTTGATCCATCTTATTTTCTTACTGTACTGATTAGAATTTACAGTACAGTGATAAAAAGAAGAGATGAGAGTGAACATCCTTGTCTTTGTCCTGATCTTCAGGGATCAGTGTTTCACCACAAAGTATAAACTTTGCTACAGCGTGTGTGTAAAACAGTTAATTCTTACAGAGAAATTGGAAAAAGCTTTGTAAGATTTAAATTTGATCCTGAAAATGAGTAGACTGAGATATGTTATAGCTATATGGTATATATAACTAGATTACATTGATAAATGAAAGAAAGAGTTGGGATGGTTAATAAAATTTTTGATCTTATGTCTGCACATTCTTCATCTATAAATCCAAGGACAGCAAAGCTAAATATATAATTTTTGTTTTCTAGCTTTCTTTTTAATGGATGTATGCATGGCCTTTCTCTGTGTGTAATTCTAATCAGGCAAAATTAGCAGTATAGCAGAACTCAAGCATTCATGAAGTTAGGGTCTTTCAGAGAGGAGTAATGATGGGGTAGATTTGATGAAATTTTCTTTTCTTTTTAACAAAGTTTCTTGTTTTTCTCCAGTATCCTAATCAGGAACAGATACATCCCTGCCTTTAGTAATAAGTACTTTATCAATTCTTGAATTCAGTGAGCCTGGGAGAGATTTTGTCTGATATTTGTGGGTTTTTTACTTAGCTCTCAATTACCTGCATTGTAGGATGTACTTAGCCCTTTCCATATGGCTTTCTCTATGTGCTGTCGTATAGTTCTTCATGCTATCAGCACCCTTCTCCTCACTAACTGTCCATTAGATGAGGGTGGCTGCTGGCCTAACATACTTCCTCTTCTGAAAACTAGGAATCAGAACCCAAGAAAGTCAGACATTCTGTCTTTAAGTAGGTGAACTTGAAACAAATTCAATGGCCATCTGTACTCACTTGGGAACTGTGGATAAGAGAAGATGATTCAGCAGGGAAGGAGAGAAGAATTCAGAGAGGAGTTGAGGTGAGAGATGAGAAGAAAGGACTGTCAGGGTTCTGACAGCATACCTTTTTCTCATTCTAATTCCTTCTGGCTACCTACAACCTTTGGGTTCATGAAACACCCTCAAATCCTTATAATTTTTTTTTCTTCTTGTGAAGGCCATATGTGGCCACAGTCTTAAGAGTCTAATGTACCTGTTTTGTTGTTTTTTTCTTTTTTCATTTGCTGCACCTACATTTAAATTTGAGTTCTAGTGACTCTGAGCAAGTTATGAATCTCAGTTTCTGCATCTGTAAAATGGGGATAGTGGCATCTACTTTGCAGACTGCTTATGAGCATTTGAGTTAACGTATGTAGTGGAACAGCTGGCTCAGAGTAGACTTTTAATAAATAATAGTTATTACTTTTTAAGTTATTTTTCCAGTCCAATATGATAGCTGATAGTGCATTGTTTGCTTGTTGTTTATCACACATCCTATTCTGCCTGTGATATCGCTTCTTGGATGTTTGCCCTGTCTTCCTATTAGATTTCAAGCTTCTTGACAGGATGATTTCTAACATGTTCTTCTCAGAAATCATCTCAGAGTTTGTGCCCAATAGATAATTATTGGATAGGGTAAATACTTAGGGGATTTCTTGTTAGGGGAAACCAGAAGAGCTAAGAGTAGAATACTCTACCTATTATTTATGATTGTCCCCTTTATATAGCTAGGCAAACACAAACTCTAATATCTTCTGTTCCAGAAAGAATTGCCCTTAAGTGAACAGTTCTCTTCATTGGTTAGACCCCTGACAAATCTTTGTTGTTTTAGTCATAGTTTAAAAAATAAAATCCTATGAGGAACTCCAATATATGAAACAGATTTAAGCAAAGGCTTTGTGGTTGAGCAGAAGAGAGAGGCCCTGAGCCCTGCATCCCATCCAATGGTAGACCCCAAAGCACCACAGGGCTTGGTGGAAAACATTTTGGAAACTGTTACTTTGGATTATCTAGGATAGTCTATGTAACCCACAGCTATCATGGGGTTTTACTGAATTAAAAAAAATATGGAACCAAAAGAACAAGATGCCATAACCCTTCCCAGAGTGATTATGAAAGTTTTAGAAAGCTTTAGGGGATTGTTGTCAAACTTGTTACAATTGATGGTGTGGGAACTCTTGGCCACTATTAAAAGCAAGAGAGATTTTGCTGAGGTAGAATGGAAAATGTTTTGGGCTTGATATCAAAAGATGAGGATTTGAATTCTCATTTCTTTTCTTACTAGCCAGTGGCTTTAGGCAACTCTGCAACTTCACCAAGTCTCAGCTACAAATTGGGAGTTATCACCCCCACCTACTTCGCAGATCTGTCAGCTAAAATGAGACTGAGATGTGAAATGGTTTTATAATTGGAAAAAAAAAGTACTATATAAATATGAGGCCTGCTGAGTAATATGACTAATTAAGGAAATAAAGAGAGAAAACACAGTATGTACAATTAATGACTTTACCTAGACTCAGTTATTTTCATCTTTTGACATGGCATACACATATTCCTTTTTATTTTTGCTGAAAGTTTAAATGACTGTATTATCAGTAAAGGTCCTCCTCTACAATGTTGATGAAAGGAACCGAAGGCCTAAATAAATGGAGATGCATGCTATGTTCATGGATTTGAAGACTTAACATAGTAGAGATGTCAGTTCTCCCCAGTCTGATGTAGATTTAATGCAATTCCTGTCAAAATGCCAATAAGATTTTTGTTAAAGATGAATATTTTAAAATGTATATGAAAAGGCAAAGGAAGTAGAATAGCTAAAACACTTTTTTAAAAAAAGAACAGAGTAGAAAAAAATCAGTCAACTCAATTTCAAAACACGTGATAAAAATGATATAGAACTATACTCAAATACCACACCACTGTCAGATTCCTCCATTTGATACTGCACCATAATTACGTAAGATTAACTGTAGGGAAAACTGGGTGATGGGTTCCTGGCAGTCTTCTACTACCTTTGCAACTTCCTGTGAATCTATAATACTCCATTTTTTAAAAAATAATTTTTTAGCTTTATTGAAATATAATTGACATGTAAAATTGTAAGATATTTAAAGTGTACATCATGACGGTTTGATATATACATCGTGAAAGTATTCCTCCCATGTTAGGTAATTAACATGTCTATAACCTCACATATTTATCCTTTATTTATTTATTTATTTATTTATTTTTGGTGAGTACATTCACTTTGCTTTCTCAAGAAGTTTTAATTATTGAAAGTTTAAAGCACAAACACATTTCAACTGTGTCAGTCATTTGCTGGCTAGCTCTCAGCCATTATTCTCACTCTTCTGTGTTTTATTGTTGCATATGATGGGAAGCTGGGGCCTTGCAAATGACTTCTCCGTAATTCTTTTGTCAACTGGTTTCATCTTAGGTCCTACCAATTAGTGGCCCTAAAGAGGGACTAGGAAACAGAATTTGGGGAGAAGACACTTTATTTTCACTTCTATCTTCCATCAACTTTTCTCCAGCTAAAACAGGCAGCAATGGAATGCAGCATTTTTGGCAGTCCCAGCCCATGCTCTCTGGAGCCTTTTCTTCCACAATTGCACTCATCTCACATGCTAGTAAAGTAATACTCAAAATTCTCCAAGCCAGGCTTTAGCAATACATGAACTGTGAACTCCCTGATGTTCAAGCTGGTTTTAGAAAAGGCAGAGGAACCAGAGATCAAATTGCCAACATCCGCTGGATCATGGAAAAAGCAAGAGAGTTCCAGAAAAACATCTATTCNGTCATTTCTCATGATGTACTCTGCAAAGAAATTAAATAAGCAGGGTGACAATATACAGCCTTGACGTACTCCCTTTCCTATTTTGAACCAGTCTGTTAGAGCCTGTGAAATCCAAGATCAAGGGGCTGGCAGACCCAGTGTCAAAGAAGGCAATGGCAGCCCACTCCAGTACTCTTGCCTGGAGAATCCTATGGATGGAGGATCCTGGTAGGCTGCAGTTCATGGGGTCGCTAAGAGTCAGATATGACTGAGCGACTTCACTTTCACTTTTCACTTTCATACATTGGAGAAGAAAATAGCAACCCACTCCAGTATTCTTGCCTGCAGAATCCCAGGGACAGGGGAGCCTGGTGGACTGCCATCTATGGGGTTGCACAGAGTCGGACACAGCTGAAGCGACTTAGCAGCAGATCCAGTGTCTGGTGCAGCTATATTTTTTAGTTCATAGCTGGCCATCTCGCTGTGTCCACACATGTCCTAAGGAGGAAGGCACCTCTCAGTGCTTACTCTCCTTTATTAGGGCACCAATGCCATGCATGATATTTTTACCCTCCTGATATAATTATTACCCAAAGCCCCCCCCCCTTCTAAATCATCACTTTGGGATTAGAATTTGAACATATGGATCTAGGGTGGAGGGGGCACAAATATTCATGTGGTAAATGGACATTGTTTACAGATGGAATTAAAGTTACTAATGAGCTTTAATTTAAAATAGAGTTTAAAAGAGAAAGATGATTCTGAATTATCTTGAAGGACCAAAGGGTCCTTCCATGTGGAAAAGGGAGGAGAAGAGTCATTGTCAGAGTGATGTAGCGTTAGACTCAGTTGGCCAACTGCTGACTTTGCAAACAAAGGGCATAGCGCCAGGGAATAGTCAGTCTCTGCAAGCTGCAAAGGGCAGGATGTGAATTCTCCCCCTAGAGCCTCCGGAATCAAATGCAGTTCTGATATCTTGGTTTTTGTCTAGTGTACCCACTGTGGACTTTAGATCCAGAACTGTAAGGTAATAATTTTTTGTTGTCTTAAGCCACCGATTTCTCAATACTTTGTTGCAGCGCTATGCTCCTACACATTCCAGTTCCATCTGATTCTTTTTGTTCCTATGTGTTTCATAAAATTCCCCTCTGTCCATGCATGTTGTCTACCTTTTCCACTAGGACGGTATTTTTCATAGTTATTTTGAATTTCTTACTGATAGTTTCACACCTGCATCATTCATATCTGTGTCTGATTCTGCTGACTGATTGGACGTTTTTACTTTTGGATCCTGTGATTTCTGATTGATGTTCACAGTGTATATGAGAGTGTGTTTTAGATTATGGTGAGTGCTATTTGTGCCTAGAAATAGACATATTTATATTTTAGTTATATCATTATTGGTGGTGATGGGAGGTTGAATAAATCAAGTCAAAATTGATTTGGACTTGGGATTTTTTTTTTTTTCCAAAGTCGGCCTTTGGTATATACCTTTAACTTCAAATTGCTCCAACATTACCTTGAACTTAGATCCTGGATCATTTTCTGGAGACTTGTACCTTAATGTTCCTCTTCAGCCACTGCTTTAGAGCTTATCTTTGAACTTGTACTACAGACAGGCTCTAGTTTCTTACTCCTTCCCCTCTTCAGCATCAGAAATTTTCAGTTACTTGGTGCTCAGCATGGGCTTCCCAGGTGGCTCATGGTAAAGTATCCATCTGCCAACACAGAAGACATGAGAGGTGCAGGTTCAGTTCTAGGATATAGAAGATCTTCTGGAGGAGGAAATGGCAACCCACTCCAGTGTTCTTGCCTGGAGAATCCCATGGACAGAGGAGCCTGGTGGGCTACAGTCCATGAGGTCGCAAAGAGTTGGACACCACTGGAGTGACTCAACATGCATGCAGCTTTGGTGATGAACACGGGATTCTCTTTTCCTGGTTCAGCCTGTTTTACGTCCTGTGTCCCTGGGTTTAGGAACTGAGCTTTCTATGTGATCCAGCTTCTTCCCCAGTGATGGAGGATCTCTAAGTGTTTGGTTTCAACATGATTTTTCTGCACTTCTCCAAGGTGAGAGAACATCTTCTTTTGCCCTTCCACAGGTCACTGTAAGTCTTTACCTATATGTAATCTATGGTTGATGATGTTTATTTCTTTTCCTATATGGGCAGAAACTCATGATTATTAGGGAGAACTACTGTTGTTGTTGTTGTTGTTTTTAATGTAGAAGCCCTGTGTAGACTTTCTTACTTTATCTCTTAGAACCTTACGTATTTGGGAGGACTTTATCATCATGCGTGCTTTCTTTAACTGGTGGCTGTTCCAAGGTTGTGTACTCAATGTCTTCTACGGTGATCCATGTGTTTCAAGGGCTGTGTGTTTGTTCACCTTTTGAGCTGTTACCTGTGAGACTCTCCACACTTTCATTACTTTCCTCTGGTGTCCTCCAAGTACTTGCTCTTTGTTCAGTCTTAGCCCAGCTCATGAGAGTTCTGAGTAAGTGAAGTGAGTGCAGTTGCTCAGTCCCATCTGACTCTATGTGACCCCGTGGACTGTAGCCTACTAAGCTCCTCTGTCCATGGGATTTTCCAGGCAATAGCACTGGAGTGGATTGCCATTTCCTTCTCCAGGGGATCTTCCTGACCCAGGGATCGAACCCAGGTCTCCCACATTGTAGACAGGCACTTTACCATCTGAGCCACCAAGGAGGTCGTAAAGGCAAATGTGCTCCGATTTTGTACGTCTCCTGGAAACTACTGCCACTTTTCACTATCAGGTGCTCAACCTGTGTCTCAATTCCTGCTTTTCTTTCATATGCCTTCCTGCCAGCAATCATCTTAGACGCTTTTGATGGCATTGTTGTATTGTTTGTGACTTCTGTTTTCTCTTTTTCCTAACTGGTTGAACATGCCTTTTCTGGTTTGCTCCTGCTAACTTGTCTCCTTGTTTTACATGCTTTCCTGTGAAAAGGTAGGAAATAAAATAGATTCTCTTGGGTTATTCCTATTAGAAATTACTAAATATTTTCTTAATTATCTTGCCAGTTATGAAAGTAAGAGTTGTGTATTGTGATTGATGGTTCTGTAGTTCTCAAAACTGATCTCATCAAGCAACCTTTTAATCAATATTCTCTTCTGGACCTTATGGTATAAAATATGCTATTGCTAAACAGACTACATTTATAAAGCAATTGCTCAATGTCAAAGAGACACTTATAATTTCCAATTAAAGTTGCTAATTAGAATAAACATCATGAGTTCCTCTCACTGAATTGAAACAGTAATAGACAAAACAAAGAAATTTTAATTAGTCTACACAGTTTAATGTTGATAAGTTTGGATTCTCTCTTTGGCTCTTTAAAAGATTGAAAACATATTTAGGATGCCAATTACAAGCAACATGGAAGGATTCTGAGTATTCCCGGAAAAAATGTTGCGAGTCTTTGAGAAATAACCTTTGAACTTTCTTTTTATTTATGAGACTTTAGTTTTGCTGTTGTTGTTCAGTCATTCATTCTGACCTTTTGCGACCCCATGGATTGCAGCACGCCAGGCCTCCTTGCCCCTCACCATCTTCCAGAGTTTGCCCAGGTCCATGTCCATTGCATCAGTGACGCCACTCAGCCATCTCACCCTCTGATGTCCTCTTCTCCTCCTACCCTCAATCTCCCAGAATCAGGGGCTTTTCCAATGTGTCTACTGTTTGCATCAGGAGACCAAAATACTGGAGTTTCAGNTCTTCCAGAGTTTGCCCAGGTCCATGTCCATTGCATCAGTGACGCCACTCAGCCATCTCACCCTCTGATGTCCTCTTCTCCTCCTACCCTCAATCTCCCAGAATCAGGGGCTTTTCCAATGTGTCTACTGTTTGCATCAGGAGACCAAAATACTGGAGTTTCAGCTTCAGCACCCATCTTTCCCAATGAGCGTTCAGGTTTGATTTCCCTTAAATTCAGCTTTGATCTTCTTGCTGTCCAAGGGACTCTCAGGAGTATTTTCCAACACCACAGCTTGAAGGCATCAAGTCTTGGAAGTTCTGCCTTTTTTACAGTCCAGCTTGCAGTTTATTTAAAAATGTTTACCCAACTTTGCATAATAAAAATAAAACTCTGAATTCCTATATGGCAATTTTATGATTTTGAAGTCAAAGTGGCAAGTAAAGCTTCTGACAACTGAGCTACTGAATCAAAGCTTCTGACAGGTTAATAGTCTAGGTTTCCATGCTACCAGAAATGTCCACCCTTTTGGAAACTAGAAGTATACTTTTCCTTTGACAAAATCTTTCTTATATATGAAAGTGAAAATGAAAGTGTCAGTCACTCAGTCATGTCCCACTCTTTACGAACCCCTGGATTACAGCCTGCCCTGCTCCTCTGTCTGTGGAATTCTCCAGGCAAGAATACTGGAGTGGGTGGCCATTTCACTCTCCAGGAGATCTTCCCAACTCAGGAATCGAACCCACATCTAGATTCTGAGCCATGAGGATACTCTTATACGAGGAGATTATAATAAAATAATGGGTTTTGCATGTATAATTTATTATCTCATAAGCAAAACATTAATAGTGTACAAACAACAAAATAAAATTTATACAATAATTATCCAAATTGAATAATGAAACATTACCAATGCCGTTGAAAACACTTACGTACTCTTCCAAAACTGAATCTTTCTCCTTGTCCTGGGTAAACTAGTATCCTGTTTTTAGGCTCTTAATTTTATTCCACTGGTTTGTCTGTCTGTATCTGTGCCTATAGTCTATTGTTCTATTGTCTATATTTTCGTTAAACGTAGATGCTTGGCATTTAAATTACCTAGAACCTATAATACAGAGTGAAGTGATTCAGAAAAAGAAAGATAAATACCATATTCTAACACATATATTAGAATATGTCCCATCACTTCATGGGAAATATATGGGGAAACAGTGGAAACAGCGTCAGACTTTATTTTGGGGGGCTCCAAAATCTCTGCAGATGGTGATTGTTGCCATGAAATTAAACGACATTTACTCCTTGGAAGAAAAGTTATGACCAACCTAGATAGCATGTTCAAAAGCAGAGACATTACTTTGCTGACTAAGGTCCATCTAGTCAAGGCTATGGTTTTTTCTGTGGTCATGTATGGATGTGAGAGTTGGACTGTGAAGAAGGCTGAGCACTGAAGAATTGATGCTTTTGAACTGTGGTGTTGGAGAAGACTTGAGAGTCCCTTGGACTGTAAGGAGATCCAACCAGTCCATTCTGAAGGAGATCAATGTGTATACCTGTGGCGGATACACGTTGATGTATGGCAAACCAATACAATATTTTAAAGTAATTAACCTCCAATTAAAATAAATAAATTTATATTTAAAAAATAAAAAAAATTAAATGGTCTTCTCTCACCAAATTTCTATTATTTTTGGTACTTACATTATTAGTTTAGTATAGACTTTGCTTAATAAATTTTATTGGAATTCCTTTTGTGATTATGTTTGGAACTACACTGAACTTACAGTTTCCAGAAAATTACACCTTTATGATATGATATTAAGATACTATATACATGACATGTTAGGTCTATTTGCTGATGATTTCTTCCTTTGTTCTTAGTTAAGCTATACATTACTATTTTTTCTTAAAGAAGATGTGTGCCTTTTTTGGACATTTCTAGATACTAAATATTTTATTGCTACCATAAACAGTATTTGTTTTTTAATTACAAGCACTTAAAACTATATATTGTATAGTAATACAATTGGTTTTATATTATGCTCATTTCAGACACCTTGCTAAATTCTTTCATTGAATATTAAAAAAAAATTTAAAGGTTCAAAGATTATAGGCTTTTAAAAACATGAAAAGTCACTCAGTCATGTTGGAGTCTTTGTGTCCCCATAGAACACTGGAGTGGGTAGCCTTCCCTTTCTCCAGAGGATCTTCCCAACCTAGCATTTGAACCCGGGTCTCTCAAATTGAAGACAGATTTTTTACCAGCTAAGCCACCAGGGAAGGCCAAGAATACTGGAGTGCATAGCCTCTCCCTTCTCCAGTGGACTTCCTGACCCAGGAATCAAACCGGGGTCTCCTCCATTGCAGGCATATTCTTTACCAGTTTAGCTACCAGGGAGTCATAAGTAAGTGGTTACCATATAATAAAGAAACAGTTTGGGGGTTTAAAATAATCACTATTTAGCTAAGAGATTTTATAATGAATGAGTGGTTTTTTGTTAATTTTTCCAAGTTCATCTAGCTTATGATGCATGTAGTTTCATTCCCCTATTAATCTTGTAAGTAAAGAAGTAAATTCAGTTCAGTTCAGTCGCTCAGTCATGTCCAACTCTTTGTGACTGCATGAACCGCAGCACACCAGGCCTCNATTTCAACTCCTGAAAGGTGATGCTGTGAAAGTGCTGCAGTCAATATGTCAGCAAATTTGGAAAACTCAGCAGTGGCCACAGGACTGGAAAAAGTAAGTTTTCATTTCAATCCCAAAGAAAGGCAATACTAAAGAATGCTCAAGCTACCACACAATTGCACTCATCTCACATGCTAGTAAAGAATTAGAATGTTTTAAAATATAAAAACAGCTAACATTCCTAAAATAAATTCAGGTTGGCCATAATGTATGTAATATTCAATACTTTACTTGATTTTACCAGCCGATATTTTTTCATTATTTATATACATAAGAAAATGAAATTTGTATGGAATATTGCTGCTCAAGCTACCACACAATTGCACTCATCTCACATGCTAGTAAAGAATTAGAATGTTTTAAAATATAAAAACAGCTAACATTCCTAAAATAAATTCAGGTTGGCCATAATGTATGTAATATTCAATACTTTACTTGATTTTACCAGCCGATATTTTTTCATTATTTATATACATAAGAAAATGGAATTTGTATGGAATATTGCTTTTAACTGCCTTCAATCAATTGTATTACTAAAACTATTCTAGATTCTTTAAGTTGCTTAGGAAATATATTTTTCCCTATCCTTAGATAATTTGTTTAAAATGAAATTTGTATAAGATTGACGGCGGGAGGAGAAGGGGCTGAGTCAATGGACATGACTTTGAGCAAGCTCTGGACGTTGGTGATGGACAAGGAAGCCTAGTGTGCTGCAGTCCATGGGGTTGCAAAGAGTTGGACACGACTGAGTGACTGAACGGCAATTTTATTATCTGTGAAATTTTGGTGGATATTACTTATAAAACTAGATTTTATGTTTTTACTTTTGAATGAACTTTTGGATAATAAGTGAATTTTTTAAAAAAAATTACTATAATTTTGGTTGGTTTTATCTTTTTTACATATTAGTTTTATTGTCATATTTCTGAGAAATATACCTGTAGTTATCAAATTTTTTATCATAGATATTTTGGTAATACTCACTTGTTCTCAAAGACAACTCATATTGTCTGTAATTGTATCACCTTAAATTTTTTTAATGATATATTTGCCTCTATTTTTTTTTAAATAATCTTGGCAGATATTGAGTGTTAACTGATCTTTACCTACAGTGAAATTCTGGCTTTTTGTTATCTCTTCTACTTTAACTTTCAATTTTTTTCACCCTTAACTCTAATGTTCTTTATCCAATTTTTTTAAGCTGGTTGATTACCTCATATATTTCATATTATTTTTCCTCTTTTACTATAATCATTAAAGAATATATACTTATAAATAGCATTTTATAAGCATTTTAAAATACCAATATAATTTTATTATATGAACTTTGGATTTAGTATTACTTTGTCATTGTTGCTTCCCTGGTGGCTCAGACGGTAAAGCATCTGTCTACAATGTGGGAGACCCAGGTTTGATTCCTGCGTTGGGAAGATCCCCTGGAGAAGGAAATGGCAATCCACTCTAGTACTATGGCCTGAAAAATCCCATGGACAGAGGATCCTGGAGGGCTACAGTCCATGGGGTCACAAAGAGTCAGATACAACTGAGTGATTCATTTTCACTTTTCACTTTATCATTATTGCTACCTACATATATATTTTCACATTTTTATTAATGTTACATCTTAATCTGAGTTATTTAATGAAAAACATTCCATATATTTGGAGAGTTATTTCCTAACTCAATATTAATTCCACTATGTTGAGAAAGTGTGATTTGTTCCTTTCATATTTATGGCCATTTAAAATATTTAAAATTTACTTTAATCATATTGTGTTATGTTTTGTATTTGTCTTGTTTCCCCAATTTTGATCCTACTGTTTTTGGTCTTATTTTTATTATCATTTTTTAAATTTCAGTTTTTCTTTTATTCTGGAAATTTTATTGCTAATCCTATTTCTTCATTGTGTGTTCTTAGCCTATCATGCATACTGAATGGCTAACAATCATTATATGTTTCTCTTCCCAAGCGTTCTATGGATCTTAGAACACTACTCCAATTTCCTCTATCTTGCTTAAAAGTTGTTTTCTAACATTTAAGAACAATGGTTTTATTTTATTTTTTAAATTTAATTTAATTTTTATTTTACTTTACAGTACTCTATTGGTTTTGGCATACATTGACATGAATCTGCCACGGGTGTACACGAACTCCCAAACATGAACCCCCCTCCCCCCTCCCACCCCACATCATCCCTCCGGATCATCCCCATACACCATCCCCAAGCATCCTGCATCCTGCATCAAACATAGACTGGCGATTCGTTTCTTACGTGATAGTATATATATTTCAATGCTATTCTCCTACATCATCCCACCGTCTCCCTCTCCCTCTCCCTCAGAGTCCAAAAGTCCACTCTACACATCTGTGTCTCTTTTGCTGTCTTGCATACAGGGTCCTCATTACCATCTTTCTAAATTCCATATATATGTGTTAGTATACTGTATTGGTGTTTTTCTTTCTGGCTTACTTCACTCTGTATAATCGGTTCCAGTTTCATCCATCTTATTAGAACTGATTCAAATGTATTCTTTTT